>JAAIXJ010000394.1:150174-262339 GCA_013403705.1 Heliconius hermathena
TACAGGATACCTATATATAAGCAATAAAGCTATTTTATGATACAATACAAAATGATATTTTCTATTGAGGAATCACACAAACTTTATATATTTTCACAAAAATACACAATCATGTACTATTTCCCCGAATGGAAATCGAACCTACAACCTGTCTCGGATTTATATGTATAATAACCCGCTTGTGCTTCTGCGCCACGATTTTTGCGCTTCTGGCCTCATTATATCTATGTATATGTAAAGTCCAAAATAATATTTTTGTATTTAAAATTGTTGTTGATTTATTTATTCTGACACTATACTATTCATAACATCATGCTTTTTTATTGATACTATTGAGAATTTTCGAATATAGAAGAAGAATTCGAAGAATAATATAAAATGATTTTGAAATCACAGACGCTTAATTATTTTCATATGTATGGATGTATATTCAACAAGAACAATAACTCGAAATAACAAAGAGATTACGGTAATAGTAGTACGCACACACACATACACAAACACCTAGCGTCGACGCAGCTTACATACATATTTTTGTGATTGGACGAGAGCGACGGTAACGAAATTAGCTCTTAACGATATCATTTTAACGATACCTAGCGATACCATAGATTTAACGATACGTGTGCTTAACGATAAAAGTATCTAAATATAAAGGTAAATATTTATCGATATTTATCAAGTAACGATACCTGGAGTAACGATACCAAAGTTTTAACGTTATTTCAAGCCCTGGTGACGCGTAACAATATTCGTATATCAATTTCATATCCGATCAACTAAAGTAATTTAAAAAAAACATTTAATTGATATCTCTACATAACGTCTCTACATAAATTCATATTTTAAAAATAGTTAAATAATTCAAATTTAATATAACAAATTACATGAATAGCAAAAAAATATTTCTATAATTTCGACCTACATAATATGTACAAATATAGAACGCAATGAAAGCTTCATTATTTATGCAACTTACCCTAGTTCCCTTACGAAGGTTCCTCAGTCTATGCATGCGACTTACGACGCTCGCCGGAGCCGCCAATTCTCCTTCTGAGGGAGGCTAAAATAGATGATATTTAATAATTTTAAATAATATTTTTTAAGTATTTTATTAGTAGAGTAGAAGACAAGAATTAAAAAAAATCAGCTTCATACTTTATCACGCACACAGCAGGGTAGTCAGAGGGAACCTAGTGTTAAGACACTTCGTTCCTTACTTTCAGCCGAGTTCTGGAGTTCCATATACATACATACACCGATCCGTTAATGTTATTATAAGTATATATGCTGAAATTATATTACAATTTAATGATACAAAATAAAAATATTTAAACATTCTTCCCTACATACTCGTAGATATGTATTAGATTGGATTGTTTGTACACGCGCTGTAGTATAAAAGGTACCCCGTGTACACTAATAAAGTAAAATTTACTATTATTTGTGTGTTGTCGGATAAGAAAAATGAACAATAAGGTATAGATATGGAACATAAAAAAAATACTATTGACGGAACGATGTTTTTTTTAAATATTTGTATTAATTTATCTAACGACATAAAATTTACAATAAAATTACAAACGTATCTATACTCTATAATAAAAATATAGCTCATCGATGTCGGTACGTTGAAGATACATGAGAAAATATATTATTTACTAGTGAGCGCGCGCGGCTTCGCCCGCTTATTTGCACCCTTAGGGGTGAATTCTAAAAAAACCACGAAACACGTGTTCAATAAAATATTTTTAACAGTCTGAATTTATTTTTTTATAAAAATCGGTGGCGATTTAAAGATTTTTCCATACAACCTTTAACCCCTTACTTGAACCTTTAGTAATTCTAAAAAACCATTAAACACGTGTTCAATGAAATATTTTTAAGAGTCTGAATTTCAAATTTTATAAAAATCGGTGCTGATTGAAATTTTTTTCCATACAAACTTTCAACTCCTATTTCATCCCTTTAGGGTTAAAATTTTTCAAAATCCCATCTTAGTGAATGTCCAGATTATGAAAATAAACATATGTCCAAATTTCACGTTTCTACGCACAGCGGTTACGGCTGTGCGTGCGTCTTACCTCAGTCAGTCAGGTACAAGTTCTTTTGTATATATAGATATTAAAATATGTTATTCATGTAATAGAACCCAAAACAATGATTGCATAATTATTGACTGTCTGGTCACTATTGTATTTTGGTAAACTATACCACCAACTATAGACATTTAGTGTTTGTTTTATTCCAATCGGTTTATAAATAAAAATATTATGTCAATATAAGGAATTGCGACAATATAGCAACAAAATAAGGTTTTTTATGAATTGGTTGAAAATTTAGCTATCAATGCTGTTATCTTCAAAATCATAATGTTATAAGATAACGAAAATTATTCAAGTTTCAGGAGAAAATAAATAATTGTGGAGTACAAGCGGGCGAAGCCGCGAGCGGCTCGCGTTAGACTTGAACTCACAATTATTACGCATGATATAAGGCAAAATTTCAGCGTCAGTAGTAAAGTCGATAGTCGTAAAATAGACAATAATAAAAATCTCTATTCAGCACAAAATTGAAAGAATGTGAATATGATACAGCGTATTTCATATAGCAGAGTAGAAAGAAGGAACTACTAGGGCTATGACACTCCAACATTCAAATAAAAAATATAAAATTTTGTATAAAAAAAGGATACATGCTAAAGGTTAACTTTACAAAGTGAGTGTTCAGTGTTCACAAGCCATTACACTTCAATTCAATTTGATTGCGGCCTCAATGCCAAGTTCGTGGATTCCGTGGAGCTCTTTCACTGATTTGTTTGTACCCTTGACCACCGGGACAAGGTAAATCGAGCCCGTAATGACTGTTTGCTAGATGAGACTATTCTCTTATGTACTTTACATAATATATATAGGAAATATTTGCTTTTAAATGCTTGTTTTGTTTATTTTTTTTCGTCACGTTGTATTCCGCACACAGTAGGGTAGGCAGAGGGAACTTAGTATTAAGACACTCCATTCCCTATTTTCCACCAAATTCTGGAGGAATTGCGTGTTGAGTGGCAGAACTCAACGCCGCGCTTTTTGCGTCGACACTAGAGCGAAGAAAATGGAATCGTGGATAATTTCATCGAATGGAGATCGACCCCACAACCTGTCGCGTTCACAGTCACACTTTGTGCCTGTGCACGTATATTATGCATAAATAGATAGGGTAGACCGAGGCGAAACAGATCGAAACAGAACAGATATATATTTTTTTGAGAATATGAAAATCATACTAAAGCATACTATATGAAACTTTTATTGGCTAAATAGTAATCATTAACAATCCTACGTAAAAACACATAACAAAACTTGATTTTTTTCATAAATTCTCCAAATAATTAACACAAAATCTACAAGACAAAAATATTCTATTCACCTCATTTTGTGGGGCGAATAGGATCGAACATAAAATAAATTTTAAATATTGTTTTTGTAACATTAATAAACTTTGGAATCATCAAAAATCCTCGTGGAAGTTTAATGATTGTGGAAGATTAATGAGATTAATATTGATGAGTAACACACAAATCACGCATATCGGCACATTTACGTGGCACCGTTCTTAGCATCTATTGCACTGAATCCAATAACAACTTGAAAAGCCTTCCAACTTCTCTATTGAATTTTTGTTTAATGTTATTANAATCTAGCTACGTAACAACACATAACAAAACTTGATTTTTTCATAAATTCTCCAAGTAATTAACACAAAATCTACAAAACAAAAATATTCTATTCGTCTCATTTTGTGGGGCGAATACGATCGAACATAAAATAAATTTTAAATATTGTTTTTGTAACATTAATAAACTTTGGAATCATCAAAAATCCTCGTGGAAGTTTAATGATTGTGGAAGATTAATGAGATTAATATTGATGAGTAACACACAAATCACGGATATACGGACCATTTACGTGGCACCGTTCTTAGCATCTATTGCACTGAATCCAATAACAACTTGAAAAGCCTTCCAACTTCTCTATTGAATTTTTGTTTATTGTTAATAAAGCGTATATTTACAAACTACTTTAGGTGCCATTCCGAAGCCACGCCTCGCTAAATACAGTAAAAATTATGGTAAAATGTTCCCAATGTTCTCATCTAATAATGGCTGTCCACCATGTATCTAAATGATATCCTTGGACATAGTGAATCTTCTTTGTAAGCTTATGTATAAAAATTTGAAAATCTCAGCAGCTCGAAATAGGGTACATTTTTTTTGGCCAAGCCTTTATTTGCAGCTTCTTTAATTTTTTCTTGAGATCACTCTCACTCATTTGTCTTTCTTTTGTACCTACGAACTGTCTACAATGAAATGAAAAACTTTAAATACGAATATCGTAAACCTTAGATATTAAATAACACATTTTAAATACGTGATCCACTTTGCCCCCGGTCAGTACGATCCGAATAACCCCATATTAAGGATTTTTAAAAGAAATATTTTATGCATTTACCTATCACATTTTTCTTAAAAATTGATTCTAAAATAGACCATTTTCTAATCAATATAAGATTTATAACTCAAAGTATTAACATAAATGAAATTATCCAAAGAAATTATAAATACTTTAGATGAGTGCCAAAAATCTAACGCACTGACACTGAAACAACGAATCATAAACTACCGTTGATGAGTTAGACGCTAGACGTTTAAGTTATATGTCTCACGTTATTTAAAATATCAACGAATTTCTTATTATTGATCCAATTCGTTTCGGCCTACTATATATCATAATAAAGCTTACATACGCATATATATATTAAGCAATAGTTTTTGGTACAATCGTTGAACTAGTATACCTACAATTAAAAGAATTATAAAAAAAGAACACTGCACATCAAGGCATACATTGCCTACAGATAATCTAAAATTATACGTCAGACTGAGAACTCCTATCATTATTAAAAATATGGATATTAGACAAGATATTTTTTAAGTGTACTTAATTATAACCCACAAATAATAAAACTTTAAAACAAATATATTCACCATATAAGTAAAAGACTAAAATATAATAAAATCTTGGCTATATATGTGAAATATATTAAATATTTATTCTTTGAAAATTTTAATGAATTAAATTAAATTAGCTTCACGCTGTATCCCGCACACAGCAGNGTTCTCGTTACTTGACCTTTGAAGATTGTTGTTAAGTAATTAGGGAAAGGCCGGAGATCGCTTATCAACACTAAAACTACAGGGACCGTTTCACAAAGACTTCATTAAGCCTGACGACTTAAAGTAAGTAGAAACTTAATGAAATTTAAGTAAACAAGATAAAAATCTAATAAAAAACTTACATAAAATGTTTTATTTTTATATTCATGTTGTATTCCGCATATAGCCGCCATAGGCAGAGTTTGTGTGTTTAGTGATAGAGCTGAACGCCGCCATTTGCTTTGATACCGGAGCAAGGAAATCTAAATATTCAATAAGATTTTCCTTTAGTGGGAATCAAACTCACAACCGTAGTGCTTACAGTCACACGCTGCCACGACGCGATGGCCTCAAAAATATTGTTATAATCATTATAATCTATAATATAATTAATATTAAAAAAAAACAACGTCATGATAGGCGAAGGGAACCTAGTGCTAAGACACTCCGTTGGAAAAATAAAGACGAAAAGTTCCTACTTTCCCCCCAGCTTTTGACACATTCGCTGTTGAATTTCACCATGCTTTGTTTATCAGAGCAGAGAAATGAAAATAACTTAAATATACGTATACCCGTATTCATACGTATATACTTATGACAATGTTAAAATAGAGATCTGCAAAACGCTATGAGCCAAATCATTTTAATATAAGACTTATCATATATCCTTGTGTTTGAAGATCCTTTGAGTAATCAAATATCCTTTTTTCTTTAACTCTACAGAAGGTCACAGAATTTCATTTAAATAAGGCCTGTCATCCAAGTTCACGTTTACATTGACTATTTGTTTTAGTATTTTAGTTATTTACTACCCCATAAATTTTACGAAGATTGACGCTAGCTTATTGGGCACTAAATAAATTTCAAAAGTAATAAAACTTTAATTCGTAGATTAAAACTCGACGGGTTCGATCTTTGCTTAATAATAAACTATATCTCTCGTGTCCTGCAGTTTTAATACAGTTCTTAACTAAGTGCAGCCCTCGTCAAACTAAAACCAATTCTAGATTGTATTAAATTTTAACTTTGAAATCTCATTGAACAATATATGAATATTTCTTTAGTATCTTAGATAAATATTTGCTTATATTTTACTTATTTTATGACTTAAACGACCGACTAAATGAACTTTTTATATAATGCTAGTGATCAAAGCATCTCATTAGGACTTATATCTTACTACATACTTAAATCTTTTAATTAAAAAATATATTTTACGTTTACTTAATGATTACAATATTGATTATAATATTTTTTTTATGAATGTTTGTATGGTTTATTGCATTTTCACGCAAAATCTTTGGTTTTGGTTTGATTTGGCTTATGCACCAGATATAGCAAAAAGTTAAAAGATAATTTAACAAAAAGTTTTGAACTTATCCAAATAGCTAGTATCGATATAAATAGGAATTACAAGTAAGTAATGTAGGTAACTCTAAACAAATAAAACAAAATGGAAAACAATATTGAATTATTACTAGTTAACTAAAGGTCTAATACCTTACAAAAAGAGAATAAGGAAGATCCAGACGTGGACATTACATCGACATAACATACTTAGAAGGGAATTTCTGAATGTTTGTATTTAAAGGTATTTCCATTAGTCTATTCAGATTGAATTAGGTAGAATGAAGGAATACACAGTTAAGTTAACAAGGAATACACAGTTTTAGAAAAGAACTTGTATGTTCCAAAGTTCCGTTTGTATGTGCCACAGGTTGAACAACAGATGGATGAAAAAATCTCATTGTTTGAAGTTCCTAGAATTTATAATTTGGTCGACGTGTCGAGGCCGCCCTGACGTCAAGCTTTAGGTTGGAACTCGAGANTAGTCTATTCAGATTAAATTAGGTAGAATGAAGGAATACACAGTTAAGTTAACAAGGAATACACAGTTTTAGAAAAGAACTTGTATGTTCCAAAGTTCCGTTTGTATGTGCCACAGGTTGAACAACAGATGGATGAAAAAATCTCATTGTTTGAAGTTCCTAGAATTTATAATTTGGTCGACGTGTCGTGACCGCCCTGACGTCAAGCTTTAGGTTGGAACTCGAGAAGAAAATAATCAAAAAACAAGAAAAATATTAAAATTAAATCTACGCAGCCATCTACATCTAACAGGGCGGCCACGACTCTCCGACCTTACTGTACCGAACTGCTTCTCTTATCATGACTTACCTGATCTCCTTATTTCCGATTTTCTTTATGACCTACCTGATCTCCCATTCCAGTAATGATAGGTGTGTTCCAGTAGGCTGCTAACCTGGCCACAGGTTCTAGAGCGAAAGCACAGGCCGGCCCTACGAATGCTATAACGTCATCTTTAAAGTGCATATCCGCTGCCAGTCCGGGGGCCAACGCTCCTGAGCACGTCGGGTAACTGCATGAATTAAATAGATTTTTATACAAACTTATTAATTGAATCGAAATTCTGGCAATTACCTGAATTAAAGAAATAGAATAAATTGAGCATATATATTAGTAAATATACATTAATGTAAATGAAACTCATATAAATTTTGTTTTTTTTTCAGCTTCACGCTGTATCCCGTACACAGCAGGCAGAGGGAACCTAGTGTTAAGACACTCCGTTTCCCACTTTCCTCCGAGTTCTGGAGGCATTGTGTGTTGAGTGGCGGAACTCAACGCCGTGCTTTGATTTTTGATATTTATATATTTGATTTTTAAGATGATATTTTTTAAGAAATTGTCATTTATATACATATGTTACTTAAAGAAACATTTAATCTCAAATTAAAATACTAAAATGCATATTACGTACAACGTTATATTTTAGTGACAATATACACCGAACATTTTATAGCTGTCGTGAACTTCGAAGCTTTTATAAGATACCGTTTTCACTTTAATAAAGAAAATATCGTATTTTATATAGCTTTTCATATAGAAAAGGATTCTTAAGGAAAAATAAATCTTAGCCTTGACATTTACTGTTAAATGAATTTGACATGTATTATGACGCTTATACACCCAGTACAGGTGATTGTTATAAGTAATTATAGAACTAATATTGACTAATAACTTCATTAAATGGATAATCAATAAAATCAGCTTCACGCCGTATCCTGCATACAGCAGTGTAGGCAGAGGGAACCTAGTGTAAAGACACTCCGTTCCCCACTTTCTGCTGAATTTTGGAGGCATTGCGTGTTGAGTGGCAGAACTGTGCCTAAATGGCTAATGGATATTTTTAAACAATTGCACCTTGTATAGACTATGTAATCTTGATTTCATAATATTAGATAATATAATGAGAAAAAAATCAAAATGAAATCAGCTTCTTGCTGTATCGCGCACAATACAACATAACACTCCGTTCCTTATTTTCTGCCGAATTCTGAAACTGTTTCGACACCAGAGCATAGAAATGAAAATATTATTATTTTCATTTCCTGCGTAGGAATCGAATCTACAACCTGTCGCATCATTACAGTCACACTTTGTGCTCCTGTGCCACCACTAGCTTTAGTAGAGATAGATAGCTTTTTATAGAAGCTATATTTACCTATACATTTATAACAAAATACAGTTAACGAGTATAGAACTTCCTCCTTTTTGAAACAAGAATTCAGTTTACAACAGATAAATATTTGTATCACAAAAAGGAACACTCTAACTTTACTAGTATCTATAGTTATTCAGAGGCAAAAAAAAGTTTAGTAAGTATATGTAAAAAAAATTGTGGTAACTAGTAAAGTACTTATAAAATAATTTAAAAAGCAGGTTAAGTGTACGCACTCATTTTATATATAAATGAACGACAACCACAACTTTGTTATTATCTACAACATACATATATATAAATTTCCATTTTTCATATTTTTTCCTTTATTTGTACTGAATTTCTCAATTTTTGCCGAATTTGATAATTGTAGCTCTACGGGAAATAACCGTTACGGGTTTTCATTACGCGCGAACAAATTTGACAAACTTAAGTTTGCGGGCGTATGTACCCATTTTGTATGAAATGGACTCAAATTTATATTTAACTGCATTTACAAATTTAAGTTTGTAATTATATTTTTCTATCAAATACCTACAAAATTACACTTTTCGGAATTTATAAATATATATAAATTCTCACTTTCTCACATTGTCAAATTTTATAACTGTAGCTCCGGGAAGTACCCTATAGATTTTGATTATGCAGCGAATTTCATACAAAATGTAGCAAAAAAACGATGCTTAAATGATCGTATCTTCTGATTGTGTTAACTTAGAAAGTTTTTTTCTGTGCTCTAAAGAATTGTAAAATTTGATATTAATTCAGTTTGATACCTCCTCTTCAGACGGGCATAGTTACAACAAAGTGATGCTATAAGTGTTCTGTTGTTTGCTTAGGGAATCCGAAAAAAGACACGGAGCGAAATAAAATTTATTATTATTATTTATTATTAAATATAAATTTCATTAACTATTTTAGACAAAGGGTAAGAGAAACGGAATGTCTTGGCACTAGGTTCCCTCTGCCTATCCTGGTATATGCGGAATACAGTGTAAATATACCTACTATTGCACTACCAGTAGGTAGTGTTTTAAATTAAATTAGTAAATTAGCCAAAAATTTTGGATACTCAAGTATATCTTACTCATAAAATAAGTATTCGTGAACGTATTAAATTAAACAAATTAATTAATAACTGGACCATATTACATTTAATTAAGGTAAACTTTAACGTGTTGTTAATCAAGCCACGAGCGTAATCCTTTAACGCTCGCACTCAACAAAACTTTTATTCTCAAACGAGAAACTGGTTATCTGGTGTCGTCTTAATTAGATTCAGATTTCACAAGAAGAAATCTCTTTGAACCATACTAAAGTTATATAAAATAGAAAGAAGAAGTTATAATATGAGGAAAGGCAAATACAAAACTTTATTAGGAATATTTGTATTGCTATGAAGGTGGATGTGGATTTATGAATATACATATTTATATTTCGTGCATATATTTTTTATTTAGATTTATTTCTGTGAGGAGAGGCCAGTCGTGGCGCAGCGACACGAAGTGTGACTTTAAAACTGACTGGTTGTGAGTTCGATCCGCACTCGAGGAGATGAAATATTTACTTAAATTTATATTTCCATTTCTTCGCTCTGGCTCTGCTCTGTCGAGGTTAAGCGCGGCGTTGAGTTCTGCCACTCATCACGCAATGCCTCCAGAATTCGGCAGAAAGTGGGGAACGGAGTGTCTTAATACTAGGTTCCCTCTGCCTACCCTGCTGTGTGCGGGATACAGCGTGAAGCTCATTTAATTTTTTTTTAAAGTAACTCTGTCTGTGAGGCAATCATGGCCAACCCGCTGATCCGATTGTGATAAAATTTCATGTAAAGATACTTGAGTGTCTTGGGATGAACATAGCCTTTTTTTTCTTATATTTGTACTCGTATATTACGTATATATACATATATTATACTCTTTTCTATTTGATATGCAATTTATTGTCTGACATGTTAATTACAACCGTCGCTAAGTAACCCGGAAACTCCTAATATATTCGATATAATTTATGGAAATTCCTGCAATGACCAAAAAAATATTGTAATTTCGATGTGTTAAGAAAAGATCGCCCAAAATGGGTTTCCTAAAAGCTTCTCAAAAGCTTTCTCGAAGACTCAACCTTATGAGGCACATTAAAACAATGTTCTAAAATAAAAAAAAATAAAAATATTATTCCTTAAAAAAATTATGAAAAAGTCCGTATATATGGTATATGATTTTAAAATATTTAAATTTTAATTTATCGGGTTTTAGTCAATGTCTTTTCTATAATTTGGTATTCATCCTTATCAAAATAAATAGAAGTCAACTTTAACATTTTATCTTGATTGAAATAAACTTTGCTGTACATCATTATAATAAATACTTTAGGAGATATCGGCCTACGAGCCGCACGGTGCTTAGTTACGGGATGACCGACCCAAACGAGCAGACGATGTTGAAATTTTGTAAATTTTCATATATTTTCCATTTCCCTACTGTTAATTTTTATGTTGTTATTCACTGTCTATTATTTATTCATATTTTACTTTGGTTCTCTTCGCTTATGCGCGTAGTAGAATAGTAAGATTTTTTTTAATTTCTTAATTTAGTTAAATTTTGTTTTATTTCGGTATTGTATTTCGTGTTACATTTAATATTCATACTTATAAATATTTCTTTTACATCGAAAATATGGCTAGGCCATTAAGTTTTTAATTAATATTTACCGTTGGTTACGTTTACTTAAAATGTTTTGTTCATTTTAAGTTTTTTTTTCTAAAACTAAAAATCAACTTGACGCCGAATCGTGCACACAGCAGAGTAGGCGGATCGAACCTAGTGTTAAGACACTCTGTTCCCCACTTTCCGCCGAATTTTGGAGTGGCAGAACTAAACACCGCGCAGATGCTATTTTTAAATATGATGTATTTCTATTACCGCAATAACAACAAATACTAAAAAGCAGAATAAAATATTTTTAAGAGAGCTCCGATACAGCATTCCATTTCTATCGATGATAGTATGGAACACAAATATATATTCGCACTTGGCCGGCTTGATATTCTTCGTAGCCCAAATTCGTAGCACTTAGAGCGAATATCAAAAGCGAAAATAGACTATTCTTTCAGTTAGATATTTTTTTCTAATTTTATATAGGGAAATAAAATAATATAGGAAGTAGAAGTACAAATGTAGGGCCAACTAACACTATATAATTTATAAACCTACCTTCCTTGAACTTTTTGCAGTTCCACATTATGATGTGCAAGAAACTTCTCGTTTACTTTATCCAGCGCCAGATCCACGGCAGGGCCGCATCTTTCCAAGTCAAAAGGAGAGTCCAGCCTCGATGCCATTAAAACGCCTATCTTATATATAGAACGAGCAGACAGACAGACTGACAACACTTGTGTTATTACAAGAAGACGTGATAATTTTATTAAATGCATATTTCTAAGTAAAATTTGCCTTACAATTTAAAAATATTTTACCAATTTAATATCTACTTACTTAATAATAATAATTAATTAATTAATAAATCGAACATCTAAATATACTTGCAAATATTCTATATAAATAAATAAATTTTAATTTAAATAAGAAGTTATGGAACCGCGTCCGTATTTTCGCATGAGAAAGGGGCGTGCGATTTCCTGCGATACGAACAACAAACTGACTGAAGTCTGAAAGCTGAAACTGAATAAACGACAAGGCAACGCGGGTGACGCAACAGGTTCCCGCCATTCCTCGCCATTAACCCTTGATGATAGATCGTGAAATTAATGCTGGAGATATTATAACTTGAACACGCTTAAGAGGTTCCTTCTCAATAAACAATCATTCTGTTATTATACGTTATAATATTGTTTATTTATTTATTTTACTTTGCAACTATTTTACATTTGAATATGTTAGTAATTTTGTAGCTGTTATTTTACGAGTGACATCTTTCAACAATATTACTACAGGTAAAATAGCAAAAAAATATTTTAAACCTTAAAAATATTTTTTTTTCAGCTTTACGCTGTATTCCACACATAACGAGGTAGGCTAAGAGTGCCTTGGAACCTAGTGTGCAGACGCTTAGTTAAGCCCACTCCATTAAAACACTACAGTTCCCCACTGGAGGCATTGCGTGTTAAGTGGCGGAACTCAACGCCGCGCTTTGCCACGTTCCCAAAAAGAGAAAAATGAAAATATAAAATGTTTCGTTTTCTCGAATGGGAATCGAACAAACAATCTATCCCTTTTGCAGTCACAACGGCTGCCATTCAATTTAATAATCAAAATTAAATAAATATTATATAAACATTACCCATATTTTTTTCTTATTATTTCAGAGTATCCATAAATATTATACGAGGAATCACAAGCTACAAGAGATGCTCGCAAGGTTAGCCACAACGGTCAAGATGTCGGCTGTTGTCGTTAAATGCAAGTTTACGATCTGTATTGTTAGTGTGAAATGTTATGATACGTAATGGCGACACAACACATTCCCCATATAATACATCGAGAGGTATTAAAATATATATAGTGTTAACAACGGAAGTACCCGGCGTTGTCCATTTTTTTTTTAGTTTCACGCCGTATGCCGCTTATTGTAGAGTAGACAGAGAGAACGTAGTGTTAGGACACCCCAACCCCACTTTCTGTCGATTTTTCGAGGCATTGTGTGTTAAGTGGCGGTATTCGCCGCCGCGCTTTGTCTTGTTACCTAAGCAAAGAAATAGCGCGAAATCTTGTGAACGTAATGGTGATAAAACACATTCCCCTTCGAGAGGTATTCAAGTAAGATGTATATTGCTAGCGGCCCGTTCCCGGCTTTGCCCGCATATCACCTATAATTTTCTTATCATACTGCATTTAGCAAAGTTCATTCATATATTAAATTATTTTTCATAATTTTAGAAAAGTGGAGGTCTTATTGTTTAAACATACAAACAAACTAACTCTTTTGGTTTATTATATTAGTATAGATATAGTATTAACAACTGAAGTGCCCGGTGTTGTCCGATAAATAATTTAGTTTTTTTATCATTTAAGATCTATAAATAAATAAGCTTCACACTATATCACGCATATAGCACAGTGGGCACAGGGAACCTAGTGCAAAGACATTCTGATCCCGAATTTTCAAGATATTGCGTATTGAGAGGCGGTACTTAATGCCGTGCTTTGCTTATGTTACCACAGCGAAGAAATTAAAGTATTAAATATTTCATTCTCTCGAATAGGAATGGAGCCCACAACCGTCGCGTTTGCAGTAGCATGCTTGTGCACCTGCACGGCGGGGGCTTAAATTAATATAATTTTTTGTACTGTTATTATTTATTCAGTAAAGTTATCATATACTCAGTCGGACCAGAATTACTGTTTGTTACATTTAAAAATAAACAATATAATACGTTTGAATTTGTAATTTTTTTATGTTATTTTTTACCAGGCCAGTCCGTCGTGGCGCAGGGGCATAAGTGTGACTGTAAAATCGACTGGTTGTGGTTTCGATCCCCACTCGAGGAAATAAAATATTTATTTACATTTATATTTTCATTTCTTCGCTCTGGTGTCGAGGCAAAGCGCGGCGTTGAGTTCCGCCACTCAACACGCAATGCCTCCAGAACTCGATGGAAAGTGGGGAACAAAGTGTCTTAACAAAAGGTTCCCTCTGCCTATCCTGCTGTTTGTGAAGCTGATTTGATTTTTTTTTGTTATTTTTACAATAAAATCTCTGTTTGCTAACAAAAAGCCTCGAAAATCTAGCCGTCCACGAAATGTTCGTACGAAAAAGGCAATCATAGCAGTAAGGTAAAGAATTCGAAGAAATCCTGTCCAAAAGCAAAACTCTCAGAAGGTGAAAATAGAACCTAGAACGATGGCCTGTATTTTAAAAGATAACCTACGATTTGCAGCTTATAAGAGACGCACTGTTCATTTCTTAATTGATAATTTAAAAAAAAATTGGGTGGTAAAATCAAAACAACTGCTTATGCGGTACGAAAATTCCTTTTCGTTTTTATTTCTTCATTTATTTCTCTTAAGAAAAATTGTTTGCGGATGACAAAATTTTTACAATTCAGCAATATTTTAACTAATAAAATTACCGTATTTATACTATAAGCTCTCAAAAGCTTCCAAATTATATCACAGAATAAAACGTGAGCATTATCCGACTTCAGTGACAGTTTGGTGAGGTGTCAACTGTGAAGACGTGACTATAACTCAATCTAAGAAAAAATATAAAATCACTTACGACACATAGTTTCTGAAGTAGGTACGTTAAATAGTATTTTTTCAGATATCTTGTTGTATTTATTTATCGTGTGTTATGTAGT
This sequence comes from Heliconius hermathena, assembly GCA_013403705.1. Taxonomy (NCBI): domain Eukaryota; kingdom Metazoa; phylum Arthropoda; class Insecta; order Lepidoptera; family Nymphalidae; genus Heliconius; species Heliconius hermathena. Next base: position 165,223 of record JAAIXJ010000394.1, read on the forward strand.
ATTCACGATAATGTGTGTCGAGTGACTGTACCTATATTTTAAACCATATATTAAGTAAAACACAAAATATTTTTTTAATAAATGATATTTATATTTAAACAAAAAATTATATTTAATGCTTTTCTTATTATTCTAATATACGAATTATAATATTAAAATAAAAGTAAAGTTTAGTTCAATTGAAGGAAGCCTAAAAAAAAACAACATTCATTTAAACAGGACATTTATTCAACAAAACCTCTACACACTTCTTACAATTTCGCATAAGTTATTACTTAGGTATTATAAATATAAATATGAAAAGGTACTATTTGGTGTTATAAATAATTAATTTGCATAACAAAATATTCTAAATATAATATTTTTAGACAAAAAAAATTACAACAATATTAACATATTTTTAAGTAGACAAGTCATGAATATGGTTATACATGATATTACAATGTATATGGAATAAAACAAACATTTTTATTAGTTTCATATAAATGGTATTAAGTGTTCGGAAATTTTGGAATCAAATTCCTCGCAAGCTTCTTTAATAAGAAACTTAAAAAGTCTATGACATGCTGGTATTTTTTTTAATTTTTCTCTTAATAAACATATGTATAATGATGAACTTGTTAATCCTTTTCTATTATATATTTCTTTAAGAAAACACGATTAAATGTATATAAATGTTTAGTTTTAACATATTTGCTAACATTAAAATAAATTAATAAATAACATTAAAAATTCAATTAAATTTAAAAATATTGGCGACAGGGTAAATAAAATTTCTAATAAACAACGAGGATTGGTTCCGTAACGTAACGTCTTTTTCACTATTTAGGACTTAGTATTACAGAAATAGTAAAAAAGATCTCGAAATAAATACTGATAATGTCATTTGGTTGTTTTATTGTGTAGGGTACAGTACGGCCAATGTGTCGTGGCCGCCTTGAAGTTAAGTTTTCTGAATTTTCGGCCATTGTACATTCGGAAGGAAAATAACCAAAAATTGAGAAAAAATTACCTAAAATTAAATCCGCGCTATTTGTAACTAACTACAGGGTGGCCACGACTCGTCGGTCGTACTGTATGCGATTATATACTAGATGGCACTGTCGTCTACCGCGTACACTGTAACCAGCACTGATACTGTATGTAAGGATGATTAGAACGTGGATATGGATGCACATAGAGATAAGAATATCTACCCTTTCGTAATTTTCATGCATCTCCCGCAGTTTGTCAGAGAAACCTTAATAATAAACAACTCTGCTCTCCATTTTCCGTTCGTTCATCTATATAGCACATATTTATGTTACTGTTGTTAAACAAATTACGTAGCGGGATTTGAACCCGCGCCTCTTGGACCTCCAACTTAGACAGTTTCCTATTTTTACATTTCCTAAAAGAAGTATTTTTCGTTCATAAGTGTCGAATAACTAACTTTTATAATAAAAAATTATAAAAATATATATAAGACATATTATGTCGCGGTGACACACCTTAATTAGATAATAACTAACCATAATAAGATCTTTAATTTAAGCGATTGTTACCATTTCGAATGAAACTCTTTAACCGGATTGATCACGTAATTTAGTATTATTCAGTTTTAGCAAACTCCTTGCAGTAGTCTGTGGTTATGTGACCTAAAATATATAATATTAAATATATGCTATGAATCCGTTTATTTAATTTTAACTACGTTCATTAGAGAGAAATATATCATTGTAATCAATATTTTAGTACAAAGTTCCACATTTCGAGATCTTTTTCACTACAATACACAGATATACTAGAATATTTTACTTAAATTAACAAATGACTAGATAGATGCCTATGGGGAGTTTCCATTAATAATTGCGAAATGGATTTTTTTTGCATTAACTAGTATTTAATTTATGGCATTTTAATGGATGCCATGCACGCTACCGTGTACTGTCCTATATACAGTTAATATAATATCATTAAAAACACCATTGGAAATTAGATTGGTTTTAATTTTAAAAAATATTATGAAACAAATTTAAAATGAAACCATATTTTTTTTCAAATGCACAATAATATTTATAATATTGGACATTACAGTAACGTGCATGGCCAATTTAGCAACTAAAATATTTAAAAAAATGTATATATTTTGAACACTTCATCAAATATGATCATCATCACAATTCCTGTATCTAAATAAAAGAAATTGCTTTAAATACTCTTATATATAAATAAATTAAAAATAAAAACGAACGTGTCAACAAAATTTTAACTGAATATTAAATGGCGATTTATTAAATATATAATATATTATTGTAACATAATTATATTTATTATTAAAGATTGCATTCATTAAATTATTAATAAAAAAATAAATAATGAACTTATAAATGCAAGCCACAGATTATCAAGAACTTTAACCCAACACAGGGTGTACAGCGACAAGTGCCGCGAAGCTCATTTTACTTATAATTAGTTTTATCTATAAATACTCTAGTTTGACACCATGGTACTGAGGGCATTAATTTGAAAATATTAAAAGTCACACTTAGACAGCTAATAAAAAATTACGACTTATTTTGTAATAATATAATTATTGAATACTGTTACCAAATTTCATAGGTTAAAATTTTTAGACAGTTAAAAAATCTCTCGTATGTTCACATTGCATAATGAAAAATTGTCTAAGCGTGACTTAGAATATTGCCAAGTTCACATTAACCGCTACTCTAAAATTTGTGCGTATCGACCTAACGTTATATTAAATATCGACATCTCACAACACTAAAATCACACACACACACCAAATAAATAAATTATTATTATATAAATATATTTTTTATTTATGTTTTATTGCTGTCTCTGTCACACAGATAACACGAAGGGCACGCTAAAATATCTTATTCACTTAAATTGTACTTCAGGGTCGAATCCAAAGCATAAGATAAAATTTGCAATAATTACAACATTTATAAATTATATATTGTAAATTAATATATTTTATAAATTATATGCCATTTAAAACTTATTTACTTCCATGTTCTGTTCCAAATATCAAACTTTGATAATGAACCGGATAATGGGCGGAATCTACTAAATACTACGTTACCTCTACTCGTAATGGAGACAAATATTGTTTATATTTATCTAAACATGTTTTTCTTATTTTTCTTAATTTCACGGGGTTTTAAGGCTCTCGGCGCTCTTATAAGAACAAAAACAGGCACTGTAAAATAATTATACATTTTTTTTTACAATTTACAAATTGAATTACAATTTGAATTAGGTACCTACAGTATTTTCAATTTTTTGGATTTTTTGGTTCAATTAATAATTTCAATTGTTTCAATTCTTATATATTTAATATTTGCCGACATTAATCATAATAATATTGTTGTTTAAAGACAAGATATTCCTGAAAGTTCCATAATTATATTATATTGGAGCTTCATTACTTTACTCATTTATTTAGATAAAGTAGGTAAAAAAAAGCAGTAAAATTTACAATTTATCCTGAAGATTTGACGACATATGTATTAATTTGATTGTTTTATTTATTAACAATGTTAATAATAACGGACCCTTTCATTTTTTCGTGTAAGCAATATTTCTTTGATAAATTTTAGTAAATGTAAAATCCTATATCAATATTACTAACTTTATTTCCACTACACGGATTCGGGGTACAACACTAGAACACTATAATGCAACGCTACTAAAGTAACTTTAAACTGTATCCTAGAAAATTCAAATGGTCTAAGTTTTTTTTATTACAATAATACAGTACAATTCCCATTTTATAATTCCAAAAGGATGTTGACGTGAATATTAGCAAAGTAATGAACGATTAAAATGGTTCAACAAGTTATCAAAACCAATCTAACTACTTCATTTCGGCAGATTTACTGATAATTAATTTTTTACGTCTTATAAGTTCCCGATTTATATTATTTTTACAAGTGCTGGTAGTCTTCAAGCATTATGCAGAATTTTCTCATCTTTAAATTGTTTGTTTTTTTAATCACAATAAAATAATTATCGAAAGTCAACATCCCTAATTACTCAAATTTCGATCTCATTTTTTTTATTCTACATTTGTAAATGACAATAAATATATCATTTTCTCTTATGCCAAATGCCAACAGATCGCCACAACTAATTTCTAACATTTATTAACCTGGCTTACTCTTTTACACCAACACAATATTATAGCCAAGCCAAGTCCGACCGCTAAAACGATCACATAAACGTGCCGTTCGTATAATATTAAACATTTAGATCGCAAAATCACCTAATGGGGTTTATAATTTCTTAATTATTATTTAAATAAACATCTCCCACCATTTGAATTCCCTTTTATGCATACTGTAAATATAATCTAAACAATGTATTTATAGAATTTTATTCGACATAATAATATTTTAATGTCAAACAATAAATACACTATATATATTATTATTGCTTTATCGGATTCCTTTGCGGAAGACATTTTTTACATGAGGCCATTTTATTAGGCTTTGGGTAGTTTTTTTTTCTCCGTATTAAGATAAGAAATCTATTATATATATTCAAATAAGAACTGTAAAATTTTAAGATAATTATTACGTACGCTTTACATGTGAAGGAGTCTCGTCAACGACAAATTTTCAGTTTTTTCTGACGTTAAAGTGCGTTTTAAAAGGTAATACATGATAATGAAGACTTCAAAACAATCAAAATGCAAGAAATACACAAAAAGGATAGGTCGATTCCAATTGAGAAAAACAGTGTCTTTGTTCAACAAATTTTTAGCACTGTATTTTAATTTAATATAATTATTACAGTTACAAATAATGAAAGGGAAAAATATATCTGAAATTTTTGAAACCTACTTCTAAGAATAGAAGTATTGTTATTTTTAAAGGAATTTATGTTCATATTATAATATAATACAATTCACAATGATTTTGGATCATATTTGTTTAAATATAATTTCGTTTAAGCCCTGAACGTGTCAACTGTATGTCACGTTTATTTGATATTAATCAATTAAGTACACAGATAAAATATACGATTCTAAATAGAATTAGGGAATTATTTTATCTATAATAAACTACAAAATTTGGCTACACAAGATGATGATTGTCGACCGATAAAAAACATATTATATATACGAGTTTTAACTATAAAATGGCTTTTACGCAGGAACGTCAATTGAACGATTTAATAGTACAAAAGAGGTAGAAATGCATATAGGTAAATATTTTTTTCGATATCTGGATATGAGGAAGTAATATACAACAAGAAGATATAGAGTATGTTGGAGTAAGATCGCTAATGGGTCAAGACTGTATAGAAAAATACCCGCTTTTTAATTAGGCATTATATTTTTTAAAGTGTTATTCCACACTTAGGAAAGGAATATACGTTTTAGAAAACATATAAAAAATTGAACGGGAACCGCTCCTCTTGGAAACCGATCAATCATTCTGACCAACACGTAGCTGAACCTATGAACGTGTGAACGTATGGCTTAGTTGTTCAGAACTCTTGGACGGTTTCCAAGAGCCGCGGGTTTAAGCCTCGCTACGTAATTTTTTCTATATATTTTCTAAAGTTTAATTTTTTAATGTTAGTAGAACTCACGCCATTGCATGCCAACTTGGCGATGAGTGACTAACGTTAAAAAAATTGCCCCATCAGCCCTTAATTTGATTGATACAATCTTGACCCATCAGTAATCTTACCCCCAACGTACCTTAAACTAATTAATAATTTATATATAATAGCTATAAATATGGCTACAGCTTCACATAGAACACAACTTACTAAATAATTTAGCATTGATTTGAGGTAGTGGAAAATTAGGCACCTGACCCTAAACTACGTACATAGATAAATAAATTTATCAATCTCTCTTTGTAATATAAAATAATATTATAACAATTAAAAATAAATTCGCTTATGTAAGTATTAATTATTGTAAATTTACTTACGTTTTCATTTTCAAATTTTGTTTCTTTATTTCTGTTACATTACTATTATTTATAAAAAAAATTTCAAAACCAAGTTTGAACATAAAACTTAAAACAAAGTGTGAGAGAGACCAATTTACCAAGTGATGGCTCCAAATAAACAAAATAAAAAAATCTTAAAATTCAAACACTCATTATTTACCTTTTCTGATACATACAAATAGGATTATTTAGGTAAATAGGTATTATAGGGTAAAATACTTAGATCGAGTTGGTATATGGAGTCGTTGGTTCAATATTTACCTTTACTCCAGACAAAAAAAAACGGAATTTTATTTACGTTAGGTAATATAGGTAAATAATAGGCGTAAGGTAAAATACTTTAGTTCAAGTTAATGGCGTTATTTATCATTTCAATATTTACCTTCACTTCAGACATAATAAATAGCATTATTTTGATCAGCATCATAGAGATTTAGAACGGGTGTTGTAGGGTTGGGTAAAATACTTAGATCAAGTGGGTTGTCGTCGTCGTCGGCGGAACACGAGGGCGAAGATGCTGCGTAGACGCCGCCAGCGCCGCCGCCCGCCCCCGGACACTATGCCCGTGCCCAGGAGGGAGGACTGTAGAACAAAACAATTACAAATCAAAATTAAATTAAATCAGCTCCACGCTCCTCTTCCTGCCCTGATGTGTACGGGATACGCCCGTACACATCAGGGTAGGCAGCGGGAACCTAGTGTTAAGACACTCCGTTCCCCACTTTCTACCGAATTCTGGAGGCATTGCGTGTTGAGTGGCAGAACTCAACGCCGCGCTTTGCCTCGACACCAGATCGAAATATAAATTTAAATAAATATTTCATCTCCTCGAGTGGGGATCGAACCCACAACCAGTCGGTTTTACACTCACACTTTGTGCCCCTGCGCCTCGACTGGCCTCAAAACAATTATAATATTTACAATTACATTACGACATCCAACAATCGTTGCCCTAGGCGACCGAAGGATTTAACTCCAAGGAGAGACAAAGAAAGGCACTTCTTGAAACATAGTTCTTGAGCCGACGCTCGGTCTTGGAGCTTATCCGCTACAACACGGATACTAAGACTACCTCGAATGATCGTGTTACGTATGCGGTCAGATCGCGTTACGTCGCACTTCCACCTCTAACTTACTCTTAATTTCCTTTTTTAGCTTCACGCTGTATCCCGTATGAAATAGGGCAGGCAGAGAGAGCCTAGTGTTAAAACACTTCTTCACACTTTCCGCATTTAGACGCTTTACGTGTTGTGTGGAGCTCAACGCCGAGTTTTGCCTCGTCACCAGAGCGAAGAAATAAAAATATTTAATACAATATAATAATATTTGAAATAAGTAAATATTTCTTTTGGGTTCCATACTTCAAAAGAAAAAAAAAACGGAATCCTTAGTTATAAGATCACTTTATTGTCTTTCTGTTTTTCTATTAAGACCATTTATCTCAAGAGGTATAAAGCTGAAATTAATATGAAATATCCACGTTAACAGCTCTTTAAGCACAGAAAAGGCTAGGATTCTAAGTCATTCAAAAGATATATAATTTTTGTTGCATTTTGTATGAAAATTGCCGCGTAATCGAAACCCATTATAGAGCATTTCTCGTGGGCTCACAACTATAAAATTTGGCAAAAATTACTACTTACATTAGAAACATAGTGAAATACCGAAAAATATAATCTAATTGTGTGAAATACCGAAAAATAATCTAATAAATAGTCTAATTGTAAAAGAATTTTCCAAATCGGTCCCGTAGTTTCGGGGCCTATTCAGAAGAAACAAAAAATCTAATCGATTCTCTTCATAATTTTAATGATATTGATGCAGCTCCCCTCCACCCCCGCATAGTTACTTGCTAAGGAGCGCGTCGTGCGCGGCCACACACTCCGCATTTTTTATTATTACATAATTTTCTTTAGATTGTTATTTTTAAATTCGTTATATCTTTTGACTTGAATGTCAGATTTTATTAATTTAAAAAGTATTTTACGTATTGAAATTATCTTTAATAAAATAACATTTAATGGGATAAGAATTAATGCAGAGATATAAATAATATGGTTTCATTATTGTCGGCACTTTCATCAACTTATAAAATATAAAAAATAGTTATATTTGCATAACTACAGTATTTGAAAATACGGTATCGCGGACTTTTTTATAGATATTGAAGCGTTCTATAATACTGTAGAACATTATTTTGTTCTATCATCAATAGTTTTCGCAGCGCACGCGATGATAGAATTTTTAAGATCAATTTCTTCACACCTTGGGTTACATTATTGCATTTTTCTTAGGGATCCCTATTTTTTNACACACTTGTGCCCCTGCATCACGACTGGCCTTTCCTACTAATGTAATGTAATGTAAACATTAATAAAAAGTTCACCTGTCGCTGACGTTCAAGCCGACGTATCTCCCTCACGAGTCCGTGGAAAGCGTCGTCTACGAAATGGCGTAGCGCTGCAGATGTTTCATAGAACGGGCACCCTAGTTGCGTCGCGAGCGCTTTGCCTTCTTCTGTTGTTACCTACAACATTTGAATTATATTAATCATAATTAAGAGTTGAATAAAAGCTTGCTATACGCTAAAATAGACGTGTTCATTTTTCAAAAATTAAATATGAAGGCTATTTTTACTACTACTGATTATTAAATATTAAAAAAAAACAGCTTCACGCTGTATCCCGCACACTGCAGGGTGGGCAGAGGGAACCTAGGGTTAAGACACTCCGTTCTCCACTTTCTGCCGAATTCTGGAGGCATTGCGTGTTGAGTGGCAGAACTCAACGCTGCGCTTTTGCCTCGACACCAGAGCGAAGAAATGAATATATAATTTAAGTAAATATTTCATTTCCTCGAGTGCGGATCGAACCCACAACCAGTCGGTTTTACAGTTACACTTTGTGCCACTGCGTCACGACTGGCTTTATTAAATATAACAAGAAAAATCTAAACACTAGTAAAAAAAAATCCATACCTGTCTAAACCTAGGTGCTAAATCCAACTTGTTACCAACAAGGACCAAAGGTAGCCGCTCGGATGGTCGAGCTTGAGCGAGCAATCGTTTGTACTCGGCCGCGGCGCGGAACGACCGTCTGTCCGTCACTGAATAACACAACATAAATCCCTCCCCACACCTCATGTATTGTTCTCGCATTGCTGTAAACTCTACCTGTTGATGCAGAAATAATTTCTCTTCTTTAATCTTTTTATCTCTAGGCTGTCGTGGCGCAGTGGGACATTATGATTAGCCAATAATTGTGGTATCGATTCAGGAATCAATTCCACAATGTTTGGCTATTAATAATTGTTAAATGGACCAGGGTCCAGGAATGATTATATTTAAATTATTTAAATTTTTGAGTTGAGTTCTGCATAACATTTAGTGTTTCTAAAATTGGTTGAGATGTAGGAAATGAGATGTCTTAACATTAGATTCCGTCTGCCAAACTTCTATTCTATGAAACTGTTAAAGTAGTTCAAAAAGAAGTTTATTGGAAGGGTTGTAAAAGAAACTTGTGAATGCCAAAACTGTCAGTTTTCCTAAAAACATTTACAATCTTTTTCAAATTCTCCTATTTCTGCCCAATTACAATACATTGTATTTGAGGTGATGGAACCCTCTGTCTCTAACAAAGGATACATAACACATCGCTCACGATTCAAACCTCTAACAATCCAACCAGCATCTGGGAGCATTGGGAGCCACCGGACATAAAATAGGTGAATGGCGTTCCTGGCTGCGGAAAGTCCACCTGGGTGGTCAACAATTTTGACCACGATAGTGATCTGATAAGAACTACAACTAGTGAGGCAGCCGAGGATCTCTGGAGTAAAATCACTTTTAGTTGCACCAGGGATGCAAAAATCAAACTCCGCACGATCGCCTCTATTCTGGTAAACAGTGTTGCAGAAAAGCCCGCAAGATTTATCGTGGATGAGGCCTTAATGAACTATTTTAATGAACGAACACATCAAAGGCCAAGACTCTTACACTTATCAGGGACATAAACCAACTACCCTTCATCGACAGATTAAACCTTGTCCAAATGCACTATATCGGTCCAAACCTTGCCATCAGTCAAGAGCTAGTGAGATCATATAGATGTCCACTGGATGTGACATACACTCTCAACGAAGTTTATAACGGAATCTAGTCAGCCCAACATACAACCGCTCTCTGAGAAAGATGCGATACACGGATGCTTCCATTCCAATAGATTCCCCCAATACCCTGCACCTGGTCTACACACACAACAGAAAAAGCGGACTTTATCAGGAAAGGCTACGGAAAGGGGGGAAACTCGCACACCCTAACCATCAACGAATCTCAGGGACTTAAATACGAGTCTGTAATTATAATCATCCAAACTAAGGGCAGTAAGAACAACCTGCAACAACCTGCTGTCGTGTACGACAGCATATTACACGCTGTCGTCGCCTTAAAATAGGATTAAAGTAGGCCAAGACATACAAAAGTATGCATCTACTACACTGACGCCGAGGAAGACGCTATCGGCAGGTTCATTCACCGGGCGAATGAACGTTCAGTGACTGATATAGTGGAATATAACATGTTGAGGAGGCAATAAAAATATTGTGAAACCAACTGCACCGCAAAGAATATGACCAACAAGCACAAAATTCAATCACAAACATTGACAAAAAGGAACGCTGAGCATTTAAAAAAAAAATGAAGTGAAATGAAGTGAACACTTCATATTTTAAAAAGAAACCAACAACAATAACTTTAACCAATCAAGAATAAAAAGTCACAGACAACAAAGTCTGTGGTGCCTAACAACTCATATTAAAAAAAAGTCACATACTGCATGGGTAGAGCATAGAAATAATAAAATATATTTTTAGGCCGATCATTTCAGGCCGGTCGTGGCGCAGCGGCACGAGGTGTGACTGCAAAATCGACTGGTTGTGGGTTCGATCCCCACTCGAGGAGATGAAATATTTACTTAAATTTATATTTCCATTTCTTCGCTCTGGTGTCGAGGTTAAGCGCGGCGTTGAGTTCTGCCCCTTAACACGCAATGCCTCCAGAATTCGGCAGAAAGTGGGGAACAGAGTGTCTTAACACTAGGTTCCCTCTGCCTACCATGCTGTGTGCGGGATACAGCGTGAAGCTGATATTTTTATATAATATGTTGTAAGACACTTCCAGTGCATTGTGGTGGCCCTTTACATGTTCAAATAAAAAATATATATTTCAAAAAACATATCCTGCATAGTGAAGAAAAAGAAAGTAGATTTTTTAAGCATCTAATAAAGAAAAAATATATTAACTCCTCTGTTAGGTACAAAGTAGTCCAACATATTTTTTTAGCTTTACATGTGAACAGAGGAACTTAATTTCAAAGTGTGTCTTGTAGTTGTTTCCACTTTCCACCAGGCACAAACAGTATCTCAAAATATAATGTTGAGTAGTGGAACTCAATACTGCTGCAAAAATAACACCATTTATTCCTGCATAAATGTCATACACAATGGACAGATGGAGGACCATGATGGGTTCAAAAACATTATTAAATAACCTGTTAAAATATAACTTATACAATAAATTTAAAAAAGGTTTCTTCATTAACACTGGTTTTATATAAACAGAAATAATAAATACTACTTTTACTATATTTGCCATTTCATATTATATCCTATGATAGTAAAAGAAGCCGCACAAATCTTTATTTGTTTACTTATTTGGTTTATCAATAAAATTATTACACAATGAAATAAAAAATGTATAATAGCACAAACTTAGAATAAAAATGCAGGAAATCAAGATATTTTTTAAGATAAAGATTTAAGAGCTTGGATTGTGCTGTTGCTCCATCTACATGATAAATAAAACAACAATCTACCTTTATGTAAATATAATAAAATAATACATTTTGATAAATGTTTCTTTAAAAAAATCCTTTATACAACTAATTTTATTACCTGTCCTGCTGTATCCAAGATATCTAATAATGCTGGCTCCCCATCAATCACAGCTTGTTGCTGATATGAATCCTCTGTAAAAGTTTTTTGACTCTTCAATTATTATTTTTTTTACTATCTATTTAATAACGCAAATATATATTTGACATAATAATAACTTAAGATTTTATTTAGACAGCAAAAATAATTGATTATGATATGATATGATCTTTTCCATATGGTTAAAAAATAAGCTAATAATATTTATTGTAATAATCAGTACTAAAGTATACGAAAGAGTTAAATAGCATAGCATACCTATTGTAGGATCATGATAATCCAGAAAGCTGTGACTAACGAATTGCAATGTGACCGCGGACTTCCCCACACCCCCGTCGCCGAGGACTACAATTTTGTAGACGCGGAGGCCACGCGACGTGCCCGCAGCCTCCGCCATGCCACTGCATGCCTGCGCTATTGGGGGCCCAGGAGAGCCGCGCCCGCCGCGGTCACTTGCACCACTTGCTCCTTGCGCTCGCCATCCGCACAAACCGCCCCCCAACACTACCACGATGCTGGTTTAATTTAAAATTAAATCAAACTTCACGCCATTTAAGACACATTTTATAAGTAGTTTTAATTTTAAAAATTGGCCAATAATAAAAATCGACAGCTGATTAAAGGCAATTTCGATTGACAATTTGACATATAGATTTTTTAATGTTCGAGCGCCGTCACACGAACGTCTAGAAGTTATAATTATAATAGTATTATTCAAGTAATTGAATTAAGTTATAATAGTATAATTCAAATTTAATAATTTATAGAAACATCATTAAAGATAAGTTTTTGAATAGTTTTATACAAAAAAATCTTTACTTCCCTAAATTGTCTGACATTATTTTAAAAAAATGATGCAATGAAACTGCTATTTTGTAAATAATATTCGATCTTCAATGTTAAATTCAAAATATCAATTCAAAGATATTTTTTTCATCTTTTAGTATATTTTTTTTTCAAATACAATTTGAACAATAAGGCTGCATAATCTTATATATTTCTGGACAGAATAAACGAAATTCATATTAATAATCTGACATAAATTATTTGACATTTCAACATGCAACAACTATTATCAACAAAACAACAATCAATGAAAGTATAGTATTTTTTAAAAACAAAGAAACAATCGTTATTAAACTATAATTGTATTATTGCTTATTAAACTGTCTCAATTTTTAGATTCATCTGTGTAATATATTTACTAATTTTGTGTAATTTTAAAGAATTTTTTTCATATCATGAACTTGTATGATTTATAATAACGTTTAAAAGACAATTTTCTAACCAGTGATAATCAAGACGAATAAAAAAATATTATGGCTCACATCCAATTAGTTGATGAATTGGTTCGTGAGTATTTACTGTTTAGAGGATTCAGTATGACTGTGAAAGCCTTTGACAATGATTTAAAGTCAGATAAGGATAAAGGTTTTAGAGTTGATAAAATCGTTGAACAAATTGTACACTATATAAATATTTCTGATTTGAGTGGATTAAAAGAATACTGGTCCCATTTAGATAGTCTTATTTTTTCTAAATTGGAAATTCATGTACAACCTGGTAATATAAATTGTTTTTATTACCTTTGATCATGTAATGCTCACAAATTATAAATATTTTTTAATGCAATAATCTCTTTTCAGCCGTACGGAAAATAGAGTACAGCTTATACAAATTATATTTTGTAACAGCCTCGCAATCCACTGGTTCCACAAGAAATGAGAAATTATCTGAATTCTTTTATAAGTTAATGCCAGAATTACAAGGCCAAAACGAATGGAAGGATTGGTTTAGTAAGGAGGATTCTGAATATAATAATTGATGTAATAATCAAATTTAATGATTAATTTTTACATAATATTCTTATTTCTAGTGCTGCCCTATATACAAAAACCTGAAGAAAATCCTTCATTCAGCCTCTACTTTACCAAAGCTTGGCAGGACAGTGTTCTAGTTTCACTTCATAATTTACTAGCTACAGTATTTCAATGTATGCCCCAACCAACACTAATAAACTATGAAAGTGATGCTGCCCTAATCAAGCAGCTGCAGAATGAAATTGCTTCATTAAAAATCAAAGTATGTTTAATATTTTTTTCAAAATTACTTTTATTAATAGTGCCAGTGTTTGATAAAAATAATTTAACATTGTATTAATAATAGCACAAAAATTGTGGGACTGGTTTCATTCAATAATATCAACCTAAATTTGAATGGTTGTGAGTGAAGTGGGAATCAACCCTTTGGGAGAATAAATTATTTTCATTTCCTGGTTTTGATAAGAAGACAGCACAATGTAAAGTTTTGTGACTTAACTTGCAATGCCACAAAAATTAGACAGAAAGTAAGGAATAGAATATTATAACAGTGGGTTCTATGTCATTACTTTGCTATATGAGAGATATAGTTATGTAATGCTAAATAAAAAAACATAACCTTAAAATATGTATATATAATTAATTTATATACAATTTAAGATATTTGTAATAATTAACATACATATTTTTAATTGATATATTAATACATTTTATTTCTGCCAACAGTCTCAACAACCAACAGAAAAGACATCTCCTATTGGACATCAGTCTCGACTTGCACAATATTCAGAACGCTTAAGTGGGCCATTACCATTAATGGATGACTTTTCTGCAATACCTTCAGAACAGTTTGAAAGTGGCATAAGAGAAGCTCGTGGCCTAAGGGGACTACTAAGACAAATGGGTGGAAGTCCCGTTATGGGTAGAAAAAGTGGAAGATCTCAAAGCCAAAACTAGTTTAAATTATTAAATATATTCAGTTGATTAACAATCATTTAAATTCATATTTGATATATTTTATTATGTTATAATTGATTTGTAATATTCTTAGTTTGAATGAAATAAATATTAAGCTTGCATTTATTGAATATTATTATGTTAAAATAATTATATACATTAATACTTTGTAATTTAATTATTTTCAACGACAGTAATCGCTTTATATTTTTTTCCTCAATATTGAAGAAGTTTGAAACTATAACGAAATATATTTTTTTTTAGCTTCACGCTGTTTCCGGCACATATAGGCTAGGCAGAGTGAACCTAGCGCACTCCATTCCCCATTTTCCGCCAAATTTTCTAGAATTTGTTTGTTGAGTGTAGGAAATCGACGTCGCACTTTGCCTCGTTACCAGAGCGAGGTAATTAAGTTATTAAATGTTTGATTTTTCGAGTGGGCGTTGTACCCACAACATATCGCGTTTACAGACGCGCGCTTGTGCGCCACGACTATTTTCTTTTTTTTTTAAATATTTATTAGCCAAATAAATATCCTGACATTTATACCAGCAGCGATTTTATTTCTTTTTATCTAACATTTTTATTTGGTTGTTTTAGTTATGGTAAGTAAATATAACACAGAGAATATTATAAAAATAGTTAATCTGTGAAGTCATGAAGTGTGAAAGGCCTTGTCAAAGTTGTTGTAACTTGAAAGCAAGCCGGTTGTAGTTTTGTACGCTATGTTTTTTTTATTTTAAAACTATGAATTATATATTGAAAATTAATTAAGAAATATAGTCCAATTTATGCTTTAGTGTTTAATGTCACCAAATTTTATATTGAGATTAATTTAAGCTACGATATTACTTTTATTCGGGCGTTATCAAAATAAGCGGTGGCAAAATTTGCCCTCCAAAATGTCGGGGTAAGTTTGTCAACTTGTAATATTGATAGCCAAAAAGTCAATAGTTTCTCTGTTTAGTGTACTAAATGCGTAAATACATAAAGGAAAAACTAAAATATAGGATGATTAAAAAGTAAAAGAGGAAATAGTGTTTGTGTCTTCATATTTTCTATATACCTCCATGACTTATAATGATTTGCTTAATATTTAAATTATTTTAACAATTTTATTTAGTGCTATTGTAATAATAGAAATAAAACATCAAACTTCTATAAGTTATTCGGTTTTTACAGAAAGCCATATACAATGAGGGAAATGAAAACTATAGTAGATTATTTAGCTGAGCACAAAGCTTATCATGAAACCAAAGGAAGAAAAATGTGGATAGATTTACAAGATTCAAAGGTTTATTTTTATAATCTTTTAATTTACTTTAAGCTGTAAAAGTGTTTAGGGGACTCTTTTTGTTTGAGAAAGTGCTTATTTTAATTCTAACCAATAATTATTGAACAAAGGATTTAATAACAGAATAAAAATCATGTATGTTGGTCTTCACATTTAGTATATTAATTATATTTAATATGATTAATTGAAATGAGAAAGAAAAGTGAGTGGTAAAAATAGAAAGAGTAGAAACTGAAAGAAAAGTGAGTAGTAAGGGAGGTAGGGAGAGACCTCGATTGACCTTTGAAAACACAGTATCAAATATACTGGAGGAAGGTGATGTGTGCGTGAAGGGGTTGATGATAGTGGATGATGCGAAAGAGGTATGTATGTAGAAACCATAGCTCTTGGTGCTCTGTTCTCTCTGACTACCCCGTTAGAAATAAATTGTGAAGCAAAGTAATATTTTTTTAACATACAGTCATACACTTGTGCTTCTGCGCCATGGATGGACTTTTATTATTATTATTTCATTTAATTTTAGGTAACAAATAGAACCTGGCAGAGCCTGAAAGAGACCTTCATCAAAAGGATATTACCTGATATCAGTAATCCATATTATAAACTGTCCATGCAACAAATAACTAGCTTCAAACAAGGGTAAGAAATCATTATACAAAAGTTAGTTAGCCTTTCTTCCTCACTGCCTTTGTGGTGCCTAACTGTAACAATTATCTGTTCAATTTGTACACTGGGGGAATGATTTATTTTCATTTTCTTCTCTCAAGTAACATGACAGATAGCAGTGTTGAGTTCCACCACTTCTTAAAAATTGCACTAAAAATGAGGGATGGAGTGTATTAACACTAGTACACTATGCCTGCCCTGCCATATGCAGGATACAATAAGTATGTTAAGAAAATGAATGAATCCTTTTGTAATAATGATCTATATCATAATGCAAATAATAATATTTTTGTATAGATATGATGTGGAAGCAAAGATTAATAACAGATTGGAGATTAGATCAGTCAGTCGGGACTCAAATACAGATGGTAAGCTATAATATTTCTCTTGTTATTAGGACCTTGAGTAAGTTCTTTTTTGTTTAAAAAAAATTAATTTAAAATAAAATGCTTACAATGACATTACTCAAAGTATTGTCCATCATTAGAGACCACTTTCTCCCATCTCTCTGGTAGCAATTGAATCCCCCGTCGGAAAAACGACTCATCTTTCGAGGCAATCCAGGAATCAAGCCATTTTTCGGCTTCTTCAAAAGAATGGAAGCGCTGCTCGCTTAAACCGTGCGCCATCGACCGAAACAAGTGGTAATCGGAGGGGGCTATGTCCGGTGAATACGGCGGGTGGGGTAGAACTTCCCATTGAAGTGTTTCCAGGTAAGTTTTGACTGGTTTTGCCACATGTGGCCGAGCATTATCATGTAATAAAATCACTTTGTCGTGTCTCTGCTCGTATAGTGGCCGCTTTTCTTTCAGAGCGCGACTCAAACGCATCAACTGAAGTCGATAGCGAGCTCCCGTGATAGTTTCATTAGGTTTAAGCAGCTCATAATAAATTACGCCCTGCTGATCCCACCAAATGCAGAGAAGAAGCTTAGAACCATGGATATTTGGTTTTGGCGACGATGTTGATGCGTGACCCGGCATGCCCCACGATTTTTTTCGCTTTGGATTGTCGTAGTGAATCCACTTTTCATCCCCAGTGACGATACGGTGCAGAAAACCTTTTCTCTTTTGCCGTTGAAGCAACAATTCACACATGAGAAAACGTCGTTCTACGTCTCTCGGCTTCAACTCATACGGCACCCAATGCCCTTGCTTTTGGATCATTCCTAACGCTTTTAAACGTTTTGAAACTGTTGACGCATCTACTTGTAACGTTTTCCCGAGCTCTACTAACGTCTGACATGGATCTTCTTCAAGCAATGCCTCCAATTCTGTCTTCAAATTTTGTCGGTGCTCCAGAACGCTCTTTGTCTTCAAGGTCAAAATCATTACTTTTGAAGCGCCTAAACCAGTCTCTGCACGTTGTATTCGACAAAGCATTGTCTCAACGAGAATTCTGTGTGCTTCTGCTGCAGATTTTTTCTGAATAAAGCAGTGCAATAAAATTCCCCGCAAAAACACTTTATTTGGCACAAAAGTACACATTTTCACAAAGGGAAAATAAATATGTAGTTGACACTGTAGTAAACACTATTCTACTATAATTTGAGGTTACATATAGTACTACTTTGGTGATTCGTTACCGTACGAAATTCCATGCACAGAGTGCCGCAACGCCATCTTTCAAGAACCTATTCAATGTCCTAATATTGCATTTTTACTCCTGGTATAATCAATAAATCTTACAGGAGAAAATCAAAAAGATTGTGAAGAAACTGACAGCCATGACAACAAAACAGGTGAGGAAAATAAAGAAACAGATATAAGAGACTCCACAGAAACAGTAGTTTTAGAAAGCTATGAAGATCCAGAAGATAAACAAGATAAAGGTCAAGGTCAAACTAAGACTCTTAGAGAATTGATAACTTATTCGGAACCATTGACGCCGATGCTTCAAGTAATTGAGGACTATACAAGTGATGGTGATGGCTCCAATGATGAGCCTAAGATGCAAATAGTAGAGGCACCAGAATTGGACGTTATACAAAGCAATGAGGAGTTAATTGTAGTATTAGAAGGTTCTGATGAAGAGAAAAACGCAGGAAACAAAGAAACAATTAATAATGAAACTGCTGACAAAAATCAAACTGAAATCCCAGAACCAACTAACGAACAAACTGCTAATAAGGACAATAATGGTGAATCTTCTATATTACTTGATAGTGATATCCCTCCTAATAAAGAAGCTACCACACTTGAAAAAACAGACAATACAAACAATACGACAGATAATCTTAATAGTCAGAGAAAATCAAATGAAAATATTTCTAACTCCACTACCGATACCTTTTTACCTGGCAACCAGGAAGCCCTGAATGACAAAGATAGTAACACAAAGCTTTCAGACAAAGCATTAGCAACTTTAGAGGTTACCTCTAAACGAGGTAAAAGAAGAGCAAATTCTCAGGAAAACCATACCACCAGCAAGAAAAGATTAATAGACAGTGAAAAGAAAACTAATACAGATGTTGAGACTCTTAAGAAAAAAAATAAAAAGATTGACCTAAAGAAACTTAAACTGAATGTAACAGATCTTGTTGAGGAATCGCAGCAAAATGCCGAAAATGATCATCAAGAAGAGAGTAATAATCAAAATATGTCTGTGGACCAAGATGTAAACGTAGCAGGGACCTCTCAAAATGTCGAGGAAAATACGCGAGAACTTGAGAATCCATGTTTGAAAAGCGTTAGTTTGTATGAAGAACAATTTTCAAACAAAAAATACACGGACTCCGATAACACAGATGCAGAAAATATTCTAGAAAAAAATAAAATTAATACAGATCCAAATGAAAAAGTAAACACCAAAGTCACTAAAAATGTAACAGTAAGCTCAGAAGTTAATGAAATAGTGGTATTGAAGTCTAATTCTGAATCTGTTAGTGATTCAGATAAACCACCAGCGACGACTAAACGAGTGTCGGACAGAGTTCATCAGCAAAGAGATCGCGCTCTAGCAAATATGTTTGGATTTGCAAGTGGTAAGTTATATATATTTTATTGTAAAAGAAGAATTTTGGATTTATTAACAAAATTTGAAGCATGATGGTGGTTACTGGTCGGTAATAAAAATTCATATTAAATTTACATTTTATTTGTATTATATATGCACTTTAAGGTACCTATATTGTTCCGGAATTTCGATTGGTCCGATCCGGATCTTGACTTCAAGACATCACTTTTAGTGCTAGGGACGCTTTTGTTTTTTTGTGTTTTTTTGTGTACATAGTATGACTAAAACCTAATGTATCTTTTCAAGTGTGCAATACAGACTTTTTTTTATCATTATCTTTAAAATTCTTCATACTTATCGCTACTTCGTACTAAGTGCTAAATGTTGGCTTGGCTACGCAAAATAATAATTATCTATAACAAATCTCATCTACACTCAGAGATCAGTCGTGGCGCAAGACCACGAGGTGGATTCGATTTCCACTTCAAAAAATGAAATATTTAACATTTTAACATTTTAGCCTCTAGAACTTATCGGAAAGTTAGGAACGGAAGTATTTTAATAGAAATGGAGTGTCTTAAAGACTAGGTTCCCGGGTTTTTTCTGCCTACTCTGCTATGTACAGGATACTGTGTGAAGCTAAAAAACGTTATTGTCCATATCCGAGATTATTCAACTTATTTCAGATATTTATTTTTCTACTTATTTTTCCGTTAATAATTAGCGGAACCCGATACTGTATTTTCTTAAACCAGAATATTTATTTATTTTATTTTTTAAGTAATTGCATAGTCATTGATTTTTAAGTAATTCTTAAAAATCAATGACTATGCAATTTGATGACTATTTTGTCAATTTTTTTGAACAAGTTTATTTTATAATAATGTTAAATTTATTTTCGAATTATTATTTCAGTAGTAGATATCTAAATTTCAAATGGATTTTTTTTTCTATTAATCTCCTGTATAAAAATATCAATTTAAGAAATGATTTATAAAAACAGAAAACTGCAAAATGATGAATTTGTACTGTAAAACGTCAGATTTGATACCGTTGTCATAGAAAATATTAAATAACAATACAAAACATATTTAACTTATCCTAAAATTTTATGAAACATTTCGTTTTAACCGAATAATATCATTTTTAACACCTTTTCCAGGTGGAGTCACTAAAAATCGCAGAAGAACAAACAGTTATCGAAAGCATGCAACAGTTCGTCGTAAGTCACAGTGAGTGTTGGCTTATTTTTTTTGTATATCGTACTTTTTTTATTGTTGTATAGTATTTTTCAAGCTGTAAACTTAATAAATAAAGTTGATCTCTGCAAAAAGATTTTTTATAGAGCTCAACTAGTTACCATAAAAAAATGTCGCGATAACAGGCACAAGTGTTTGGCTGTTATCACCACAGTTTGTGGGTTCGATATTCAGAAAAAATCTTATATAAAAGATATTCAGATATTCAGAAAAAATCTGCAGCAGAAGCACAGAGAATTCTTGTTGAGACATATGGTGACAATGCTTTGTCGAATACAACGTGCAGAGACTGGTTTAGGCGCTTCAAAAGTAATGATTTTGACCTTGAAGACAAAGAGCGTTCTGGAGCACCGACAAAATTTGAAGACAAAGAATTGGAGGCATTGCTTGAAGAAGATCCATGTCAGACGTTAGTAGAGCTCGGGAAAACGTTACAAGTAGATGCGTCAACAGTTTCAAAACGTTTAAAAGCGTTAGGAATGATCCAAAAGCAAGGGCATTGGGTGCCGTATGAGTTGAAGCCGAGAGACGTAGAACGACGTTTTCTCATGTGTGAATTGTTGCTTCAACGGCAAAAGAGAAAAGGTTTTCTGCACCGTATCGTCACTGGGGATGAAAAGTGGATTCACTACGACAATCCAAAGCGAAAAAAATCGTGGGGCATGCCGGGTCACGCATCAACATCGTCGCCAAAACCAAATATCCATGGTTCTAAGCTTCTTCTCTGCATTTGGTGGGATCAGCAGGGCGTAATTTATTATGAGCTGCTTAAACCTAATGAAACTATCACGGGAGCTCGCTATCGACTTCAGTTGATGCGTTTGAGTCGCGCTCTGAAAGAAAAGCGGCCACTATACGAGCAGAGACACG
Source organism: Heliconius hermathena (assembly GCA_013403705.1). Taxonomy (NCBI): domain Eukaryota; kingdom Metazoa; phylum Arthropoda; class Insecta; order Lepidoptera; family Nymphalidae; genus Heliconius; species Heliconius hermathena. The sequence continues at coordinate 187,007 of JAAIXJ010000394.1, forward strand.
ACAAAGTGATTTTATTACATGATAATGCTCGGCCACATGTGGCAAAACCAGTCAAAAGTTACCTGGAAACACTTCAATGAGAAGTTCTACCCCACCCGCCGTATTCACCGGACATAATTTAAAATATAATGCTTACATAATTTGATTGTTTGTAAGTTCGCTATCGCAATATAAATAAATGTTTATTTATATTGATTGATTAATATATTTTTTCGCCTAATATAAATATGTAGTAATGTTTTATTTATACGTAATTCCGCAAATACTGACATACCCGCGTGCTTAAAATTCCTAGTACCGCAAACACCGAATATATGTTGCGGAATCGAAAACAATGACAGTGCTGTAACACTATAACACATTAAAACTAAAATTACATAAAGTTTAATAAACATAAAAAATAAAAATACTTATTTAGAAAAAATACTTACTAAAAATGTTTAGAAATATAAAAAATAAAAGTTTGTTAGGATGAGTCGATGTTTGTTCCTATTTCAAGCATAAATTACAGATCGGATTTAAATGAAACTTTACAGGAATTTAAACATTAGAATGACACATAGGCTACAATTTATGTAAAGATTTTGTATAGTTTCATTGTAATATAACAATAAGAAAAAGATAGTACACACGGGTCGTCAGTAATTATTAAATAAATATATATAAATCATTTAATGTCACTATAATTTTTCACGAAGCCAGTCGTGGCGCAGGGGCATAAAGTGTGACTGTAAAACTGACTGGTTGCGGGTTCGATCCCCACTCGAGGAGATGAAATATTTACTTAAATTTATATTTCCATGTCTTCGCTCTGGTGTTGAGGATAAGTGCGGCGTTGAGTTCTGCCACTCAACACGCAATGCATCCAGAATTCGGCAGAAAGTGGGGAACGGAGTGTCTTAACATTAGGTTCCCTCTGCCTACCCTGCAGTGTGCGGGATACAGCGTGAAGCTGATTTATTCTGATTTAATTTTTCACAGTAACGTCAGCACAGATACAAGTGAATGGACTTCGGACACCGGCTCTGAGTATGTATCGCCGCCTCGTGGACGAAAGAACCAGCAAACAAGAAAATATTTGTTAGTATTTTTTTTTATTTTTCACTTATGTATACTCCGCTTTACACTTTTCATAAATAATATTGAGTTTTATACTATTTATAACAATTTAAAGTTCCTTATTGCAAACAGTTATTAATGTAAGAAAATATATGTCGCTTTTCTCTCTTTTCTTTTCCTGCATCATGCTGTAATTAGCACTCTGCTTTCCCCAAGCAGAGTTAACCTAGTTTTAAAACAAAGTAGAGATCGGAATGATCTCCACTTTGTGCCAATTTTTTTGCGTGCGTGCATTGCGTGTTAAGTGGCGGAAATCAACACCGGGCTTTAGATGAGAGGGGATTGAACCCACAACCATCGCGTCAGAGTTACACCCTTGTGTCTCTGCGCCACGACGGCCTCAATATTTTACTCCATATTAAAGACATTATTTTATAATTGATATTTATTATTTATTTATATTAACAAATCAGATTGGTGATCTTAAGAAGAAAGTGTGTTTATTATTTCAGAAAACCTAAATCGGCGCGCGTCTTGTCGCTAGAGGAAGAAGGAGGACTGTTTGTTATGTACGGAAAAAAGATATACCCCGTCGTGAAAGATGGAAAAATCATTAAAAACTATGTATCTTTTACACCAGACGGTATGTATTAATTTTTGGTTTTAATTTTTCTTTGAGCCTCATGTCGAATTTTAAAAAAATATTTATTTCTTGAAGCAAAATGGAGAATTGACAACACTTTAAAATTGAATTTCGAAGGATTCTATGTGGCTTCAGCTGTAATATTGTACTGGACTGTTGTGTTGCAAGTTAGATTGGCGGCATTTCATTATAGTTATTAATGGTTCTAGAGATTTTTAAATAAACTCAGCCCAATCCAATATAAAAATTTTGGGTGATAGAAATAAAATTTATGATAGTTTTACACCTGTATTACATTTACTACACTTTATTATTTAGAACATATTTAATATTCGTAGAATTACCCATATATACTAAATTAATTTCAACGAGGCCAGTCGTGGTGCAGAGGTACAAAGCGTGACTGTAAAAGCGACTGGTTGTGAGTTCCTCCTCACTCGTGGAAAGGAAATATTTATTTAAATTTATATTTTCATTTCTTCGCTCTCATGTCGAGGCGAAACGCAGCGTTGAGGTCCGCCACTCAGCACTTATTGCCTCTTGAATTCGCCAAACATTGAGGAACGGAGTGTCTTAACACTAGTTTCCTCTGCCTATCCTACTGTGTGCGAGATACAGCGTGAAGCTGATTTACTCTGGTGTCAAGGCAAATCGCTGCGTCGAGTCTCCCGCCATTCAACAAGCAATGCCTCCAGAATTCGGCAAAAAGTGAGGAAAGGAGTGTCCTAACACTAGGTTCCCTCTGCTCCGTGCGGGATTAATCGTGAAGCTAATTTATTTTTTTACTAAATTAATGTGTTAATTATGAATCTTTTGGCTCTCAGATGACGTCGATTCGGAGGAATCATACTGGAAACTGAAATATGTTGAAGAAAAGAAAAGGACAGCTGAACTTACAAAGTAACCATCTTTTTTATAAAATTCTACTTTACATTTAATTGTGTTATTTAAAATTTTACTACAAATTGAAATTATATTAAAAAAATAATTTGCAGATTATTAAACCAAGTAAAAGATAAGAATGATCGAGAAGAAAGGATTTCAGAAGTGCCGTCGACATCAGTGTGAGTATTTTTAATATAATTGTAAAATAAGTTATTTATTTTGGAAATATAAGCCAATATATTTTTTTCAGTCGCACAGATTACATTCCAAATCCCGTCAAAAGAGAAGCCGAGAAAATCGCTTCAGGTATATATATTTTTATATTTATTAGGACCTTGAATAAGTTCTCTTTCTTTGAAAGATGGCGTTGCGGCACTCTGTGCATGGAATTTCGTACGGTAACGAATCACCAAAGTAGTACTATATGTAACCTCAAATTATAGTAGAATAGTGTTTACTACAGTGTCAACTACATATTTATTTTCCCTTTGTGAAAATGTGTTCTTTTGTGCCAATTAAAGTGTTTTTGCGGGGAATTTTATTGCACTGCTTTATTCAGAAAAAATCTGCAGCAGAAGCACACAGAATTCTCGTTGAGACAATGCTTTGTCGAATACAACGTGCAGAGACTGGTTTAGGCGCTTCAAAAGTAATGATTTTGACCTTGAAGACAAAGAGCGTTCTGGAGCACCGACAAAATTTGAAGACAGAATTGGAGGCATTGCTTGAAGAAGATCCATGTCAGACGTTAGTAGAGCTCGGGAAAACGTTACAAGTAGATGCGTCAACAGTTTCAAAACGTTTAAAAGCGTTAGGAATGATCCAAAAGCAAGGGCATTGGGTGCCGTATGAGTTGAAGCCGAGAGACGTAGAACGACGTTTTCTCATGTGTGAATTGTTGCTTCAACGGCAAAAGAGAAAAGGTTTTCTGCACCGTATCGTCACTGGGGATGAAAAGTGGATTCACTACGACAATCCAAAGCGAAAAAAATCGTGGGGCATGCCGGGTCACGCATCAACATCGTCGCCAAAACCAAATATCCATGGTTCTAAGCTTCTTCTCTGCATTTGGTGGGATCAGCAGGGCGTAATTTATTATGAGCTGCTTAAACCTAATGAAACTATCACGGGAGCTCGCTATCGACTTCAGTTGATGCGTTTGAGTCGCGCTCTGAAAGAAAAGCGGCCACTATACGAGCAGAGACACGACAAAGTGATTTTATTACATGATAATGCTCGGCCACATGTGGCAAAACCAGTCAAAACTTACCTGGAAACACTTCAATGGGAAGTTCTACCCCACCCGCCGTATTCACCGGACATAGCCCCCTCCGATTACCACTTGTTTCGGTCGATGGCGCACGGTTTAAGCGAGCAGCGCTTCCATTCTTTTGAAGAAGCCGAAAAATGGCTTGATTCCTGGATTGCCTCGAAAGATGAGTCGTTTTTCCGACGGGGGATTCAATTGCTACCAGAGAGATGGGAGAAAGTGGTCTCTAATGATGGACAATACTTTGAGTAATGTCATTGTAAGCATTATATTTTAAATTATTTTTTTTTAAACAAAAAAAAACAGCGAGAACTTATTAAAGGTCCTAATACACTAATTTTAATTTCATTTTATAATGTAAGCCAATATGATTTTACTTTTTACTTACATTTATACTACTATGCTATGACTATGTTTTAATATCTACACCAAATTAAATAATATAATACACAGTTCTTTAAAATCCTTAAATTCTTCATACATATCTTTTGAAAACTATTTACAAGTGACATTTATGTTCTTTTCCATGCTTTCATGAAAATTTTACTTTTACCCACTAAAATATTATTATCTATTCTACAATTTTTTTTAATACTTTTTATAGACAATATAGCCGTACCAGTCAAAGCAGCCCAAGTGAACAAAGTAGAAGCAGGTGCAGAAGAAAAGACTGTCAAAGTGAAATTCACCAAAAATAATGAGGCAAATATAATCAAATAACTTTGAATACTTATATTTAATTAATAATTAATCTATTTAGATGAAATCATTATTTGTTTCAATTATTAATAACATATATAATATGTGTAATGATATAATTTATAAGGGTTTTAGGTCGTGGCACAGGGTCACAAGTGTCCGACGGTTGTGGGTTCGATTCCTCTACTCCAATTACAGATTTTTTCATATATCTCCTATGCATAGATACAATTTTATCATATGTGTAGACTGTAGATATATAAATAGTATAATAATATTTGATCTCTTGGATTTTTTTACAATTTTCCTAGTGATAGTGGTGGGGGTTAATGACTACAAAATAGATTTGAATTAAATTGTCCGTATTCGTAATTTTAGTGTAAAAAGTGTAAAAAAAAATTTTTTTTTATGTAGTATATTGATTTCAATAAATTTAAACTATTTCTCTACAATTCCAGGAAGTGCAGCTTGAAGGTCACTGGTCCCACGTAAACCCGGTATTAGCTCAAGTACTGCAATTACTGCAAAAGGAACCTGAGCCTCGGGGACAAAGGCCGACCCCCAAAAGAGAATCTGTGTCTGAAGTGTCTAGTGTTAAGTCTTTATCTGTAATTGTTAATGAACAAGGTATTTTTAAGTATAATAATATGCTTTATACATTTTATTTTTTTTGTATCCTAATGCAAGTCAATCCAGGACATTGCTTGATCAGCATGAACAAATAAAATATTTTTTTCATATAAATATTCCCTAGAAATAAATTTAAACACATTACCATCATTAGTACTGTTACACAGGTAGTAATATTATATTTTTTTCTATTGTATTCCTGTCATCTATTACATTGCATAAAGTAGATTGCATGTTGTGTAAACTAAGAAATGAATGAAATTTAAACTGAATGACATTGAAGTAGTAGGCTTCAACCACAATGGTGCTTCAATACTTACCTTTCCTCTTTGTGATAGTGACAGTCATTGCTTACATAAAAACAATTTTTAGATGTACGTGAAAGAGTTAACAAATTGGAGAGCGAAATTTTCAAAGAGATCGAAGAAATAGAAAAGGAGGTCGAATCTGTAGAGAAGACACCAACATCCAACGAAAGTCTTCCTAAACCTGATGTCAGAAATGTCACTAAGTCTGATGAAAGTGCCACAAAATCAGAAGAAAATGTTACGAAACGGTAATACAATTGTTTATATAAATACATTTTAGTTTCTCCATACATTCGAACATCCAAATATTCCTTTATCTGAATGTTTAAGTGTGACGCAGTTACGCATAGATACCAATAACGTAAACACATACTTCTACAAAAATACTACTGAAGGTTAAACAACTTTGAACTTTGCCTCCAAAAACCTACGACTCGATTTCTGAATGAGGCGTATGCGGCGGTTTCCATTTGATAGATGTCTGCGTGTGTCGTTCTTAATATATTGACGTCGTTATTTATTTTGTTTGAAAAAAACACTTTCATTCTTGGGGAAAAAAAATTGTATTAGGCTTTTATAGAATAGTTAAAACGGTGGTTTCATTTAAAGTGGGGCTGACAAAAACACTCTGTATATTTATTTTTGGATGCAATAAAAAAATTATAAGATTTATTCATATGCAATACATTTGTAGCAAAGGAAGGCCGAGAAAATCTCAAACAAATCAAACTGATAACACTCCAGCCAAAAAATCTAAACTCAATTTAGATGTCGACGAAGACAAGCCTATTGCTGCAAGAAGAACGCCGCGAACGCCTAAAAAAACAGGTTCGCATATAATTATTTCTTTTTAGTTTATTTTCTGAGAGTAGGTTCTGAACTGTATTGTATTGTACTTTTGTTTTTTTTTGTAACGAGACGAATGAATGTATTGGTTTTCAGTTTTTAATCGAAATGTATTTTCAAATTACAGCGTTTTTACTTTATTATAATGTAATATAATATACTATCAAAATATTAATTTTTCATGTTTTTTTTGATTTCTAAGATATTATTATGGATTCTTATTTACAGAAAATAATAACATTAAGGAAAACAGCACTCCGAAAACGCGGCAAAATACACCTAATAAAATGAAGCAAAGTAACGTAATCGAGGATAGTCAAGCTAAGTACAAATTGCCTTCCCCAAACAAAAATACAACAACATCAAATGGAAAAGAAGTGAAAAACACAAGACTAAGAAAATCTAACAGGTAGTAAGTGGACCAGATGTGTTTCTCTTATATTATCTGTGGCAAATGAATATTGTCAGTGTTGTGGTACATCACTATTGCCTCTTTAGTGTCTTAATAATAACGAATTTTACTACTACTTTTGTTATAAATGTTGTCCTTTTATTTTCTATTTCAATCATTGTTGCCGAGTCACGAGTAAAACACGACTGTAAAAAGTATGTTTGTGGATTCGGTTTCCATTTGTAGAAATAAATTATTTTATACTAACTATATATCACCGTTTCTATAATATTATGTTATTATGATACTACTACATATTTTTTTTTCTTTTCTATTCTTTGTTTTGAATATTTAATCTAGTCATGTATACAATGTTTAGTTGTATCTCAGAAATTTCGAATATTTTATTGAATACCTTAGAACACAAAAAATTAATAGTTATTATTATTATATTCATATTGGGTATAATAATTCTATTAATTTATGATTAACTAGCGGCCCGTTCCCGGGTTCATATGCCTGAACTATATTGTTTTATTCTTTTGGTTTTCTATACAGTTCATTACGAAATAATTTTATTGATTTTATTTTGTTTTTGATCCGACAATCATTTTAAAATCTTTTTTTTCTTTTGCATTTTAGTATTGTGTAAATAACTTTGAAATCACTGACAGACACTTGAATTTTATTTATATGTAAATAAATTCCTAATACAATTTTCCCATAGTCTTCCCCTATATTATTAATTATTACATTGAAAAGACCATTTTGAAAAAACAATCTCTTGGTATTATAGTGATGTACCATTAGTCATAATCGACACTTAGGTATTTAAATTTTTAACAGTACAACACTAGTGTTATTGAGTAGGGATTTATTTTTAATCATATCAAATGAATTAAATATATTACATTAAAAGTGAAATCGGTAGATTTCAAATACATTGTTTGCAATTCTTTTGTGCAAAATAATTAAGGCATGTTACACTAAGCTATTGAAAGTTATCGATTATTTTAATTTCATTTTATCACAATTGACTTATTTTATATCAAACAATCGAAATTTTACTTTGGTTTTAGTTTATAGTCTTAAACCAAATATTTACTTTTTTTAATTTAACCCATTTTTTAAACTTTATCCATCATTAACATCTGTCTAATTCGACATTGACTTTAATATTTGTTTAAATATAAATATATATGATGCGTTTGCATTACTTTATCGATAACTCAGTGTAACTTAGATATATATTTATTAATAAATAATATAATTAAGTAAATCTTGAGAAATTGTTTTTGTCCCAAATTGTCAGTTACATTAACTATTTTAAAATTAACTTTTTTAGTAACGTATGTTTAAAAGCATTCTTCCATTTATTTTTAAACTATAAAAAATAAATATTTTATAAAAACTTTGTATTTTCTATGCTACATTTAAGCAGTAGTTAAAGAGCTAGACAGTAACGACCATTTATCAAATGGGAGCAGGTAATATAAAAAATAAATGTATTAAGATACAAATGTTTTTTATTTATCATCTTTCACATTTAATATCATATTACATATAAAAACTTATTATATTTATAATAAAATATAAAATATTTTTTTAAATAAACATATGTATATATATTAAGTCTATGTAATATTAATATAAATTTGTTATAATATATAAATATAGATATTTACGCATGTGTATACAAGAATTAACCTGCTTCCATTGAGTTTAGTTTATAGCTTAATTTGCTTTGTTTTGTCGCACTTTAGCTTCTGCATTTTAAGTGCATGTAATGCATCGTAGCTTTTTGCTTCATTGATATTTCTTTCAACAGCCCCACACCCTTCAAAATATACACCTCGTTGGACGTGTCATACAATTCCGTTGATAGTGCCCATGGATATATTGATTCGGATCCAAGTCCATTGAGGGTATCAATACGCAAAAAGAAAAGACTTAGCTACACATATCCTACTTATAGATCTAAATATAGAGTTAGAAATCGAAGTACGTTCCTCCCATCCCTTACTGACGATGATTCTAGTAACTCCTATCAAGGTCCCGTGAGAACTGTCACTTTTGAAAATTCTTCGTTATCATCAAATATATACAAATCTGAATCGTATCAACTTCTAATGAATAATAATATGTCGTTGTTTAACAAAAATACAACTCAAAAGTTGGACAAAATAGATGAAATCGATCCAGTTACACAAGAAACGCAAATAATGACAGAGGAAAATAATAAAGTTGTGTTTGATTTGCAAGATAAAAGTAGTTCAGAACAAAGAGATACTATGTCTCTAACAAATACAGATAGTCAGTCTAGTAACATGACGTTGCCCACATCACCTGTTTTATCCATTGTAGAAAATATATCGATAAATAAAAGTATGATTGACAATTTTTCTTTCAATGAGGATGTTGATATGGTAGAAAACGACTGCACGAACAAAGTCTTGCTCAATAAGTTAATGAGAACAGGAGTCGATGTGTCCGTGCCTTTGATGCAACAAGAATGTAATATAAATTCCACAATGCAGGATGGAATTGAATACCACTATAATTTAAGTGCACCTGTAATATCTGTTGTTTCCGAATCGCTTCTTAATAAAATTAACACTGTTAATATAGAAGATCCGACTTCTGATAGTATTAACGATAAACTCAAGGATCTCATTCTAGAAAGTAATAAAAAGGGTAGGAAAAAGAGATTTAGTTTGAATAAAAACATGGAAGAAGATGAAAACGAAAACGCTGACCCCAAAAAAACTAAGACTAAAAAGCGAAGCTCAACACCCCGAAAACGGCAAAGTACGCGCAAGTTGAAATTTGCTCAAAATGAACCGTGCATTGAGGAAGAACATATGGAAACATGTTCACAAATAAGCCGCAAGTCTTGCCCACCGGTTGTGCAACTGTTTGACGAAATCAACAACAATAGCGATTTGAGTGTAATACTTGAAGCTGATAATAATAAACCGAAAACGAAAAGTAGAAGGAAGAAAGATGTAATAAAAGTTAAAATTTCTAAACCAAAGAAAAAAACAAATGAATGTGTAGACTCCCGTGTACAAGAAAAGCAAAACTTCTCTCAAATCGATAGTGGTATTAATGATTCTGCATCTATTCACCTTCATATTTCGGAGGACAGTGTAGACTTGATCCACAATCACTCGGAAACTTGTCTGAATGCCAATGAATGCTTAGAACCGAGTATAGAAGTGATAGAGAACCAAAAATCTATCATATCCATCGATTCATCTTCCCCTCCATCGTATGCAGATAACTATTCCGACATTTACGAAACACTATCCCAAGAATTATACTGTACTGATGCCCAAGATGGAACACAAATGAATACAGGTTAATAGAAAATATTATTTTTTTAGTTTTTTATAATATAATAGCTTATATATATAATATAATAGCTTAACCCGATATCAATTGTGCACATTTTATTCCCAATCTACATTGAATTTAAATTTAATAAATATAGTACTTATCAAAACAATAAACTTACAATGTATTTATGTTTAATTTTTTAAATAATTATGAATAATATTATATAAAATCTTTATTTTTCTTTTCAGCTATTCCCTACACTAATTTAAGACAAGAAAGCGCTACAGCTACTATATTCCACACTCCATTAGGTAGCTTATCTCCGCCCAATAGTCTTTTTACTGATGACCTGTCCAATGACCCACTAAGTCAACGGAATCGTAATACGAAATGGTATCTTTTTTCTGAAGATGAAACCACCAATACTTTCGATATTGGCCAAATTGGAGATGAATCAAGCGCTGGAGCGAATTTAAACCAAATATTCCCAATTACATGTGCTGTACCAAACTTGTCTACTATAACCGAAATATCGAAGGACAATGACGAAAACACAAGAAAATTCAATGAAGCCACGATTTCCAGAAATGATATAGATTTACAAAGTTTATTTACTAAATATTAATTTGCGTTTGTTTTGTTATTATCTATTGTAATTTGTAATTAATACTATTTATGGTGCTGTGCATTTTTCTATAAGTGATTTCAATTATCGTTTATAAAATAGAATGATGTACAAATTGATTATAATAAATATAATTTGATTGGTTATTTATTTTTTGCTTCTAATGTAGGCAGTGGGAATTTAGTGCTAAGATACTATATTCCTCATTATTTGAAGCATTGCGTATAAGTGCAATAAAAAAATATTAATTTCCAATAGTGCAAATCTAACTATATAAACAAATTTCTCGTTTTCAATCCGAGTCCTGTCCGCTGTTTCACTGAACAACGACGGTCATATTTATAATCATATATATATATATATATATATATATATATATATATATATGTGTGTGTGTGTGTGTGTGTGTATCGCAAGTTGATATTAAAGGTTGGACCAAGTAACTTGATCACCTGTTTAATTGAACAATATTAATTGACTCTTAATACGGTACTGTACCTATCAAATATAGTCTTGGTTCAAATATAGTTACTAGTACACAAACTACCGAAACAAATTATAGAAACTACGATATTCAAATATTTTCTTTTCGTCTGACAACATCAATACATCACCAGCCACCAATAAAGAAAAATTTAAATAAAATGAAATAATATTGCGTTAAAAAAATCCCGGTTCTGTGTCTTTTCACCTCCGGGAATCTATTCATCCAAGTTACCTGGTAATCAAAACTTATTAACTTTTTAGGCAGACTAAATAATATAATTTATTTTCTGTGGGATAATTACTAGTAATAAATGTCAATTTCAATTTGCTGTCAAAGTCAATAGCGACGGAAAAATATAAATATTTATGTACCTGCTTTTATTGCTCTAAAATCTAAATTAACAAAGTATTAATAAGAATTATAAGATATATAAATACAGTAATACTTGATATAAAAAATAGTATGATATTTTACAAACAACTGTGCAAGTAAAACAAAATGTGCCCAGAGTTTCCATTAAGGATTGCTGTTAAAGATTCTTTAGTTTTAATTCTTTTAGTTATTTTTAATACTATTCACGTTACCGACTTAGGTAAGTTACCTAGGAAGTAATTCTTACGTATTACATAATTTAAAATGAAGTATTTGTAAACATAACTTTATTATTAATTTACTTCTTAGAATTTTTTTCTATATTTTAATGTTCTTATTCGTAGCTAATAATGACATGGACCTTCAAAGTAAGCAAAGCAAAATAAAGGAAGATAACAGCAATAAAATACTTAATTTTAATAGTAACGAAGATTATTTAAAGAACTGTCCACTAGAACAGGAGAATGTGTCAGATTGCTCAACACTTAATTACCCCTGTATTAATTGCAACAGGGATATTGACTGTGTTTATGGAGGAACCTATAATTATACATGTGTGGTGAAGGCCAAAATAATCTGTAATGTATGTAACATATAGATTTGTTATTATTATGATTTACTGAATAACTTTCATTTAGGTTGTTGTGGCACAGCATCTGACTTTAAATGTTTGTGGATTCAATTCCCACTCAGAGGAATATTATTTTCACTTCCTCACTCTGATAAGAATAAAACCTGGTGCTGAATTCCACCACCCAAGACAATACAGGTGAAAGTGTAAGCACGACTTTAAATGAAACCACAGTTTTAACTACTCTATAAAAGTCTAATATAAATCAGAAAAAAATAAATTACCAAAAATGAAAAAGTTATTTTTTCAAACAAAATAAATAATAAAATTGTCATTTTAAAATATAACGCCATTTGTAAGAACGACGCACGCACCCATAAACCTATCAAAGGAACACCGCCGCACACGGCTCATTCCGAAATCGAGTTGTAGGTATTGGCGATAAAGTTCAAAGTGGTTTAACCTTTAGTAGTATTTTTGTAGTAGTAAGTGTTTATGTTATTGGGATCTATACGTAATTACGTCACACGTAATACAGGTATGGATAAAAATCGTAAAATGAAAAAAAAATCCTACGTCCAAACTGTTGATGCATCTTGATTAATTTCTTTAGGTATAAGTTTGAAATATTTTACCCTATATGCTGTTTCCGTAAAAGGAGCGCTGCCTCCTCCACCCTGTATATCAAAAACTAGAAATATATGTCAACCTCCAAAATCACAGTTGCGCAATTAAATTACTTCATGGTGTGAAGCTATAAAGAGAATATAAAATACTAGTGACCAGTTCACAGCACAAACATTTTTTGGTTATTACATTGGTAAATGGTCCATGGTTTCCATGTAGACAGCAATCTAGTTTATTTTTATTATATATATAAATTTACTTTAATCATCTATGAATTACTTGTTACATTACAGGGCTCCAAAACTTTTAACAGGACAGCCATGTGCCGTTTCTGCTATCAAACTGAGAAATGGGAACACAGATGTGAGCAAAAAGCAAATTGTAATTCTCTAGCTTCCCCCACCAAATATTATTTGTAAGTTTTAACTTCATTTAATTTTGAGTTAACTGATGGTTGATCACTACTGGTTTATTAAATCTGGATCATTCATTGTGATTTAATAAAAAAATACCAAAACAAAGATGTTACATGCTTAAATGATTTCTTAGTAATTTTTTGTGTATCTTAGAAACTCTATAATAAAACTCTTTTATTTATATATAATCATATAACAAATTCTGTTATTTTTAGGACAAATTGCACGGTTTCTGATGATGTAATATGCTTAGGAAAGCGAAAATTTTTAAAGAAAGTCCGTTGCTCTTGGACGTCAGGCACCAGGTGGGGTACTGCTCTAATCCTCGCACTCACACTCGGTGGTTTTGGTGCTGATAGATTCTACCTTGGTCATTGGCAAGAAGGCATTGGAAAGCTCTTCAGTTTTGGAGGCCTAGGTGTGTGGACTCTAGTCGATGCACTTCTCATTGGCATACATCATCTCGGCCCAGCTGATGGATCTGTTTATATTTAAGTTAGCTTTAAACCAAATCTTGTAACTTATTTAATATTATAATTTTTAACACTTTTTGTTTGTTTTAATCTTTTTCCTTGAATTAATAGACATGAGATGTGAAAAAAAACGTCAAAAATGTCAAATTTGGCATTAAATATTTTACTTTAGGTGTACCTAAAAATTTTGGTAGTTGATTTAAAATTTTTCAGATTATATAATGTCCCACGATTTCTATGCAGATGCTTGGAAAAAATCTATGAGAAGAGATCGTTTGTGGTATCAAACGCATCTAAAGCCGGCTTTATTGGCGGCTAAAGAGAAGCAAGTTCGAGAAATTGACACTTCCATCGCTCTTGCCGACGATCTTTTACGTGTACCTATATAAAAATATTTTTATTAATCTTAATTAGAATTAAATAATTAATGAATAATTCAATGAATTTTCTATTACAATTAAGTAAATCGAAACCAGTCGTGGTGTAGGAACAGTGTTTGACTGTAAACGCGACAGATTGTGGATTCGATTCCCACTCAAGGAAATTAAACATTTAGTATTTTCATTATTTCGCTCTGGTGGCAAGGCAAAACGCGGCGTCACTTAACACGCTATGCCTCCAGAATTTGACGGAAAATGGGGAACGGAAATGTCTTAATGTTCCCAGGCGTCCACTACCTGCCCTGCAACGCGCGGGATCCAGCGTGAAGCTAAAAAAAAGTATAGATTAGACCGTAGTCTAATTTATACTATATTGCAACAGGGATATTAATTGATTAGGTTTTGCAACTGGTTCGTCATAAATTTAGAGGAACAAATAACCATTTAAATTATAATATCTTGTGTATTTTCTAGTTTGATTGAGATTATTGATTTTGATGTCTGCATTAAGATGTACATTATGATGTAGACATCAAAAAACAAAAATCTCAATCAAACTAGAAAATACACAAGATATTGTAATTTAAATGGTTATTTGTTCCTCTAGATTTATAACGAACCAGTTGCAAAACCTGATCCGGTGCCTGTACACGATTTTATACCATTAGAGGACGACAATCTTATGAAACCAATTGAACCAAGTATAACGAACCTTCTGTATGGATGTACTGAAAAAGGTGCAGCTCACCAATACCTTAAAGCCAGATATAAAAAAGCTCCGGAAGAAAAGTATCTATGTTTTATTCATAATTTTATAATATTCCCATCCTAGCTTCACACTGTATCCCGTATGTAGTAGGGTAGGCACAGGGAACCTAGCGTTGAAACACTCCATTCTGCACTTTTCTTTTTCCGCACATTCTTTTGCCTTGGTACCAGAGCGAAGATATAAAAAAAATCCCCCGATTCGAACCCACAACCGTTGAGTTACAGTCACTCTTATGTCCCAGCGCCACAACAGCCTAAATTTTATAATACTATTGCAATTATGGTTGGAAAGTACCTCACTGTACAAACGTCGCGATAGTTGCGGTTTTCCCTTTCGGGACACACATTATATTTAAATTATTGTTATTGGTCATTTTTGATTGAGGCCAATCATGGTTCAGAGGCATAACCAAGTGACAAAAAATGGGACAGGTTACGGGTTTGATTACCATTCGAGGAAATGAAATGTACAATATATTTATTTATTCTCTTTGGTGTCGATGTCGAGGCAAAGCGCGGCGTTTAATTCCGCCACCCAACACGCAATGCCTCCAGAATTCGACAGATAATGCGGGAACGGAGTATATTAACACTAGGTTCTCTTTGTGTACCCTGTTGTATTCAGCATGAAACTAAAAAAAATCAGACAGCAGGACAAAGCAGGGCTAGGTTGCGACTTTCGCCACAAAACTCGAGATGCCCCTCGAATTTGTGAAATGAAGAGTTCAATATATTTATTATATGAGGACAATATGTTAATAATATGATATATTAATAATATTTATTTACATTTGTCGACCAAAGTTAAGAGACCTAATATTTAAATCACTTCATACGGACGCAGGTTCTATTTCCGTATAACATCCAACTGGGACTACGGTTGGCAGCAAAAACAGTCGCGTGTCAGGGCTCGCGACGTGAACTGCGGGAGGCGTGCCATATTGCGTGACACGTTCTACCGCAAGAGCAACCTCGGCCCAGACCCACCACACTACTCGAGCCCCGCCGGCGGAGAGTTCTCTATATGCAGCGAATACTCTTGCATCAACAATTAACAAACTAACAAACCACTGGAGGATCCAAATAACAAGACAGTGTATAGCAAAAAACATATATTTTATAGTTTTATTATTTACAATAATTCAACTTTTATTTACATATTTAACAACAGTAAATGTACCCATTTCCTAAGGCCACATTTCACTGTTCGAGGAAATTATTCAAATAAAAAAAAATTGTATACAGATTATAGTTGTATAGTCTACAATATAATCCCGGCTGAGCGTGCCAATGGACGGATCCCGGTACGATGGGGGCGGTCATCCCCTCCTATATGGGCATATCATATATAAAAATAATAATAAGATTGGAAAGAAGTATTAACAGCTATTGTGACTAAACTAAGACAGATCCATCCATTGTAACGTCGATAAATACTCAATTAAAACTAAAATTAATCAACCATACTCAACAACGTTCGCGCACACTAACAAATTATTAAAAAGAATATAATAAATATGAGACGTCTTTGTTCTTTCTCAAGTTCGTATTTGACACAGTATTTACAACTATACACTATAAAATCAGTCCATTGAATTCAGCATAACCCCCACATTAATTTTTAGCATTATATAGAATTGTGCAAAATAAGAACCAAATGCTCTCCCTTATGCTACAATATTACTAATAAAGTGAATGGTAAATTGGAATAAAGTAAATATAAAAAAAAAACATATTAAATAGTAAATAAATTGTTGCAATGTTATACATTTGAAATGTCAATATAATCCAAATTTACAAAATTCTAATAAACTATTATATAAATATATATTAAATTTTAAATAAATTTATTAAATAAAAATGTTTAAATTCTAACACGACATAAGTCAAAAATGTATATATTTGTCCTTGAAAGAGATAATTATAAAAACTTATTATCAAGACATGCTCAGAGTGTGTATAAATAAAGAATAATTTGGTTACTTTACAATGTTTTTAAGTTTCACGTTGTATCCCGCGTGTATCAAAATAACAGGGAAAGGACAGAGGGAACAGAGTGTCTTAATATCCTGTTCCCTCTGCCCTTTCTCTGTTATTTTAAGTGCGGATGTTGAGACCCTGTTCCACACATTTCGAAACATTGAGTGCGCGGAACTCAACGTCGCGCTTTGAATATAACCCAGAACGAAGGAATACTAATATATTTTCCACTTAATAGGAATTGAACCCACAATTAATGCATTTATAGTCATACGCAGCGCAACTATGACTCCTACATTTAACTAAATGTTTATTGTATTGCTTAATAAAAATATATATATACAGAATGGAAGTGTCAACACCACCTTAAATTAAACCGCAGTTTTAAGTACTCTATGAAAGCCTAATTAATATAATTTCTAATTTTTTTTTTCTCAAAAATGAAAAAGTGATTTTTTGAAACAAAATAAATAATAAAATTCTTGTTGTAATATAAAAGGCCATTTGTCAAGAACGAAGCACGCACACATAAACCTATCAATGGGAAACCGCCGCATACGAGTCATTCCGAAATCGAGTCGTAGGTATTGGCGACAAAATTCAAAGTTGTTTAACCTTAAGTAGTATTTTTGTAGTTGTACGAAATACAGGTATGGATAAACATCGTGAAATAAAAAAAAAATCCTACGTCTTAACTGTAGAGGTATCTTGATTGATTTCTTTAGGTATGGGTTTTTAAATATTTTTCCCTATATGCTGTTCCCGTAAAAGGAGCGCTGACACTTCCATCCTGTATACATCATACAGCTGACCTAAGATTTTTGATCTTTTGTTGTTGCAATTGTTGACTTACATATTGTTAGAATTTGATAATTTAATGAATATAATACTTGTTTTGAGAAATATATTTAAATACAGCTCAGTGTTGTGGGACAGACACACAAGGATTCTGAAAAACTGTACAAATCAATCCCGAGGGCACTAATTAAAATAATAATCGAAATATTTTTTTATAAATTATGTTTCTTACTTCTGCTTGAATAAATAGAGTAAAAAGCAATAGGAACAAATGCCTACATGTGATATATGTTTGACAAAACATACTAATCTTTGATCATTTTTTTATTAAAAAAAAAAGAATATACATTTATATTTCTTACTAAATTTAAAAAACCTAAGTGTGAAAGGATAGTTAGAAAGAAAAGTGATGTAGAGACATTCCGTTGTACGTTTTTCGAGAAAGTGGATATACAGCGGCAAAACACCTCACTTTGTCCACCAGAGTAAAAAAATTAAATATAAACAATCTCTCGAGTGGGAATCAAATCCATGTTTACAGTTATTCGCGACCTCACTGTGTGGCACAGTGAGGTCGCAATGGCCTCAAATAAAAAAACATTGTGAAATAGGGACATTAAATTGATTTTGGATTACAAAACTATAGGAAATGGTCAGGTTAATATTAGATAATATTACATAAGTATTATCCACTTACAATTGTTAGAATATGTATAAAATAGTAGTACCAAAATATAAGGTGATTATAAATTGTATTTATGTTTTTCTTTGAATATATTTTACAGGAATATTTTATAATCTCCTAATGATACATTCGGTGAATTATGTCTTATGTCTATGAGCATGTACATTTAGTTTATACATATTTCGAATATATTTAAGTATCATAATAAATTTTAAATAAATTATAGTTAAATTATATGACGCTATACCAATATATCAATTCAAAACAAAAAAATATGTTTCTAAAATGATTTAAGGGCAGAGCATTACAAAAATTAAGTCATGTCAAAATTTACTCAACAACCAATTTTCCACCATTCATGAAAATAATTAAGAGAAAATATAAAAATTGGAACATAGACTCAACCTGCACCCGTAATCAACATTAGTTTCTGTACAGTTTGAGGGCCACTGGTTTGAGTCCTGCTACATTCAAATATTTATAAGTTCTCTAAAAATTTTTCTATTCATAATAATATAGTGCAGAATAACACTTTAAAAATGTAAAAAAAATCACATTTACTCACTGAGTCAATCACTCATCAACATTTTGGGGTCACTAGTCACTTTGTAACCACTTCACTGTTTTATTCTGACACTAGCACTTGATAAGTCCAACACAGTGATCCAGATCAATCACATAAGTAATATATTATTGACTGCGTCACAAACACGCAAAATAATTAAAAAAAAAGATTAATATAAAAAAAAATACTTCAAACATAAGAGTAGCCAATAATAATTACTCAATAGTTTGAAACACATCACTGGTCTATAGTAGTATTCCTTAAGTGCCATGGGTGTTTCCAGGGGGCGGTGGTAAAGCCGGGGGAGGGCCACTAGTCCATTGCACCAGCGCGTGCTGCGGTAACTGCGTGGCTTGGAAGTGATCTCTGAGTAGTGCTTGTGAGAAGTTACAGTGCATTTGGTACGCTTCGTTTTCACGCTCCGTATCCCCCGCTAGCCTGTACAGATCTAGAATACGGGGAAAATACAGGTAAATAAAATAATTATTTGTGGCGAGTATGGGAAAATTTATAATAGTACTGTTTGAGAGGCTTAAGCTGTGCTTTATATTTGTGTAAGTGATAAAGTTGATTATATTGAAAGACAAATAACAAATCATCAACAATTTTTTTTTCCACACTTAGTTTCCAGGAGGCGCGGGTTCGAGTCCCGCTTCGTTCAAATTTTTATACGTTTTTTAAATAAGTAATAATACATTACTCTTAGTGAGGATCAAACTGTGGCAAAATGCCTTATCAATTCCAATATAAGTTTCAAACTTATCATTTTACCTTTAAGTATAGCACTGGCCCACAGCTGCACATGGACGTCCGGTATCTTGCTAGCTAGCTGCATAGCGGGCGTGACCATGTTCATACTCTCTCGGGAATTATTGATGGAGAGGAATATATGCCCGAGCAGTACTAGAGAACACGACGTTAGTCTGTTCAAATCCTCCGCATTCGCCATCTTTAATGTTTCTCTAAGGTAACGTCTGAAATTAATGACAATGTATATATAAATATAGCTTCAAGATAGTGTTGAGACACTCAGTTTTTCTGTACACTACCTATTTTCAAGACAGTCATAGTCGAAAATTTGAAGAATTTCAAGACAAACATATTACAAGTGATTGAATTCAAAAATATAAAAATATTTTATATTTTTTATGTATGATGCAGCTCGATAACAACATATTGAATGTTTTCAGGAAATTCAGATTCAAGTGCTACATTCAAATTATTAAATAAATAAAAAATAAAATCTTTATCATATCAATGCATAAAAATTATATAAAAGCAAATCATAAATCATGTCTTACTTGGCTTCATGATATCGCGCCTGGAAGAACGCCTGTAGGCCGAGCACGTAGTAGGAGGCGGCGCGGAGTCCGTGCGCGTACGCCGGTAACGCCTCGGGCCGCACCTAATATACACAATTATAGACTTTATTTCTCTGACTTTTACAGAGAACAGATATTTTAAATAAATTCATTCTTATAATAACAATTAAAATTAAATTTCGGCATTAATAATTCAATTAATTACAAATTTAATGAATAATTCGATATAATTTAAGTTTTAATTGTAGATATAATTTATCACGTCCACGTCCAGGCTATTTCACTTTATCTTGCACTTTGCTGCTCTTCTTCCGTCGCGCAGATCATGTCCCCAGCGTCTTATTTGGCGTTTTCCAACTCGAGGATACCATTCGGTTGTATTTCTTGTCCATTTTTCCTTATTGGATCTCATAAAATGCTTGTTGCGCCATTTCCATTTCAGTCTTTTTATCTTGTAGGTAACATCTGTCACTCTGATTATTTCCCTAATTTTGCTCAGTCTCATTTTGTCTTTTTATTTAACATCCAATCCAATCATCAATCAACATCAAATCCAATGCTCCCCTCTATTCCTTGCTAACTTACTTATATTTTTAATTTATTAATTGTTTGTTTTGTAAATGTCCATGTTTGGCAGCCATACGTCATGACAGGTAGAATGCAGGTGTTAAAAAATGTCTTCTTTTCAGAAGTAAGTATTGATTTATTTATCATGACCTTAAGAGACCAGTATCTTGACCAACTGTTGTTCACTCACCTCTGCGTTTCCTTAGACATGCGCTGATATGGGAATATTGTTTGTTCGAGGTAGATATAGTCATCTATGCGTTCCATTGTTAGCTGTTAGTCATTGCTTTAGTTTTATCTAGGTTCATTGATAATCCCACTTTCTCACTCCCCATAATTTGTTGTTTTAACATTTTTTGGAGGTTTTCAGAGTTTCCTGCAAATATTAGTGATGTTTAGATGAGATGGTTCAGTCTGCTATCATTTATGTTTAATTCATCTGTCCACTCTAGTTTTCTGAAAATTCCTTTCAATACAGCCGAGAACAATTTTAGTGATAAAGGGTCTCCTTATCTCACCGCTGTTGTACCCTGAAAGTACTGTTGTTATATGCCTGTTGTTGATGATCCTAATGTATTTTCTAATTACACTCTAGTTTTCCATTGCCTTATTGTCAGATATAATATTTATGTATTAGCGAGTCAAACGCATTATTATAGTCACGAAAGCGACGTAATATGTTCTTCTATACTCATTATATTTCTGAATGACTTCGTTTGCTACATATGTAATCGATAGTGGAAAAATCAGAGCGAAAGCCCGCCTCTTCTTTGAGTTGTTGTTCATCTAATCTCTTTGTCAATATTCCAAGAAAGATTTATGAGATTTTTTTTATGGAAAAGGACAAGGCAAACGAGCGTTCGGGTTACCTGATGGTAAGTGATTACTGCCACCCACAACCCCATGCCACACCAGAGGAGCTACAGGTGCGTTGCCGGGCTTTAAGGTGGAGATAGCCACGCTTTTTGAAGGTACCCATGTCATATCGACCTGAAAACACTGCCGCGGGTAGGCCATTCCACAGTTCCGTGGCGTGTGGAAGAAAGTTCCTACGAAACCATACGGTAGTGGATTGCCACATATCCAGGTGGTGTGGATGATATTTTAACTTGTGACGCAGTGTGCGGTTAGAAAATTCGGTGGCAGGTAACAGGTCAAACAGTTCTTCAGAACACTCCCTATGATAAATGCGATAGAGAACGCACAGCGAGGAGACGTCTCTACGCAAAACCAAAGTGTCAAGCCTTTCACATATCATTGGGTCCCCAACGATTCGAATGGATCTACGTTGTATGCGATCAAATGGTTCAAGCTGATACTGGGGTGCACTAGCCCAGAGATGAGAACAATACTCCATATGAGGCCGAACCTGGGCCCTATATAGGGCCAATCGGTGTTCTGGTCTCAAGTACCGTCTCGCTCTGTTGATGACCCCCAGTTTCTTCGAGGCCAACTTGGCTTTGCTTTCCAGATGATCACGATATTGGCACTTGAAACATTAAGACACAATATACTGATACTGGGCGCGGCTGTAAGGGCAATGTTATGAAAGACTAGCGATACGATAAATGGGATTTTTTTAGTGGTTAGCGCGCAAATTTGATCTTCAGGGGGTTAAATTAAACTAAGGATAAAATAAGGGTAGGGTTAAGTTTAACTAATTTTCACATTTCACCTTTCTTATGTAGAAGAACTATTGTCGATTTTGTCCATATTTTTATCCTTTCCTGGTTATATTTTTCCTATATCCATGTATGTTTGAATCAGAGAATTCTAACGCTCATTGTATTTTTGTTGTGTGGTCTTATCGGATTTCAAATTTGGTGATTTCTAGTTTAGGTTTTGAAGGCCTTGGTTTGAGAAAAGATACATCTCGTAATTTATGGTTGTCTTTAGGGGGTTTCCTTGATTTTTTTACATTTGTCGTTTTAATTTAATTTATTTACATTTGCTCTTAACATTTTATGGTTTGAGTTTAAACTGCTGATTGTGTCTGCGTTTTCCATTTGTTTAGGCATGTTTGTTATTATAAAGCCTATTTCGTTCTTATATTTCTCGTCAGGAGATATCTATGTTTTTTTACTCTTAAGTTCTTTTTTTGAACAGAGTGTTCATTATTTTCAAATTAAATTCCAGTGCAAAATTTGCTAAACAGCCCCAGAATATTTTGGTCTCCATTTTGTGGTTTTCATATTTTGCTATTGAAGTTGAAGTTTTGTTTGTGGTTTTCGTCCATTATTTCATGGTGTGTAACTTAAAAGTTGCCTTTTTACTTATCAGTTGCTTGTTCAGTGGGCGCATAAATTTGTATTATATTTTATATCTAGAAATGCAATTCTGTCCGATTTGCTTGAAAATTTTTGTATGTTGTGTTTATAACATTTTTTCACCATGAACTTGTGTTTGCTTTCCTTGTTTTTCTCCATTGTAGTAGAAGATATATTTGTTGTATTCTCTGATCTCTTTTCCCATTTGTCTTACTTCACTTAGCTTGTGCTATGTCATAGTAATGTCCCACGGGGACCAGCAGGCTTGGGACATGTGATTGTTGTGACATCTATATTTTGATCTTGGTTTTTCCGATATTCGATATTTTCCGATTCTGCAATACCATTTGAGTTAGTTGGTTCTCATTAGTGCGAAAGAGTCCATTTTATCTACTTTATATTTTTTTATAAAATGATTATTTATTATTTTAAAATTATTACATTCCACTAATAGGTGACATTGGTGATTGTGTGGGAGATCTCTTTATATTTTTGTTTTGTCCTCCATTGTCTTTGTCTTTCACTATTAGTTTATTATATCTGATGAATGCAATTTTTCCTTTATTGATTTCTTCCTTTAGTTTTATTTTAAGCTCTTGTCTCATCTGTAATATCTCTCTTGGAAAGTGTTCGGTGGCGTATGTTATTAGTAAAATGCTTGTTGTTTTTCAGTACTTTCATCTTTCTCCAATACAGGGTTAATTGTATGAGGTTTGGTCCCAATTTCCTTCTTTCCTCTTTCCTATGTAAATCATTTTATTTACTTCCCACTTATCCCATTCCTTGCGATTCGCCTTTTCGTTAATTTCGTTAAGAATATCTATGACGTTTTCCAGTAATTCCAAATTGTTCTTCCATTTTTTTTTTATTTTGATGGAGAATTAAATTGTTTTTCTGGGTCTCTTTTTTCTATCTTTGTACTCTATTTTATAATATACCAATCTCCTATTTCATTTTCAGGTTTTCCTCTATTAGAGGTTTTATAGTCTTTGATACCGATTCTATTACATTGCGTGTTCTTCTCTTCGTGTATCTGTCTATTTTTCTTCCACATTCATTTCATTTGCTCGTTCATGTCGGTTCAATAACAAATAAATAATGTAAATCAGCTTCACATTGTATCCCATATATGACAGAGGGAACCTAGTGTTAAGGCACTGCATTCCCACTTTCTGCCGAATTTTTCGAGGCATTGGTTGTTGAGTGGCGGAACTTAATTCTGAGATGCCTTGGTGCCAGAGCGAAGAAATCAAAATATTAATAAATAACAATTCATTCCCCCTAAGTGGGAATTGAGCACACAACCGTCGCGTTATAGTCACACCCTTGTGCCTCTGCGCCACGACGGCCTCTAATATAATCCGCATATTAATTATCTGTATATTAATATGTGAAGCAGAAACTTTGCACCCCTTTTTATGATAATTGTGCGAACGGAGGAGCACAAGTTTAGGCATAGTTTATATAGGGAATGAGAAAAATGCTAATATACAGGGAGGAAGTCTCAGCACCACTTTAAAGGAAACCACAGTTTTAACTACTCAATAAAAGCCCAATACAATAAAAAAAAAATTACCCAAAAATGAAGAAGTGATTTTTTCAAACAAAATAAATAATAAAATTATTGTTGTAATATAAAACGCCATTTGTCAAGAACGACGCACGCACACATAAAGTTATCAAAGGGAAACCGCCGCACACGCCTCATTTATTGGTATTTATGCGTAACTGTCACACGAAATACAGGTATGGATAAACATCGTGAAATGGAAAAACAATCCTACGTCTAAATTGTTGAGTTATCTTGATTAATTTCTATAGGTATGGGTTTAAAATAGTTTACCCTGTATGCTGTTCCCGTAAAAGGAGCGCTGACACTTCCAAATACAGGATATTTTTTCTCTCTAAAAGCACATTATGCTACTTATACAAAATTAGTTTTGTATTACTCTAGGACAAATAGTTTTGATAAAAATTTTGTTGTTAAAAAAATAGATAAAAGAAATTAAAGTAAAAAATATCTTTTTTATATATGATTTCTTTTTAAGCTCTTTGTCTTTTGGGGTATTCACTATACATTTTTTTTATTTAACATAAAATCAAAGCTAACTTTACCTGTTCCATTAATTGTGCTAAATCGTTGTCCCTTCGTCCTCTTAAATACACAATGGCCAAATTCAGTTTTGCAAACATCCATAAGTCCTTTTCTTGTGACATCTAAAATAAATATCAAAGATGATTAAAATATTATTTTTAACAAAGTATATCCGACATATAGGACAGTGACAGAGGGTACGTTGTGTTAAGTCTCTCCCTCTCTCTCCCATTAACCGCACAATCTTGAAAAATTAATTATCAATAGTATTGAGTAAAGGAATTTAATACTGCGCCTTGTCTTGTAACAAAAAATTAAATTGAAAATATTTCATAATATAGCTAGCTCCTATAAAAAACTCAAAACATCCCTTTCTCCATCTTGCACTAGGATTACCTCATTATAATTTATTATATTATAATATAATATGAAATACTAAATTGAGGTCTTGGGGAACACAGTGACACAGCGTCCGACTAAATGTAACCCTTGTGGGTTCGATTTCCACTAGGAGTAATAAATTATTTTTTCAATTCTCTCAACCTAATAATAAGACAAAACTCAAAAATCTAAAATTGGGCGATGCGTATGGAACTGTATCTTAACACCTGGTTCCCCGCGGTTACAATACTGTATGTGGCATACAGCGAGAAGATAAAAAAATCGTAATAAAAGTAAATATATCTACATAATAAGATCTCTGAAAATATAACGTACATGTATAGCAGTGTGGAATTGGGCTTCAGCCGCCTCCATACAATTCATCGACATCGCGTAGAGCCCCAGTAGACAATGTAGCTGTGGCGTATGTGCCGCCGCCGTGGTAGCTGTAGGTCACAATCATGTTCGTTTTTTTTTACTTTTCACTTATTTTAAAGGCAGTGGCGATAGGTTACCACCGAAGTTAACTTTATGTAATAAATCAACAATATTTTTTCTCAAATTTGGTTTCATTCAACCTTTTAAAAATATTTTTTTAAGCGAAGATTTCATGCGTATTTTTTAACTATATAAAGGTGGAGACAAATAATTTTATCAACGATCATAGAAATTTGCAATGTATATTGTATCTATCACAAAAAAACTGTCAATAACTATATTAATTATTCAGAATATTCAATGTTGGCTTGTTATCCTCACTGGGTTACTATGCTCAACAAGTAGTACCATTAGGCGCCGTGTTCAGCAAGTGCGCGGCGCGCGCGATCTCATGCAGGGCGTGCGCCTTCCCGCCGGCCACGAGGCGGCACAGCGCCGCGTGCTCCAGCAGCGCCATGCGCAGCCGCCACGCCAGCGCCGCGCCGCTGCGGGACGCCACCGCACCCGACGCCGCGGGGGTGCTGGACTCTGATGCGTTTTCTTCACTGGCTGGAATCATTATGATACTATATTACTTATATTTTCATTGCTTTTGTTTGGGAACGAAGCAAGGGGCTACGTTGAGTACCGCCAATAAAAATGAAATCGGCGGAAGAGGGGATCGGGATGGGGATGGGGATGGGGTGTCTAAACACTAGGTTCCCAGGTTTACCCTGCTTACATTGATATGTGTGGGATAGTGTAAAGTTAAACAAAAACCGTACAAGTGCAATTAAAAAAAAATCAAAAAATTGGAGGTCTCTTGCTTTTCTGAAATTCAGCTTCGCTTTATAAGCTAGGGTCCTTTTATCTTATACCTCATTTAAACTAAACTTTAATTTTACTTTTAAGGATATTATTTTTTACGATTTGACCATAATGTAGTTTTCAGATTTTTCTGAACTAGTACTACCTGTAGTTGTTAGCTGACAAATTTCATAATTCTAGGTCGAACCGGTACTCTTTTAATTTTGATTCCCTTTATAGTGTCGAAATACCCGTTTTTGGCGATATAAACAACGGCCATAACTTTTTTAAGTAAATACAGAAATACGATTTATTCAGGAAATTAAGGAACCATAGACCTGAGTATATAGTTTAAATGTCAAATCGATATCTCCAAGCGTTCTAGAGATAAAGGCTCTTGACAAACTGACGGACGGATGGACAACAAAGATGATCTTATAAAGGTTTAATTTTTCCATTATATTATATTATAAAGGTTCCATTTTTTTTCAAGCTACGGATCCCTAAAAATGGCAAAAATATATGAGAACTCAACTCACAAGTAAGCTTATCAATCTGCGCTAATGCCTTCTCTGTGTACTTATGTGCTTTATCCATATAGCCGGCCTGGGCAGAGTGCATCACTGTCACTAGGTACACTAATACATAGAGCTGCTGACGCGACAGCCACACGAACGACTCGCCTGATGCCACGCCGCATACCGCTGGAATATATGTAACACATTTGTTTTATTTTTTCTCAGTTATTAATTACATTTTAAATTTATATATAGCAAGATAGGCCTAATCTAATCGAATTTTTAGTGAAATTGGAGTGGTGGAACACAATCCAATATTTTGTGCCAATATTTTAAATATAATCATTCCCTGGAGTGGGTATTGAATCCACATCTATTGGATTTCAAATTAGACAATATCCCCCTGTGCTGTGGTGTAATATCAGAATATCTTAGTTATTAATCACATTATATTGTACACACATATATGCAGTTAAGAATAAGGCTGATTGTACATTTGATAGTTGTGAATTTAATTCCCTTGAAAGACACTCTTTGAGCTAGAAATGGGGAATAGTGTGCTCATGGTTTAGTTTATTATTTAATTAATAATATTTTATACAACTTTACATGTGATGGTTGTCAGTAAAATTACACTTAGGGGAATATTTAATATTAAGTTCTTGAAAATTTGGCAGTTCTCGTAAAACTTAAAAAATATATGTGACTTACCATCATCATCTGGCCATGTAGGTGCCATTATAGTCTGAATGCTCTGCTGCAGTTGTTTAAGACAAGGTTTTACACTTTTCACTTGTCCAGCCATTAAGTAATGACATACCTAGAAAGAATAAAACATTTATTTGAAAAAAATATATATTATTAAAACCAGTTTCACACTGTATCGTGCACGGATGAGGGTAGGCAGGAGGAACCTAGTGTTAAGACCATTCCTTTGAGTGGGGATTGAATCTACAACCAGTTGCATTTACTTACAGGCACACTTTGTTCTCCTGCGCCACAACAGGCCTTGATATTTTATTAGAATCAGTATATTATTAGAATGTTTGTTGTAATTGCTAATACTATTTCATATAATAATTTAAATGCAAACTTTAAAATTTTTACAATATTTTGATGTGTTTATTTTTAAGTTTGTGGAAAACATGGCCAATTTAACATTATACAATAAGAACATTAATAAATAAAACCTTTTGAAGTATGGCCAAATAAATAAATTGTATGGGAAATCTATAATTTAGTCAACTTACAATTTTGTTATAAAAAAAGTAAAATAAATCAATTGCATCATTTTTCCAGTAAGATATAAACAAGCATTTCAATTAGAAAAAGTTTATTAAAATTTAATTAATATTTTAGTATACACTTGTTGAGTTTTTTAGAATCTTCAAAATAACTTAATAAAACAAAAAAAATAGAATATATGCTTAGGGTTAGTGGTTCAAATCATGTTATGTAAAAATTTTCATGTTTTCTAAAAAAAATTTTTCTCTCCCAAGAATAGAATAAGACTTTAAAGATAATAAGAATATGAAAGTTATAAATTTACCTGTAGTACAAGGAAAAACACCTTAAGGTATTCTTTTTGATGTACACTACCGGCCCAAGTTTCTACCAGATGTCCAGCTTGATTCAATAAGGGTAACACTTCTTGGATTTTTTTGTCTATTAACAATAACTGAAACAATATATGCAAGGTAAATTAACTTAAGGACATTAAACTTTATTTATGTCTAAATATTTTTATTTAATTATAAATAAATTATGTACATTATATTATATAAGATAAATCTTTAAAAAAATCATGTTTTTGCTTATTATAAAAACATGGAAAATAAAATGTATATGAAATTGTGGGTAGACAGAGAGAAGTCTAGTATAAAAAGAATCCATTCTTGGTTCCCTGCTCAAATTTAAGATACTGCATGTTGAGTGGAATTCCACTTTGTTTATCCTTGCAAGGAAAGGAAATATTTGTAATATAATCCCCCAGAAATCAAACTCACAGTCATCACACTGTCTCACTGCACTGAATTTTTATTTAAATATTTCATATTAAATATAATATCATATAATATTTATTCTTAGTATATCATATTTTGTGACTTACCATAACTCTACTAAGCAAAAACAATACTCGGGTATATGCTGCGTTAGATATCTGAGCATAATCAACTCCTACTCCCAGTAAACTACTTGCCACTTCATATTCTCTTTCTGTAGCATGGATTTGCTGCAAAAATACTTATATTTAAGCTAAGCTATATATTGCCTTTCCTAAAATATTTACAATCAGATAGAGTGATAATAAAATAATTATTGTTTTACATACAAATAATATATAATAATTCTGATGGATATTCATAATGTGCTCATTATCTATTAGAATAATATATACTTAAAAAATAATTTTATTAGATAGTTGAAACTATCATACTTACCGCCAATTGGAATATTAGCCTGCAATGCCAATATACACTATGTTGTGATAGTTCAATTGCTTTTCGTAATATTGGTTTCGAATGTGTTGGTTGGCCTTGTTGTTCAAAAAGTTCAGCAAGAACACTTGCTGCTTCGAATTTGACATCATCGAAGCCATTGATAGTCTGAGATAAGCACCACTGTAATGAAAACACTATATGACCCACTTCAACATCATTGTTTACATTCTATGGGAACCTATCGTTTATACCACCGCTATAAAACTATTACTAAAATTATGATACACTTTTATATTCTATTGGAACTACACAGACACTTTTATATTAGCTTCCACACTCAATAAAATAACAAAAAAAACTTACACTCTGTTCCAAATGCGTTCTCGCCAAGTCGATGTTTTTAGTGTGTGTCAAAAGGATATTTCCAAGTTGTAAATGTGTTCTGGCCTCGACTCTTTGTGGTGGTTTGAAATTAAATACAGCTTGAAGGCACTGAATACAACTTTTTATGTCAGGAGGATTTGATGTACGGAAATGTTCCGCTAAACCAAGTAATGAAATATACCAAGCGTCCTGCGTTGACGCCATTTTGACATTTCTGCTTGGAGGGAGCAGTGTTGACAGCTAGTAATCTTCCATAAAATAACGCACAGATAAAATAATTTTCCTTCTTTAATTATATCATTAAACTGGGGTGAATAAATAACGCGAGGTGAGTAGACAAAAAATCGAGAAAGTTTTTTATATCATAATATCCAGTTACTTTCGGTAGTAAAACTTCTATTTTAAGTAAAGTTTCCTTCTTATTTAAAGAGCAAGATTTTCTTAATAATAGCTGGTAATATATAGACAGATGTTAAGTCAGTAAAATATAAATAAAATACACTTGAATGTCTTCGCTTGATTTGCTACAGTACAAACGTTGGATTAAGTTATAAAAGATTGTTTTTATTATTCTTTGATTCATCGTTATTAAGTTTTGAGCATTGGTATAATTATGATTTATATTAATAAATATCGATGTAAATCTTTGTATATGTACAATATTATGATATTTGAGGTGAAGAGAGATACGAAAAAAGTGAATAGATATGCCATATGGGGTGAAACCAGTCGCCAGTCATGGTACAAGCGTGTGACTGTAAACGCGATAGTTTGTGGGTTCGATCCCCACTCGAAAAAATTAAATAGTTCTCAAATCGCGGCGCGGCAGAGCTTATTCCGCCACCACTTTTGGCCTCTAGAATTTGGCGGAAAATGGACACAGAGTATCTTAAGGTTTAACACTAGGTTGCAGTTGTGTGCAGGATACAGCGTATATATACGCTTAAAAAATGGATTGAATTAAAAACGTTTTTATAGCTGCGAGAATTAAGTAGTATGAAGATACATTGCCGTCACTGACTTTTATTTAGAACTTTTATATGTAAACAATTTTGTACCGCATGATTTATACGTAAAAGTTTACGCAGTACACTGTGCAAGCAACGGATAATATCATACGCTCCCATTTATATATACGCAAATAATAGTAAACATTCTTGCTGATGAAATTATATCGTCAAGTAATTCAGAAAGAAAGACATCATTTTCAGTTTTGTACTAGATATAATATTTACATAATTTATAATAATTGATATACATTACGCATGAAGAACGGAAAAGCTGTGGGAACTTGACGACATCCCGAATAAAGCGTGGAAATCGTTGGGCTCTCTTGGTGTGCTCATTCTTACTGACCTTTTTAACCATATCTTGGACACTAGAAAAATGCTACACCAGTGGCGGCTTGGTTTTATTGTATTCAAGATTGTGGTAGTTATAGGGGCATTAAGCTTATGATGGTTAATTATTGTATGAAATCATCAAATCAAAACATATTTTACATTAATTCATAAATTCATTTAAACTTGTATCTGTCTTACAATGTACCTATTTTAATAAGACTCATTGTAAAAACAAACTTTTTCCTTGCATAGATGTAAGGGAAGAGGAAATATGTTGCATATTTTATTAATTTTATTATATAGATGACTAGCAATAAAATTATAATATCTTTGGGCAGTGGCAGTATTACATTTGTATGTGAAAACACATTTGTGTATATACATAGGTATAAAAGCAAAGCTGATGCTTTATCAGCTTTTATACCTATGAAATATGTCCATAAAAAGTACCGTCACGGTAGGCACGATACCGTTGGATAAAAAGAGTTTTAGACTTTTAGACTTAAGCATTGCTCACGACTTAAAATATAAAACAAGTTATATACAGGTGGAAGCGTTAGCGCTCCTTTTACGGAAACAGCAAATAGTGTAAAATATTTTAAACCCATACCTAAAGAAATTAATCCAGATACCCGAACAGTTTAGACGTAGGATTTTTTTTGCATTTCACGATATTTATCCAACTATATTTCGTGTGACGCAGTTACACATAGATACCAATAACGTAAATACATAATACTTTGAACTCAATTTTAAGGTTAATCAACTTTGAACTTTGCCGCCAATATTTACGACTCGATTTCGGAATGAGGCGTATGCGGCGGTGTCTCTTTGATAGGTTTATGTGTGCGTGCGTCGTTCTTGACAAATGACATTTTATTTTACAACGATAATTTTATTATTTATTTTGTATGAAAAAATAAGTTTTCCATTTTTGGGATTTTTTTAAATTGTATTAGGCTTTTATAGAGTAGTTAAAATTGTGGTTTCATTTAAAGTGGTGCTGACAAAAACACTCTATACTGTATAACATTATGGTGTAGGTCTTAGTTAGCCGTAAATAACGAAATAAGTAATAACTAGAATAATGAATACCATCGAATTGCTTTAAGCGCGTGCGCTGCAAAAATAGTAAAATATATGGCAGTACATTGTATGGAAGAGATGTTCTATTTTATTAGTTCTAAAAAAAGTCCGTGATACTGTATATCTATCTCTTATAAATAAATCACAGTAAGACTCTTTGTTGACAAAAAATAATTGAAAATTGCAAGGTGATATTTCAACGTTTTTTTATTTGATAAACATATTGCATTGCATTACAAGCGAAAATTATTTTATCATTAATCACATTTTATAAAGATATGCTTTGGCTTTTATGGCACGTAATTTAAACGTACACTTTTTGAGAAAATGTAAATTTAAAATAATTCAACGCTCGCGATTTCGTCTTCGCAAACAACCATGCAGTGCTTGTTGCTCTTCCTTAAAATTATTGAATGTATAAATTATAATTGTTATATAATTTATATTGATTATCTTATGGCAAATCCAGCATAATAAAACAATTATAAGAGGTATGCGAGTGAAGCCGCGAGTAGGCCGCTAGTTAGAACTATATATATTCACTACACTGCTTGATAAATCTATTTTTTAACTGACACTAACTTTTATACCTCAAATCTGTTATAGGATGGATAGTAATTTATGATAAATTATGAAACAAATATACAATTAATTAATTTTCTATCACCACATACCCAGTAATATAAGTGTGTTTATAAAGCTTTTTGTAACACTAAGAATAAAAAGGCTAAATATGATTTTTAGGTGTACAATATATTTATATTAAAATATATGTGTATATATATATATATATATATATATATATATATATATANGCTGACACTTCCACCCTGTATATATATATATATATATATATATATATAAAATAAATGAGGCCAGTCGTGGTGCAGGGGCACAAAGTGTGACTGTAAAACCGACTGGATGTGGGTTCGATCCCCACTCGAGGAGGTGAAATATTTACTTAAATTTATATTTTCATTTCTTCGCTCTGGTCTCGAGGACAAGCGCGGCGTTGAGTTCTGCCACTCAACTCGCAATGCCGCCAGAAATTGGGGAACGGAGTGTCTTAACACTAGGTTCCCTCTGCCTACCCTGCAGTGTGCGGGATACAGTGTGAAGCAGATTTTATATAAATAAAATTATAATAAATCTGTAGAAAAGTCGTTTCTGTACATTGAAAATTTAAAAAAAAAAATTAGCCAGGATGTTAAAGGATAATTAACAGAATCCATTTCCAACTTTTTTGGAATTTTTGTCTGTTTGTCTGTTTGTCTGTTTATCTGTTTGTCTGTTTGTCTGTTTATGTGAACACGTATCACGTAAAAAGTATACAATAAATTTAAGCAACTTTTATACATAAAAATTACAAATAAATCAAAGTAGCTTTTAGTGTTTATTTATTGTAATCGCTTCACTCTATCAAAAGATATAAGTATTTAAGTTTTCAAGACGTTAATATTTGAGATAGTAAAAAACGACACAAGTAACGCTATCTATTGACTAATAGTAGGTACTAACGAATCTTGATAACGCAAAAAACGTTCTGTGGAGTTAAACACTAATTACGACGGGAGGAATATTAATCATTTTAATACTNCCTGTAACCACACCCTGGACGGGAATTTTCGTCAGTCTAAGAAATTGTGCTGTAGCTTCGGTAATAAAACAAGCCTGTGAGCCTTGATCCAACAAGGCTCTTATTGTTTGGTATTTACCGGTTTTTGACTCGGCATTTACTAGAGCAGTGGCTAGTAAAACCTGTCGCGGAATCTGAACTTGATTTGTAGATAAACAAGAAACCAAAGGATTTGAACTAGTAGAAGGACTGGGGCTAACAGCTGATTTTTCAGTGTGAGGTTCCACGTCCCAGTTTATATGCAATAAAGAGTGGTGGCGTTTTTTACAAAGTTTACAACTCGTTTTATTTTTACAACTTCCTACTGTATGGTTGCCACCTAAACAGTTGAAACATATTTTATGTTTCGCTACGAAATCGCGTCTGTTCTCGAGAGGTTTTTTAGCAAATTCTTTGCAAAAGCATAATTTATGAGGCTCGCTACAAAATTCACAACGTATTCTACTACTTGAACTCAAGACCAACGCCTTTGGATTATGTTGGTTATTCGCATTATTGTTTATATTGATATTCCTTTTAGGCTCTGTAAATTCTAAGGCGCGAAAACGATTTTCTAAAAACGCGGCAAATTCTCCAAAGGTCGGCAATTCATTGGAGTCGTGGCTACTAATACTAAATTCCCACTGTTTACGCGTCTCTGAATCTAACTTAAATGTAACTATATGGATAATAATGACATCCCAAGTTGTCACATCTATGTTTAAATTTTTTAAGGCATTAAGACAATCGTTTGTGGTGTCAAGTAATTCCTTTAAAGAGGTTGATGACTGAACTTGCATTCGCTTTTGTGCAAAGAATCGTTTTAATATACAATTAATTAAATATTTTTTATTACTATATCTTTTTTCTAATTGCGACCAACACTGATCGTAGTTTAAATCGCTAACAGGAGTTTGCCTAACTAATTGTTCTGCCTCGCCACTAAGATGGCTTTTTAAATAATGCATTTTTTGCACTTTATCTAAAGTTTCATTTTTGTGTACTAATGATAAAAATAAATCTCTGAAAGTTGTCCATTCTGAATATCTGCCACTAAAAATTGGAATGGCTATTTTTGGTAATTTTACGAATGCACTTTGCTTATTACCACTATTACATGGGGACTCGCTAGTGACTGTGTACCTACTAAGCATTGACTTTATTGAGCATTTATACGTAATATAGGTATCTTCTGTATTTTCGTACAAATCTATTAACTTAGAGTTGTCTTTAACAGAATACATTTCATGAAGTTTCGCATGATTAGTACAAAATAAACTCCAATCTCTTTCTAATAACTCCTGCCTCGTCTCAATATATTCTTTGCTTAGTCTGTCCTTTGGACTTTTTTTAAAGTTAACTAAACTGCGTTGTATTATTTTTTGCTGTTCATTCAAAACATTAATTAATCCCTCCATTTTATTTAAAATAACTTAGACAATTCAAAGTAAAAATACGAATTAAAAAAAGTTCTAAGTGTGTATAAATAACCAGTTAAATTAAAAAAAATTACAAGTGTTTTTTAACATTCATTTAGGTGGGGCCTAAATTGGACATAGGTTCCCCGTAACTCCGTTTTTTATAAAATTATACTAAGTCTAGCATGCACACTTTAATAACTACTTAAAATAATAAACCGAAAAATTTTACAAGTGTTTAGCAACAATTTTTGTGGGGCCTAAATTGGACATAGATTCCCCGTTCCCTCGTTTTTACTAAAACTATTCGAAGTCTAACACAATAACTTAAAGTTTTACAAGTCTTTTTTAAAATCTACGTTAACTGTCTTTTAAAATTTAATTCACTTTTAATGCACTTTGAGAAATAATAATCACAATTGTACTCACAATTTTAACTCCACATCCACATATACAAACACTTGCAAGTGGCGCCCCTTGTAGCTACTCGCTGAACTGACAGTGACCAACACTGTGAACTGCTCCTGGCGACGGTTGCGACTGCGGTAGACTTCGTGTTTCTGCTGTCTGGAATTGTCCCCGGAACAGCGGCACTCCTCTCGTTGCACTCTCTGGTCAGCCTTTGCTACTGCTGAGCAAGGCAACCAGCGCTGGTTGCGAACTTCGGCGGTGGTGGTGCGAGCGTAGTTAAACGCGTCGCGTCACTTTCACGGAATCCTTACTGCAGCAATCCACTGCGGGAACCGGGTGCGGGCCAATCAAGGCTCACGCTGATCAAAAAACCGTCCAAACGATCCGACTCGATAAGGACCAATGTTTACACTAACAGTAGCGTCGATCTATTGAACTATTGAACTAAATTACCACTGAACTTATAGGGAATTTTAATAAAACAACTTCAGTGATCTATCCAATCAAATCTCAATTTATTTATGATTTTGCATGGTTATATGCCTTTGTCGTGAATTAAACGATATCGCGATTCAGAAACGGTCAACGCCATCTCTTTTGCTTAAGGACAATCATTTACAACAAACGCACAGAATGTTATATATTTAACGGTCGTTAACAAATGGTAAGTATGTGATAAGATGTATCAAACGTGACACAACGAGTACTTACTGTCGCAAATATTTCATATGCATTTTATTTACGCGGCGACTACTCGAATTGTTACAGATGGATAAAATTTATTGTATATCAGTTCACATTTTAGTTTTAGATATGGTCAATATTTGAGCAGACGTGGCGCCGCGTCCGACGGTTGTTTGTGGGTTCGAACCTTTCCCGGGACATATATAATTTTAATCTTCTTCTATCTGGTAAAGATCTACACTTACTCCTAATAGTCTTATAATATTTTATAGATAACATTACTAGTGCAATAAAGTCAGCTTACGCTACAATCACTAACAAGTCAAACAATCGATACGACGAGAGATAATAATTAAGTATTGCGAGTTACATTTGTAAGCTGTCGATACGCAAATAGGAGTGAGTGTATCAGAGTGCCCCGAGCGACGACGCGCGACGTGGAGGTGGTGGCGGAGCTACACAAAGATAATTGCTTAGAAATATTCCAGACTTCGGAAAAAAAATACTTTTAGGAAACATATACATATTATACATATTTGAACGTAGCGGAATTTGAACCCGCG
The DNA here is from genome assembly GCA_013403705.1 of Heliconius hermathena. NCBI lineage: Eukaryota > Metazoa > Arthropoda > Insecta > Lepidoptera > Nymphalidae > Heliconius > Heliconius hermathena. The sequence goes on from JAAIXJ010000394.1 coordinate 224,143, forward strand.
CCTTTTGGAAACCATACGTACTGATGAAGCTTCATCAAAATTATAATATGCTTGTTACAACTTATTTATGTTAGTTAATTAAATATATATTATACATTCAATTTAAAATTCAAAATAATTTGTACTCAATTTTTGTGTAGTTGTATACGACATTATGACACATTCTTTCCCCATATATTATAGCGACGTAGTTGACAGCCACGACCACTGCTCACAGGTCACACTATAGGAAAGTGCCTCAGTAGAGCATCTCTCGAGTGCCCCTTCGTCGCTCTCGAACGACCGCGCGTGCTTATTGTAGAGTCGAGTTAATGTTACCGTATTACGTGTTAAATGTTTTTATACTCGAATATAAGGCGAAGTGTAAATGGGATTTTGTATGTTAGATAGAAATAGTAATTTAGGTGAATGGCGTTGAGGTCCGCCACTCAATACACAATATTAAGGACGCAGTGGAGTTAGAGCTCGCTACTATGGAGTTCTTTGAAATAATTGTCAACATAAGGTTAAGATAACTTCTTTTTTCTTTTTAACTGACTTCCGTAAGGAGAAGGTTATCAATTCGACTGTATTTTTTTTTTATATTTCTTACCTCAGAAGAGGGTGAACCGATGTCGAAAACTCTTTTTTTTATTTGAAAGTTGGTGCTCCTATTGTGATCCCATTTTAATTCAGTTAATTTTTAACAATGTTATCCATGAGAAAATTACATTAGTCTTTAATGTGCATTTGGCATCTGCGCGACATATGGACGAATAATTCTATATCACGCCAACCGATTCCGATGATTATTTTTTTATGTATGTAAATTTAAAAAAAAGTTATTGAAGGGATAAAAAAAGTTATTGACAAATTAATCATAAAGTTTCATTTCCATATATTTAATCAAAAAAAAAAAAACAAAGTAGTTTTTTTTTCAACAGAATAAACACACACATTAAAATATTTTATTATCAGTAATTAAAAAGTCGAGTAAAATTTGTTATTAACGACCAAACGATTTAAAACTCCGGCTTTTCCATTTCCGCCGTAATTGTGTTATCTTTACATTTAAGTAAGAAACATTTACGGACCGCGGAGCTGTGAGGCGCGGAGAGGCCTCACTCAGTAGCGACCGCTGTGTGTTGCGTAATGACTTTAACATTTGTTGGTTTAATCAAACCGTTTATCTTTGTTTGCAAATGTGAAGTTTAAAGATTAAATGTTATTATTTAATGTAAGTTTGTTTTTATATTTCTGGATGCTGGTGGATTCTAAACTGACTGAAATTTTGTTACTAATTATGAGTTGGTACGTCAAAATAAATATGCAAATATATCATTAAAGTGAGTGGTAAGAGAAGTAGGAAGACACCTCGGTTGACATTTGAGAGAACACAGTATCGACAACACTGGAGGAAGATTGCGTAAAAAGCGTGAGGACTCCCCGCCTCGGCATGTGTGAAGAGGTTGAAAGAGGTATGCAGAGCCCGTAGCGTTGGCGTCCCGTTCCCGCTGGCTATCCCGGTGGGTATAATAAAATAAAACATCATGTCTAAATATATGCATATAAATTCATATGGCACACGACTTCGTCAAGAGACTCATTCAAACATGCAGTTATTTTTCTAATCTTTTTCACGAATCCACATAAAGCATCGCAGTATTATTTACTATTCTCTTTGTCCTCCAATAACCAATATTTACTCGGAATACTTCACGATACGAACACGTTTCACAAACCAAATTTAGCTCGAACTCTTAGAGTGGGATTTCCAAGTCAACATATACCACTAGATGAGTGTAAAGTACGGAAATGAATCATGTTTGATTTGGAGCTTTCAATTATACTAGTTTAATTACTTATTAAACTAGTATAATTGAAACTACTTACGACGACGACTTATTAATAATAGATAAATAATTATTTTAAATGATTGCAAAATGAGATCTAAATAATCAAATATTCTGTTTAGCAAATGCAAAAAGAACAAAACAGGTTACTTTACAAACGATAAACGATAGTAAGCAAAGATCAAATAAATATAATAAATAATGATTATCCCACACTACCTAAACTGTTAATAAATGTCTGGTAACACATACGTAGGTACATACGACATTATTTCAGAAACAAATTTCCAATAGAGTTTGTGAGTCCAATATCACTCGGGCAATAAAGGATGGCAAAGACAGTTGACATTGAACGCAACACACTCACATACGACTACACTAGCTCTCTAGACTCTACTAACAGTACGAACCGGTCTCTAACCACTAAACGAGGTATGCGTTTATTGATAATAAGCTGTGTGAGTCAAACACTTGGGTATTATTTGTTTTTTTTCAACATTTGGTATTGATTCTGAAACAAATTAATTAAAGGTAAAATTTGATAACTGGCCGATGAGGCTGACTAGAAACGTGGCGCTTGTAGGTTTGATTTATACTCGGAAAAATAAATTGCTTTCATTTCATCATTACAATAAAAAGAGCGGCGTTGGGTTCTGCCACTTAAGATACAATGTCTCGAAAACTGAGCGGTCATGAGAAGTAGTAGTTATAGGATCCCGTTACATTGAAAAATAAATCGTTATGACTAGAGAATGTAATACACTATACATATGATAGTTGTGAGTTCAATTCTTATTTGCAAAAAATTAATTGAAACCAATTTTAATAAAGTACAGTTTTTAATGTGAATGAAAGTGGCATCTCAAGACCGATCTCAAAGCTGAGAGAGATTTATGAGTACCGACCTTAATAATGTATTTTACTTACAACCTTACCTTGTTCAAGTTGTGGCGTGTTAAATATACTATTACGTTATAACAAATAATATTTTACGAATTTAAAATAAAAATAAATCAGCTTCACGCTGTATCCTGCACACATCAGGGTAGGCAGAGGGAACCTAGTGTCATAAGTGTGTCACTCCGTTCCCCACTTTCTGCCGAATTCTGGAGACATTGCGTGTTGAGTGGCAGAACTCAACGCCGCGCTTTTCCCTCGACAGCAGAGCGAAGAAATGAAAATATAAATTTAAGTAAATATTTTATCTCCTCGAGTGGGGATCGAACCCACAACCAGTCAGTTTTACAGTCACACTTTGTGCCGCTGCGCCATAATTTAACCCACATATTTCGATAGCGTCTTTGTAGTATGAATAAAAAGGAAGTTTAAAAACTAAACCCCTGACTACTAAAACACGCTCTAAAAAGTACGAAACAAGAAAATAGTTCCACTGAAATTATTATGTATAATACAAACTACAAATTCAAATTATACGTCATACATATAGAGACATGTTTAAAGGATATCCGTGACCGTATGCCGCTTCAATTTTATTTTATCACTATACTCAGTCTGTTCAGCTACTGTAGACGGCATACGGCCACGGCTATTGATATTTGAATGAACTTACCTATTTCTTGAATTTTATTGTAATTTTCTGAAGTAAGTAGTTCATACTTTAGCATTTAAAAATATTATTGTCATGTTCTAAAACTCACCAACGTTTTTTATCTTATAATAATGAATGATGTATATGTTTGTTCTAGTCGCTGATTAAAAGAGGAAATATTTTCCGAATATTGCGAAAAGAACATCATGTCAATGAAAAATATGTATATAGGTATGTATCAGTTATAGAGGCCGTAGTGACCATGCGTTTGCAGAGTCTGACTGTAAGCGCATGGTTGTGGGTTCTATTCCCATTCGGGGGAGTTATTTATTATCATTTCGCTCGTTTTGGTATGACAGTACGCGGAACTCAATTCCGCCACTCAACACGCAATGTCTCGAAATTGAGCGTAAGATATTTAGAGTTTTGAAATGTACGATTCACTTCACTGTATGGGTTTTTTTCAAGAATTTATATTTTTTTTTTGCCTAAATTTGATCGTTAGTAGTTAATGTTTTTCATTTCGTTTAAATTCGTTAAGCGAATATTTAAAATATACTTGTTGATGTATCTTTTTAAAATGTCTTATGTATTAAGTTGCAATAGCTTATTATAACTACAGGCCCGCTCCACCGCCGTAGGCCAGGGGGTAGGAGAGGGCAGTACGCTCTCATGCTGCTCTTATTCTAGAGCGTCACCCATGGATGCTACTGAGGCTTATCCTAAAGACGACGGTGGCCCCCGATAGGCGGGCTTTCCACCGACGCGCCGTAGTGAAATGCGCGAGCGATCCTGCCATCTTCACTTAGGTGGGAAGGTTTCGCTGGGTTTTAGTGGGTAGTATCGGATTTATTCTCCGATGAGCCCCACAGTACCGCTAGTCTGTACAGCTTATTTAACTTGCGTACGAGCGGTCGGAGTAAACTGCATTTCCCAGCGTCAAAAAAAGCTTAATTACTAAATGTACAGACAAAATATTTTTACTGTTTAATTATATATAGAGATATACTATATTTATATAGATAAATCGCAAGTATCGTTTGTACCGCATTTTGTTTATCCAATTATAATAGTTCCCTTATTATTAATATTGATATTTGATATTCACCACAACTACGGGCGTGGCTATGGAGTGGTGGTGGGGTGGTGGTGTTGTGGTGATGGTGGTGTGGTGGAGTGGTGGCGCCTGTGGGGATATCGAAATTGATTAACGATTAACTTCATATTAATCGCCTGATTGCATTAATTTGCTGTACGCAAATTGTTATTGTTTACATACAAACAATATTACATATTTAAAGCGCGCTTTTTTAATTAATTTTCTTATTTTATTTTTTGTGGAATATAAACTCAGAACTCCTTTCAGAGGCATTGTGAATTGGTAGTCAAATTCAAAACTATATTTTAATTTAGGAATAAAAACAGCTTCACGCTGTATCCCGCACACAGCAGGGTAGGCAGACGAAACTTAGTGTTAAGACACTCCGTTCTCCACTTTCCGAATACTGGAGGCATTGCGTGAGTGGCGGAATTCAACGCCGCGCTTTGCCTCGACAACAGAGCGAAGAAATGGAAATATAAATTTAAATAAATATTTCTTCTCCTCGAGTAGGAATCGAATTCACAGCCAGTCGATTTTACAGTCACGCTTTGTGCCCCTGCGCCACGACTGGCCTCATATTTTAACTTAGATTTTATATATTTGACAACTTCATCGATGTTATCTTACCACACGATATAATGGGATGCAATCCCGGTTTTGGCGGGCTGTCCCGATTTTAGCCTTTTGGGCTTTAAATGTCTCAAACGGGCCAGACATGTGAATGGACATGGAATAATTTACGAAAATTGAGATTTTCATAAATTATTTCATGCACTTACACAATTTTTTTTTTGTAATAAATTTATTTTTTGTAATATGTTACTAACAATTCAGTCATAAATATCCCGCTTTTCGTCTAGACAAAATCTGGCAACGCTGCTATCGCTTGTCATTATTACCTGCGATCGTCTCTCAATCTTTCGATTAATATGATTGAAATGATTGATCTACGCCATTTTCTATTTACAAATAGCGTTATGATTCGCAGAATAGAATTGAATGGAGAATCGAACCCGCACGATCTCACGAGCTCGTATTGAACATCCAATTAAATATCAGTAGGTAACTAAGTAACTTATCGCTTCAGCGCATGGAAGATATATGAGAAAACTATTAAATATAATAGAACCCAAAATATATTATTATATATTTTTTAATTTTTGTCGATTTGTCTGTTTGTCTGTGCCTTTGTGTCTCAGAAATGGCTAAATTGATTTAATTTCATTATTGTATTTTGGAAAGCTTTCCTTAACATTTAGTCTTTACTTTGTTTTAATCGATGCATAATTTAAAATGTTATATCACTATAAATTATTTTATTTAACAAAATGGAAGGAATGGAAGATAATTTTTCTTTTACTTTATTGCATTGGTTGAAATTTGGACCAATTGTACCAAATGACAATGTTTTGAATTGAACTAGAACTCAAAAATAATTCAGATTTAATTATTTACAATTTTTTTATGTATGTGTAAAAATGTTTGAAAACAGTGTAAGATATTTTCAAGATTTCGTGACTACATCAAATATCTATATATATCTTCATGTTCATATAATAGCTACTGTGTAACACACAGTACAATTAACTTAGATACAAAGAGGACGAGTCCTGATGAAATGAAGTAAAGCTTTTGATACAAAATTAGAGCAAAAGTTCACTCAACTAAGTAGAATCCTTTAAATACGCACGCACTTTGGATAAGTTTCAGAACTTTATATGTATTTCCCTAAATAGAAACAGGGAAGTGAAGCTACGCGGTGCTACGATTATGACCAATGAAATGCTATAAAAGTATTTTAACATAAGAATTTTATTTAAAATCTCTATATATTATATACTAATATTATATAAATATAATCTCTATATATTATATAATAATCTATACTAATATTATTAAGCTGAAGAGTATGTTTGGTTGAACGCGCTAATCTCAGGAATTACTTTACGTTACAAATTAAAAAAATATGTAGAATAGTCCGTTTATCGAGGAAGGCTATATTATATATTAAAACATCTAATGTTATTTACATATAAATTATAATATATCTCATAAAAGTCTAGTCTCAAGGAAGAACTAACTGATATAAAGTTTTATTACAAGTATATGCCGTCTCTTATAATGTAATGTATTTGTTCGCGCAGTTCGTACACTCGTCTCGCGTATACTGGTGACACGTTCCTTATCTTTTCGGTGTTCTCTTCCCTCCTCAACATACAAAAAGTAGCAGTAAAATATTGCCGTTTGAGTTAGTTATCAGACGGGTTAGTTTACGAGTTACGAGTTTACGAGTGACTATATTATTGTTTATCAAGACACCATCGCTTACCTACTACGCAAATACATTTAATAGAAGAAAAATATGACTTAAATTTTTACTTTATTTCGATCGATTACGATCGAAATGATATTTTGATTGACAAACACTTATGCTGTACATATATATGAACGTCTCATCATCGGAGCGTCACTTGCAAAACGGTGTTTTTATATATTATAAAGTTTTGTAATAGCTTACAAAAAATATATTGAATAGAAATTGTACTAAACACAAATCTATGCACACAGTAGGTACCTTCACAGTGCGCACTACGCGGTGAGGGCGCGAGGAGGGCGCGTTGAGGGCGCGAGGGACGCATCGACTCCAATAAATTGTCTTCAACGACACTCCTTTATTGACGCGTACATTTCAACCCCAAATCTCTAAATCCATTTTTTCCCTTAAGTACAAGCTATTTATTCACTTCGCTTTAAAAATGCCTTTTTCGTTGTCACCTTTGGAGCCTCGTTTCACTTATCCCTCTCGATAGATTTATTACGTACATACGAAAAATGTATGACTATTTTTGGAACACCTCACGTCTAATAGGAGATTCTTTACTGAAGATTAGTATATGTTATAGAGTAATGTTTAAACTTGTTTAAAAATATTCAAGCGCATAGATCATATTTACCTCTCATCTCTACTTTCCACCTCACGATGAGGGATCATGTGATGTTATAAGTAATATGTTTTCATAATTTATTTTCAACAATGCTTAAATACTTCTCAAATAACATATCACCCTGTAACCCTTGTGAGGCGCGCCTCGTCTTATCAGCGACACACCGCACTGATAACGTCGTTATTCTTCGATCTCGTCCATTATCTCACACGCTTGACAATAATGTATATTTTCTTGGAAGTCTACCCTGTTTGTATATCGTTTGGTTTTATATAACAACGATATTTAAACATATGAGAGCGATATAACTATATGTTATGATTAAACACTTAAACAGAAATAATAGGAGATATTGGATATCTTAATTTTGTAAATAAATAAATCAGCTTCACGCTGTATCCTGCACACAGAAGGGAAGGCAGAGGGGACCTAGTGTTGAGACACTCCGTTTCCCACTTTCTACCGAACTCTGGAGGCATTGTGTGTTGAGTGGTGGAACTCAACGCCGCACTTTGCCTCGACACCAAGAAATGGTAAAAAATATAAAATTAAGTAAATATTTCAGCTCCTCGAGCGGGGATCGAACCCATAACCAGTCGGTTTTACAATCACACTTTGTGCCCCCCACCCAGACTGGCCTCAAACCTTAATTTTGTCTTACAAATAATGGTATAACGCAAATCTTTAATTCCTATTATCTGCTAAAAGATATAATTATTAAATTATCACTCTATTGTGCTTTACTGCACTGCACTGTTATAATTCATGTTAAATAAACTTATTTTGTAGAAAATGAGAAAACTATTCTACATAACAGCTTCATCTTTCAATGTAACTAACTGACTTTGACTTATAACTAGTCTCTATGTGCTCTATTTATATAGACTGTGAAGCACTCGGCATACTGTGAAGTACTCGTTGACAGACACTCTCACACACAAGCCGTACATTCTCACCACACTACGTCGAAATTCTTATACGCTTGTAGCAGCTTATTTATGTTGTTGACAGCTTTCCATTTTCTTGTAAATTTATATATAACATAATATTTTTCTAAGCAAACTTCATAAGCTATACTTGTATACGAGCTGGATATCTCCATATCCGGCAAATGCCTCCTACTGACTGAGACAGCAGTGACAGCCAACACCACTCGAGTGACACAAATACGGACATAGAAGTTTGTGTCGGTTTAAATTTACACATTTACTGTCGTCGTTTGATTACTAAAACCGATAAGGTCTTAAAAGTAAATGATGATTTAGAGTATTTTTTTCATGTAAGCGAGTAACTGAAGTCACGTTAATAACGCTAATAGATATCATAACTATTTGGTACATTTAAATATGTATTATATGAATCGTTTATGTTGGTCTCCACGTGTCGCGACTGTCGTCGTACTAGATACTGGAAAAAGGGAACCACTTAATTGTATTGTTTGCAGAATGTAACACACTCGCGAGTCCCCTTTGAAGTCGACTCTGTTGAAGAAGAAAGAAGGCGACATGTAAAGAGGTCGGCGACGTAGTGGAATACCTGCTCGTGTATAATATATACAAATATGCTCGCTTGTATTATTTTCTTTACAATTTAAATATCAATTTGAGTATATTGTAAAGAAAACCGGTTACTAGCACTCCCTATACCGGTAAACATCAAAAACACTTCCTTCATTTAACAATACATGTTTAGAGACGCCGCTTGTTGTCGCCCATTTTCTTTGAATTAACGTAATTTTAATAATTTTACATATAAGTTTAGAACCTTCAATTTGTTTTTATACGTTTACATCTTTTTAAATTTCAATTGAGTTTCTTTTAAATTTCATATTATTTCTTTTAGTTTGCAACTTTATCTTTTTGAAAGGAAAAAAAATATTTAATTCAATGAAATTGTACTTGTTTGAAGTTTTGACTTATTTATTACTGTTTAAAATATTCAAGCGCAATAATAATATAAGTATAAGAAATGTTTTTTAGCTTTAAGCTGTATCATGCATATAGCACGGCAAAGGGAACCTAGTGTTAAGACATTCGCTTCCTCACGCACCACCGAATTTTCGAGACATTGAAAGTGCTGGAACACAACGGTGCGTTTTATCTTGTTGCCAGAGCGACAAAATGAAAATATGAGATAATTAGTTCCCCGAGTGGGAATCGAACCCCCTACCGTCACGCTCTGCTACGCCACTGCACCACGACGGCTATAAAAAATGTAAAGCATTATGAATCAGTACGAGATAAGAACGGTTAAGTCCTCGCAATAATATGTTCCACAAAGCTGCGTCTGACCCGATGGAGAATACAATAGTGATCTATATTTGAGGCCGGTCGTGGCGCAGCGGCACGAGGTGTGACTGCAAAATCAACTGGTTGTGGGTTCGATCCCCACTCGAGGAGATGAAATATTTACTTAAATTTATATTTCCATTTCTTCGCTCTGGTGTCGAGGTTAAGCGCGGCGTTGAGTTCTGCCACTCAACACGCAATGCCTCCAGAATTCGGCAGAAAGTGGGGAACGGAGTGTCTTAACACTAGGTTCCTTCTGCCTACCCTGCTGTGTGCGAGATACAGCGTGAAGCTGATTTTTTTTTATATAAGTACCTGTAGGGGAATGCACAACATGTTGTTTGAAACAAACATAATATTATAACATAAACATACAACGTAAGTGCACTACGTTACTTCGCTAAGTTGTTGCCAAATTATTATCAGTTTTGTGAAGTATAAATAACAAAATGATATATGTATAAATAAATTACTATCACTGTAATGTCCACATACCAACATACCGTTAATTATATGACAATAACAAATATAATTAAATAATATGACTATCCAGAATATGTGACAACTACTAGAGTAGATTTAAAAATAAACTTTACATAAATATGTCAGGAAATGAACACACCACTGACCGCCGCTGTCGCAAGTAGACGGCTGTCTCGCACCTCTGCTACTTCCTGTAGACATATTCGTACTAGTTTTGACGCTGACTCTCTTGTCAATTAGACATATCAGCATTCATATTTTCGAATAGTTTTCAAATAAATACAAATATGCTGCATTTCATACGACATTTTAGTTTATCCTCCATGGAATTATTTTATCAGCTTCACACTGTATGTACTGCAAGGGCACATAACAGTAATATAGTGAGTGAGTGAAAAGAAAGAAAACGACGACGACGAAAAAGTCAGACACGACGGCCTTTTCATGAGTCACGAGTTTATTTTCTTCTCCTAAATCTATAATAGATGCCATCGTGAGATAGTTAAATGTGACTAGCTGTAGCTGTACGCTCCAAGTGGATGCCGATCCAATCCAGGGAAATGTTTATATTTGAAGTATGTGGATTGGCATTAGCTTCCCTCCGCCTACCCGCTAGATGCGGTAAATAAGCAATAAATAACAAATTCTAATTATAAAAAAAATAAAGAAAATGTGAAAACCAAAGTACTGTTATTTAACAGCGTCGTAATAGACTGCTGCTCGTCGGTGGTTATAAAATTACCTTGTCTGAAGTCCTCGCGTGTCGTCATTGAGGTTAACGGTAACCGACGACCATTACACCAGCGCTCGTTGATAAGACGACCACAGTGATTAGAGAGTTTTATAGCTGTGTGTACTATTTTTCTTACGTATACTACTATATTTTTAATATTTTTAAAACGGTATTACATTCTTAGGAAATAAAACAACTCTTTAAGAAAATATATTAAAATATTAACATAAATTTTTGGAAACCGTTTAAAGTTGCACTCAATTTTTTTACGGTTTCTAGAAAAGTATGTTATAAATTTTCATTTGTAAACGCTTTTTTATTTTAAAAATAAAATTGGATACAAAAATTGGGTAACAGCTAGATCAACCGGATATTGTTACTCATTAGATTTTTACTGTGAATATGACTGTTCTTAATGCCTGGCGTTTATATGTAATCTATACTTATAATAAATCTGTAGAGAGGTCAATTCTGTACAAGAAATATATTTTCAAAATAACTATCGGGGGGTGATTAGTGATCGATACTGATGCCAAAAATGCAATCAGTAAAATTTTTGTCTGTCTGTCTGTCTGTATATTCTTTATAGAAACAAAAACTACTTGACGGATTTTAACGAAACTTGGTACAGTTATTCTTTATACTCCTGGGCAGGTCATAGTATACTTTTCATCACGCTACAATCAGTAGGAGCAGAGCAGTGAAAGGAAATGTTGGGAAAACGGGAGCAGTTACTTGATTTTTTAAGCTTCCGTCGCGTGTGGAGCCTTAATGGTTAAAGCTACAGCGAAATCATGTATAACGGAAATATTCTACATAAAATTATAAAAAAAATATCCCAAGACAGCATATGTCTATCTTTTATGATTGACTCACAAAATCATATTCAGAGAAGTCATTATAGTTGTCAATCAATTCTGCTTATTAAATCAATAATCATGTATTTTAAGCGGGCGAAACCGTAGGCGGGCCGCTAGTGTCTAATAATAATCCTATGGATGAGCTTATGTACCGACGTCACATAACTCGATTCTATTTACCGGTAAACAAAGGGAATCAAGGCAAGCTGCATCATCATGTTGAAAATTTTCATACTTAGCCGGTCAGTGTACTCAATTGAGTACACCCCTATATTTTCATGAAAAACATTTTTTTCCATATTTTTTTGGTTTATATTTTCCTTTGTAATTACTTAAATATGAAAATAAACAAAATTTTAAAAAATATAGTTGCAGAATTTGAAAAAATGAAAAAACATTTTCATTTGACCTTTAATGGGTTAAACAAAAACATTAAAACAATTAATGTTTTTAATGAAACCAATAGAAAAATAGAGGCCAGTCGTGGCGCAGCGGCAGAAGTCTGCAACTGAAAACGCGACAGCTTGTGGGTTCAATTTCCACTTAAGGAAATTAACTATTTAATATTTTAGTTTTGCTCGCTCTAGTAACGACACAAAGTGCATTCTTGAATACCTCCACTCGACACGCAATGCCTCTAGAATTCAGCGGAAACTGAAGAACGAAAAGCGGAGAATGGGTACGAATTGCCTTAACACTTTACACTAGGTTCTTAAGTTTCCTCTGCCCATCCTGCTATGTGCGGGATACAGCGTGAAGCTAAAAGACATTGACAAACAAAAACAAATGAAATTGTCAACAGAGGATACGACTGAAGTATAAGCGAAGTGAGTATAACCAATTGAATAATTATTATAAATTAAAAAATAATTTTCTGTTATTAGTTTTATAAACTAAAAAAAACTGTGTCAAAAAATATATAAGTAAATAGATATAATAAAAAGAATAAATAAAAATAATGAAAAAAAACCGTATTTTCTTTAAATATAATAAACAGTGAATATAATATACTTTCGTATATGTAAACTAAAATATCATTTTTTATATTAAGATAGAACATTATAGTGAGTTGTGATTAAGTTCCTTTATTAAATGCCTAATAAAGTACAGTAATGATGTCTTCAATCTCACAAAACTAAAGAAACTCCAGAAAGGAAGCGGAAGCCAAACACTCGCACGTCGAGACGTTCAAAGAAATCGAATCACATAATGTGAGCAAATAGAGGTACTTGTACAGAAGTGCGTGCGACGCGTGTCGCGTGGAGAGAGACGCGCCACCAGCAGGGCCGCTTAGAACATATCCTTACATACATTCTGTATATTTGTTCCACATATTCACCTCTCTAATAGCGGTCGGGACGATCACTATTGACTAAAAATTATTATTTTTAATTATGACATATGGATAACGTATGGCTTAGTTGGTCAGAGTGCTTGGACGATTTCCAAAGAGTCACTGGTTCATATCCCACTCCGGTCAAATTTTTATACGTTCTCTTCATAAGTAGCTGAAAGTACATTGCTTTTTTAACATTACATTTGTTATCAATCGGTTTTTTCTGCGATCCGATCTCGTGAAGAAGTGCTACTAATTATTTTCTTCACTTTATTTGATGTTTATAGAAAATATATATTGAATGAGAATATAGAGGTATGTTAGATCCAGATTACCTTGATATCTTATACAAAAGGTTCGGGCGGTCGTCAATGACATTCGATAGAGCCCTCCTTAGCCAGAGGTCCGAGTCGGGTCCGACTGAGCGAGCTCAGCCAATACAATACACAATCCAGATATATATTATACAATATTGTATTCTGATAATGAAACGACGACAAACTCAAAGAAAAATATATCAAGAATATTTGGATTTATCATTTTGTGACGCAGAAATTAATTCCTATTATTGACGTTCTTCTTGTACTTGAATTGATTGAAAATATTGATATTGGAACAGAATTTATATATTTTTATAAAAATGTATAAGACAAAAAAGTCATATAATAAATACGTCACTAAGTTTATTCAAATATTAGTTACATAACAGTGATCTATCTTTATTTTCCAGATAACAAATAGAAAAACAACGATTCTTAAAGATTACATACAACAATATATAGAGTGGAAGCTTCTGCGCTCCTTTTACAACAGCATATAGGGTGAAATATTTCAAACCCATACCTAAAAAAACTAATCAAGATACCTCAACAGTTTAGATGTAGGATTTTTTTTTCATTTTACGATGTTCCTCCACACTGTATTTCGTGTGCCGCAGTTACGAATAGATACCAATAACATAAACAAACACCTACTACAACAAAACTACTACTAACCGTCGCCGATCTGCCACTTTTCGTTCTCAAAAAACGTATCAGAACCAGAAAGGGATATCTCTCCTTCTATTTTACGCAATTCAACATCGCGGCCATTACCTACGACTTAATTTCATGAATGAGGTGTGTGCGGCGCTATCGCTTTGATAGGTTTGTGTTTGTATGCGTCATTCTAGACAAATGGCATTTTATTTTACAACGATAATTTTATAAATTATTTCATTTTAAAAAATCGATTGTATTAGGTTTTACAGAGTAGTTAAAACTGTGGTTTAATTTAAATAGTGGTGATGACAAAATCACTCTATATATGAAACTCTTTCGATAATTTTATGTCAAATTCCCTTTATTAATATTAATTTATAAGCTTGGTATTGTTAAGTATACGTTTACTTGTAATAACTTTAGATAGTTTTCAACACTTAAGAGCACGTCTATACGTCTAACAGTTTGTACCGGAAGCGACAGCTACGCCGCGTCTGAAGTGATCCTCCCCGATCAAACTTAGTTTACACAAACTAAACACGGGACTCCCGGGATAGAGGAATCGGGCTCTGGTAATATCGAGGATAACATGAGATTACTTAACTAAACTTACATTTAAATATCATGAAATCGTCTGTTTTACACGTTGATACTGACCGAGCTCAACGGTGTTGACGCTACTGTTACTTACTTTTTTTAAGCACTTCACACTTTAATCCCCACATAGTTCCTACTATATAGGTAGAAAAAACTTAGGAATCTACTGTTAGGACACTCCGTTTCTATTAAGACACTTTCATTCTGGAGGCATTGCGTATCGAGTGGTAGCACTCAACGCCGCGCTTCGCCTCGTTACCAGAACAAGGAAATAAAAATATTAAACATTTCATTTCCTCGAGCGGGAATCAAATCTACAACATATCTAACAGTGGCAAGCTTGAGCCTGGAGTGAACTTGATTAGAAAGTGGAGTGTCTTAATAGTAGGCTCCCTCTGCCTACTCTACTACATGTGGGATACAGCGTCAAACTAACGAATAAGTAATTTCGAAAATAAATATTTTGAATATAAACTTTGATATTTAAAAAATGTTACACTACGTATTTCAAAACAGTTGATGTGGAATATGAAACAAATTAATGTCATTATTTAAAATTTCAGTTATTATATTATAAGAAAAATTACAACATCATGTTCCTCTTCATTCTATGTTAATGTAGAGTTTAATACTTTCTAGAGAAATAAAATAAAAGAAGTTGAACATTTACAACGAGATGTGATCTCCCGCTTGTATCACTTCAGTCGACGTCAACTAGCGGCGGCCACTTCAGCGTTATCTTACTGTTGTAGTAAAGAATAAAATGACTGTATTAGTCAATACGAATGATTTTAAATCTATTATATCTTCTGTAATATGCTGTAGGGTAAAACAAACAAATGTCCCATATTCTTTTTATGATATTATATTTCATTATCATACTCATCAATATAGTAAGTAAACTGTTTTATTACACGTAGCGTTTATGTAATAATTGAGGTCTCTATCACTTAAGTTAAATAGATCATTATGGTGTATATTGTAAAGTATTGAATAATTCTTGTAACGGAGTAATTTCATCAGCGTTAGTAACTTCCGCCGCCGTGAGGACAGAGGCGAAAGCAAAGGAGGAGGCGGAGCCGGAGGAGGAGGCGGTGGTGGCGGGTTCCTTGCTCTCACTTCATACTTCGCTGAGTCTTTTAATTTTATTCATACGATTAAATGGTAAAGTATTGTAATAACGTTACAAAGTAGTCTTTGCGCAATGTAATATGGAGCTGTTCCTTGTACATTCATTGCGATCAACATGGCGTGTGATTGCAAAAATAGATTAGATAATAATTATTATTTAAAATGTTATTGTTTTAAGTGTTTTATTTTCAATTAGTATCTATTAGTCTATGTTGTTATTAACTTTCTTTATATACGAACCAGTGGACATGCTCGTGTATTAGCTTATGCACACTGTTGGCCACAAGTCTTCTTGTCTATTCTCTGTTAAATATATTTAATTGAATATTTCGATTAATTTTGATAAATCTTATTTTTATGACACTCCTTTACTCTATAGCATTGCTATCAAATAACTTTAGTAAATAACGCCATGTTTTATAACATTTTATTATATTTTTAATAAAGGTGTTAAAAACTAGAACAACGTCGTATCGTGCGAGAGTGTTGTTATCTAAGCGGGTAGAGCTAGCAGACGCCGGTTTTGTTCTAAAAGTATCTCATTTCACGATAATCTATGCCTAGTGTTAAGTTCCGTCCGTTCCCCACTACCCGCCAATTCTGGAGCCATTGCATGTTGAGTGTCGGAACCCAACGCCGTGCTTTGTCTCGATATTAGAGCTAAGACATTAAAGTAATTTATATTGGCGTTTCTTTCTTTAAATAGATATTACATTTCCTCGAGTGAGGATCGAACCCATAACCAGTCGCGCTTACAGTCACACTTTGTGCCCCCTTTCATCTAAAACCCGTTCAGTAGTTTTTGCGCGAAGTGAGTTAAGTTTTTAATGCAGCCAGAAGTTTGATGCTTACTCCGTTCTCTAAAGTTAAATATTTTCAAAGTGATTGCTTAATGGCGTGCCTGTTAAACAGACCAAGTAATACTTCTTGTAAGATAATTTAAATCGGGAAACTTAGAAACTTAGGTAATTTTACTTACTTATGTACTGATAATATTATTTAATATTTAATATTGTAAAAATGTAACAAATGCTATTCCCTGTTTTAATATTAATTATTTAGCAATGAAAATTTCAAATACTACAAAAACCAAGGGAACACAAAAAAGATCTATTATTTTATTTAATGAACATTTTTACAATGCCTTCCTCCATGAAAATTTAAGTACAAATATGGGTATCAAAATGTGAGTGTACGAGTACCTACAACTCTACCACCAGCGCTAATCATCGTTTGCTTTGCTGAGGAGCGACGACTTAACCCATTAATCCAATTGCCTTTGTTTTGCTCTGATTTTGTTGATTTCGTAAATAAGTTCATTTTGACTTCCAACACCTTTCTTTATTTACTCGGTACAAAATATATGATGACATTAAATTTGAAAATTATAGTTAATTTAAAGTAAGTACATAAAATTTATTTTGATACGTATTATGTAATTTTTTGATATTTATTTTTGCTAAGGTAATGCATAAAACACCGTTCAGAGTAGACCCATTTGAAGAGCCGCTTGACACTAATTTGGACTCTTAAAAATAACTGTAACTAAATTATAAAATTATGTACGGAAAGACGTCTCATCCCATTCCAGCCCGACGGGAGGGATCAGGTATTTTAATACTTTTGTAACTTTGTTATCGTTGAATAGAAAAAAATATTCTTTTCTTTTGTCTTCATATGTGGCTTTATACGGTGTAATGTTTTCAAAATTCTAGCATTTTTTTACGACAAATAAAATTTTTAAACCAGCTTAACACAATTTACAAGTAGATACAACCGTAAGTCACTAAGGGTTACTTATTTTTGACGCTAATGGTACTTAGTATTCTAATAAAATACATAATGTTATAATTATCCTAAAATGATATATCGCCTACATTCACGATAATAATATAAACTTAGTTTAAAACATCTGCACTGGAAAGTTAGTCTATTACAAAGCTTAATGCTTAACGATGGGCCGCTACGACATGCTACGATATGCAACGGCACGGTGCGAAATGTTACGCGCTGCTACGAGATGCTACGAGATACTAATAAGTAGTTCTATGAAGAGCACACTAAACACTGGCTCTTACACTCTGAGCGGATGTACTAGGAATGAGTCGCGGAGTAGCTTTTGTTCTAACTAATACAACTTCTAATGATACATTTAGAGATACCGAAAGTAGAACACAAGTGGAGCAAAGTCTAACCTTTATTTAAAAAAAATATCTCTTTAAAAAACAAAGATGTTATTGGTGTATAATAGAATATAGTGCTTTTTTATTATCTGTACTTGTTTTATTTCTATTCTTGGTTTATTTTAAGGGCGTTCATTGATTATCATACATGGGGTGATTTTAAGCTTGATTCCTGTAATAATTACTGGACGTCGTACATTTTATAAAGACATGGAGAGTATCACATACGTAGTGTTATATCGTGTATATTTTTTGGAAAACCGCACGACTGCGCTTACACTTATTAAAAGTTTAAAGCTATTCGGATCCGCCTGTGGCTGCTCGTGACTGTATCGGGGTCGACATCCTCCCTTACTGCGCCGTTAGAGACGAACATACTATTATATTACACACGTTTTTGCTATTTATATTCTCACATCATCAAAATTACGTTCATTTTTAAACATTGAATACCATATCATCGACCAATTCGTCTTTGTCATTTACAACTTTTAAAAAATAACTTTAAGTAATTAATATATTACTAAGTAGCATTACACGAACTCAAAAGCGTTCTGATAAAACACAGTAAGATCCATACATTGTAAAAATGTACATCAATATATTCAGTGAAGCATACATTTTCGATTTAAAAATTCACGAGTGGTCGACGTCAGATATCATCGCGCCTGTATTCATAGATGATTGTATGAATTGATAGCGAGATTTGTGATTTAACCACGTTTCAATGCATTTTAAATAACTTTCAGAATAACTCCGAATAGTTTTTTAAAATTAAGGAGTGTTTTAAAATATTCCTGTACGTACATTATCATTATAACAATAAGCTTAGATGTATCTACCTAAATCTAATAATAAAACACTTGGTTCTCGACTATTACGCTCATTATTCTTTTTTTTATTATTCTCATAAAGGAGGAAAGGCAGAAGGAACCTAATGTTAAGATACTCCGTTCTCCACATTTCAGGCAATTTTCGAGACATTACTTGTACTTAAAGCCACAATTAGTCTCATTATCAAAGCCAGAAAATAAAAATCAGTCATACCTCAGAATGACATTGAACCCACAATCGTTACGTTTACAGTCTGAAGCAATATCGCTGCGCCACAGTAGAATCTCAGTTATGATTCAATATATGATAGAATATAAGAAACATTGATAATATAAATAGTTATTATATATCGTCAAGAAGACAGACGCGGCTCTCGCTTGACGGGCGATGAGGCAGCCAACTCTCGATCTGCATAATAAAGCTCCTCTTTATAATTCCTGCATTGTCTCGACAACTTCTCGACTGGCTCAGTGCTTCAAAATAAACTTCTGCTATTTTCTACTTAAACTACTTATTTAGAAAACGCAAGGCAAAGCGCAAGGTAACGCGAGGCGTTGAGTTCTGCCACTCAACACGCAATGCCTCCAGAATTCGGCAGAAAGTGGGCAACGGGGTGTCTTTAACACTAGGTTCCCTCTGCCTACTGATTTGTGAAGCTGTATTCTATAATAATTGTATAAATTATTTTTTATTGATGATAGTTTTTTAATATAATAACTATATCTTTCAAGTGTTTTTAATTGTAATGTCCAACTGTACTTAATCGTATTTTTTATTATTTTTAATTTTAATTTAATTTATTATAACTGGAATTAATCAGGATTATTTTGTGAATGCTACAAATATCAGTAATTGATATTTGTAACAGAACCAGACCGATATGTGATTTTTTATTTAATATTACGTTACATGTACTGTTGTTGTGTCAATAAATAAATAAATAAATAAAAGTGATAATTACGTCTTTCTTCCGTCGCGTCGTGTCGGTGTCAATTTTGAGACATTAACAGAAATTTGAGAGATTTCTTTGTTCTGTAATTCAATCTATTTGAAGAGTTAAATATACGTTACGTTTACAATTGAAAATGTTTAAATGAAATTTATCATTCAAATATTTCACGGTCCTTTATATTCAATATTATATCTTAAAATAGTTGAAATGTATTCAGTTAATCTAAATTCCGTACAATTTCTAAAGATTATCTATTTATTTCGGCACCACTCCCCAGTGTCTGATGAAAATTTAATTGTGACTTCAATTTCGATGACAGTGAATAATATGGGGATCAAATGAAGGAGTTTGATTTGTAAAATACAATATACCGTGAAAAAATATCTAGAAGATTCTAAAAGTTTTGTTATAAATATTTTATTATGTATCCGAAATTAAAACAATTACATTTCTAAGATTAGTAACTTCACTGTAACACGACGATTGTAAGTATCCATTTAGGAGAGTAAATTGTTTTCATTTCTTGATAAGAAGACAAAGCGCGCCGGTGAGTTCCGCTACGCAACATGCGATATCTAGAAAATTGGGCGGTGCGTGGGAAATAGTATCACTATTTTGATAACAGCTATTAACAAAATAATAGAAACGATAACGTGGATGCAAGCGAGGATTATTTTTTATGGCCTCAGTTACGACAAAAAACATTTTATAGACCATATTCTGAAATCCTCTGTCACATAAAATTAATGATAATGCTTATATGTTCGTACTCTAAGTTACTCTGTATTTATATATTTCGAGATTTTATGTAATTCTTCACTTAACTATGTATATTCTTTAATAAAAAATCATATGTTGCATATAATTAATAATGTTAATAGCATAATATTAAAAAAAGAAATACTAGTACTCCAATAAAATATTTCATAAAATAGTACTTATCTACTAACGTGGGCTCACGATGGAAGGCTTGCCCGCAGCAACCCCTGTCAGCCCTTACGAGGACTGCAACGTTCCATCCGCCACGTACACGTGCGTACTGCTGGCGCATTCTCCCAAGACGATGCACACCAGGGCGTTACCGCTGGTGTGTCAAGTGGCAACGAATGCGGCGTCGGGACCGCCACCAAACACGCCATGTCCGGAACGGCAGGAGGTGGAGGACGGAGCTACAAATAGCTACGTGGAATGTAAGAGGAGGGATGGAAGAAAAGATGAATGAATCATTAGATGCCATGGAAGACAGGGATTTGAATATCGTCTGTGTGACTGAGACTAAACGAAAGGGCAATGACATGACCGATTTGCCGAGCAGTCGGGTAGCTTTCTAGGCCGACGTACCAGAGACCGAGCGGGACTGTCAAGGTGTAGGTGTGTTATTGTCCTCTCGATTGGTTAGTGCAGCGGTTGAATACAAGGTGATCAACCCGAGAATGCTTTAGGTTCACTTCAAGCTGGGGATAACAAGAGTATTCTTGTTAGTAAGAATAAATGAAGTCAAAGTCAAAGTCAAATAATGATTTTGAATGATTTTGATTGACATGGGAGTGAACGGAAAGGAAAAGTATGATTGATTTGTTCCTAGTGGATCAGCGTATTTGAAGCCAAGTTATACACCCGAGTGTTCAAGGGTTCTGATCTGGCAACAGACCACTATCTTGTCGTTGCTAGAATAAAAGATCTATTCTCAGGGGGGCGCAACTACACGAGGTGTCCAAACTTGGAGTCTAATTGCCGCATAAGAAGCTGGAAGCTTCAGGATCCACCGATTAAAGAGGAATATCAAGAGAGAGTTTCCAAGAAGCTAGACAGCAGCGAATCTGGAAATGAAAATATTGACGTATGCTGGCAGAACCTTAGGGATTGTATGAAGGAAGCAGCGACAGGGGTATGTGGTAAAGGAAAAAGAGGTTTTAGCAAAAAGCGCGACGAATTGGAGGACGAGTAGGAGGACGAAGTGCAAGATGCTGTAGAAAGAAAGAAGAAATCATAGCAGGATTATTAAACCTTAGGTAAGGATAAAAGTATAAGAGACATAAAAAAGAAAGACTATAGGTTGCAAAAGCATCTAACGAAAATACTGATAAAGATGAAACGTGAAATGTTAAAGAAATGAAAGAGATAAAAGGTTAATGAACAACTTCATGGAAAATACGAAACTTGTCTGGCGAGAAGTTAGTGTTTCTCGGGGTTGCTCGCTGACCTGTAGAATGAAAGGGTAATTCAAAGATTAAAAGAAAAAAATCGAAGTACGGTACGGGTCGGTTACGGTGAAATTCTAACAGAACAACCACACGTTTTGCAGAGATGGGCGGAATTTTACAAGGAGATGTATGAATGTAATGAGGCCTCAGTCTCAAGTAACAGCGAAGCGCTGAGTCTTGATGTACCTGATGGCGAAATCAGTACTAAGAACTCGAGAGTGCAATACGAAGTCTGAAATGTGGTAAAGCAGCGGGAGCAGATCGAGTTACTGGCGAGATGATAATATATAAATATGGTAGGCCACGCATCTTGAGTTTGTTCTGGTTTTGTTCAATTTATGGTGGAAATCATTGAAGGTCCCACACGAATGGCGAGGTGCAGTCATCGTGCCTTTATATAAAGATAAAGGTTTACAGATAGACTGCGCAGGCTATAGGGCTATCAGCTTGATAAGCTTGGGTAGTAAAGTTTATGCTCAAATATTAGCGAGAAGAATGCATTTATTTTGATAGAATAGTTGAAATAGAATATGTGAAAAAAAAATGTATCAATATATTATCATGAATATCTTTATTTATACGAATATAATAAAGTGGAAGAGTTTGTTTGTTTGCTTCAACGCTAAAATCTCTAGAAGTACTGGTCGGATTTACATTTTTGCTGCATTTCCCATGTTATAGGTTGACAACTCAGAGTGTAATTCTTAGTTAGCTTTACATAACGAAGTAACAATAATCATTAAGCATTAAGCGCGTGCGCTGCATAAATAGCTGAATATATGTAAGCACATTGTACTATAAACAGATTCAATTTCATAAGTTCTAAAATAAAGTCCGCGACACATGTATCTATCTCTTTTTTTTTATGGAAAAGGACAAGGCAAACGAGCGTTCGAGTCACCTGATGGTAAGTGATTACCGCCGCCCACGGCCCCGTGCAACACCAGAGGAGCTACAGGTGCGTTGCCGGCCTTTAAGGTGGAGATAGACGCGCTTTTTGAAGGTACCCATGTCATATCGACCTGGAAACACTGCCGCGGGTAGGCCATTNCGGTGATCCTCTAGATAAACCAAAAGCTGGCTATTGATAATGCTCTCCATGACTTTTGAGAGCAGGGAGGTGATAGCAATAGGCCTGTAGTTAGATGGATCGGAACCATCGCCTTTCTTTGGGATCGGGTGGATAAGAGCGCTCTTCCATGAGTCTGGGACAACGCCGACTGAGTAAGAGTGCCGAAACAAACGCGTTAGCACCGGTGTCAGCTCAGGAGCACAGGAACGGAGCACTAAGGGAGAGATGCCATCTGGCCCGCTCGACTTGTGGATGTCCAAAGAGGACAGAGCTCGCCTAACAGCTGTTTGGTTAAACTTAACCTCAGGCATTGAGCTCTGGCACCGCGGGATGGTCGGCGGCGTTGTTCCTTGGTCATCCAAAGTCGAGTTTGAGGCAAAGAGAGCGCCCAGGAGATCGGCTTTCTCTTTTGCCGTGTGGACCAAGATGTCATTTCCCGTGCGTAATGGCGGAAGCGAAGGCTGGCTAAAGTTGCCAAGTGCCGCCTTTGAGAGCGCCCAGAACTGATGAGTTCCGGCCGGGTAGCTCTCAAGCTTCTCGCCAATTTTGGCGATATGCTCGGACCTTGCTCTGGCAATTTGCCGCTTAAAGAACCTAGAGGCTCGGTTATACTTCCTATTTGAGGTTTTCACCTCCGGATCCTTAGTAACCAGTGCCTCAGCCCAGATTTGATATGCCTCGCGTTTGCTAGAGGAGAGATTTCTCTTATAAATAAGTCACAATTAGGCATTTTGTGATAAAAAAGTATTTGAAAATTCCAATGTGATATTTCACCTCTTTTTATTTGACGAAGATATTGAAAGTTACAGATGAAAGTTATTCCATCATCAAGGTAATTTTATGAAGATAATCTTTGGATTTTATAGCATGTAATTTGGACGTATACCTTTTTTTTCTTAGTATACTTTTCTTTATTTGGACGTATGACGTTATTATATAATGTATCTGTTAGCAAATCAGCACAATATAAGAATTATAGGTGGTATGCGGGCGAAGCCGCGAATGGGCCGCTAGTAGTAGATATATATAAAATTGAAAAAAAAGGAATACAGTAGGATTTATATTCACTTCGTTTAGATAAATGACTACAGCGCCTAACAATCTATTGTTATTGGGAAACCTTTAAAAATAAGTAACTAAGTTTCTCTTAGCTTCACGCTGTTTCCCGCTTACCCTGCTAGTGTGGCGGAAGTCAACACGGCGTTTTCGGTGGCGATTTCTTTAAGTATTTATATATAATTATATTTCATAACTATTATATTTTTGTGTACGATATCTTGTGCATTATCACAACTATAGGTTTGGCTTAAATTAAAATGATATAAAAGTATATATAACTTCTAAAACTTACGTTATTCTTACTCTCTCTCTATACTTGAAGTGTTAAATTTTTAATTGTACAAGCTTTTCCATGCGGCTTCGCCCGCGTTTTCAAACGGAAATAACTGACAGATGTACACACATGACAAAGACACAAGTGACTGAAGCAATTCTGACCGCAGGGACAGTGTATGTGTAATAAGTGTGATGTATCGTAACCATATATTATATTTTTATTTTGTGTGACTGTAAAATTGACTGGTTGTGGGTTCGATCCCCACTCGAGGCAGTGAAATATTTATTTACATTTATATTTTCATTTCTTCGCTCTGGTGTCGAGGCAAAGCGCGCCGTTAAGTTCCGCCACTCAGCACGCAATACCTCCAGAATTCGGCGGCGGCGGAAAGTAAGTGAGTGATAAAGTGTCTTAACACTAGGTTCCTAGTAGCAGAGTACTGTTGTGTACGGAATACAGCGTGAAGCTAAAAAAAATATTTTTTTTATTTTTATAATAGATTATTTTTATAATAGATGACTATCCAACGCAAAAAAGATTTTTCAATTGGAATCAGTAGTTAACAAGATTAGCGCGGTCA
Source organism: Heliconius hermathena (assembly GCA_013403705.1). NCBI lineage: Eukaryota > Metazoa > Arthropoda > Insecta > Lepidoptera > Nymphalidae > Heliconius > Heliconius hermathena. The sequence continues at coordinate 249,140 of JAAIXJ010000394.1, forward strand.
ACCAAAACACTCTTCAGCTGTATATGAGTAAAAAAACAATATCGTTCCAAGATGTGATATACGTTATATGAAAAGTTCTGAAGCTTCTAATAAGAGAACAGAAAAAGTTGTGAACACATTAGCGACGTGTTCTCGATACGGAATTGTATAGGGCACTAGTGAAGCGGAAAATTTCTCTAGCTTCACCTTTAAAGGATTTTCCACAAGAATTTTTCAGTTTTTTAATTTACTTTACAATATGTATTTGCAGCGTTTAGATCTATCTACTTTATATAAAGCAATCTGGTGTTAAAAGAGTTATAATTTATGGCAATTTAGTGACATTTTATTTTTCAATTTGGAATGATTATAATAATAATAAAAATATCTCCCAACCAATACAAAAAGTGATTTCTAGAGAAGCGGTGATAGTAAAGAAAATACCATAATATATATAATTATATTTATTATTATAAATTATTTTTAACTTAATTTTCCTCTCTATTTACCCTACTATAAGTGGAATACAACGTCAAGCTATATTACTTTATTTAGAAAGATTTGTGATATCCTCCGAGCCCCAAATTACTTATCACATACATTGAATACACTGGTTGCGTGTTGTGAATTTGTTTATTAATTATCTATTTATAATAAATTATCTAAGATATCAGGATGACTTTAAAAAATAATGAATTCTAATTGAGAATTGAACCCACAATAATCGCCTTTTCAATCTGATGTTACACATATATTTTAGGAAAGATAAGAAATTCCGATACATAATACAAAACATAATAATTAACGTTACGACACCACGTTAACGTTAACGTGCTTCGTGGGAAATATTTAGATGCAACAACTTCGTGACCACGCGGTCAAGCGGCTTGTTGTGTGCTGTCGTGTCGCTACCAACAGCCGCAGGACGGAAGTAGGCATCAACTTAGAGCGATATTCTTCATATTATGAAGAATTGAAAATTAAATTCTACAAAATATTGGGTAAGTTTTATTTAGCTTTGAAGTATTAGTAGGCGAATTTATATAGCATTTGAATGAGAACGCGACGGCAGTGGGTTCGATCATAGAAATAAATTATTTTCATTTCCAAGGTCTAGTAACAAAATAAATCGTTGCTTTAAGTTTGATTTCAGTTGAATGGTATGACAATATCTCAAGATTGGGCAGAAAATGAGTGACCGAGTGTCAAAACACTAAGTTCCGTAGGTCTATCCTGCTATAATTATGTGAATACTTTGTTATCCGTCCGTCTGTCAAGACTTTCTATATATCTGGAGATGGCGTAGAGGTTTCAATCCAAATATCAAACATTTAGATCTATGGTGCCTTAAACCACAGAAAAAAATGCTTTTAAGTCAACGCTATCAAAAGGTACAAGCACTTATGCCCCGTTTTTTATATGGCACGAAGTAAGAATTTACAACACAAATAAAGAAAAAAATCTAATAAAAAGTATTTAATAATGTTCTTTTTATTTATTTGTACTTGGAAAGTGGAACAGCCGCCTTTATAGGCGGCTGTTCCACTTTCTAATCTCCTTGTTTAACCAAATTTAATAAAATATTATGAGAATATGCCACAAAAACGAATCTGTGAAAAAGATTTAAAAGAAAAAGTGATTCGTCAAAGACAAGAAGTGCTGGTGCCAGTGGACGTTTGTGCTGATTTGACGACCACTTTGAGAATTACTTCCACGTCCTTCACTCTATTGTTTTTGTGAATATTTTATGGCACGTAAGTGTTGAAAAATCTTTTGTTGCCGCATTTTTTAGTTTTAGCGACATTTATCGTTGCCCTGTTTTAATATTTTGGTGTCACGGTGAAAACATTACATACGTTCTTTTGGATAATACGGTATAGTTTAAGATAATTTTATTGTTGGTACATAAGGGATTGTGGCTATTTTTAAAAACAGCTTGTTTAAGGCATGTTTAGGTAACTATAACAAGATGCGTGACAATACCGTCCTACCGCTTTCTTTGAAATAAACAACAAATTTAAGATTGTTATGTTCTATAAAATACCTATAAATTTTAATTTATTCTTTATTTATATTATAAGTTCTCACTTCGTGCCGACTTTATCCCGAAGTATTCTATAAATTTTGATTACGCGACGAATTTCATACAAAAATCGTGGAATAAATGCTCGTATCTTTCTTTCTCTCATGTTTCAGTTAACCATTGACCTATGTAAATACCTCAACGCTATTTGGAGATAAGCGGTCTTGGCAGACGGACAGACGGACAACAAAGTGATATAATTATATAAGGGCTCCGTTTTTACCTGTTGAGATACGGAACCCTAATAAGCATTTCAAACGCCCGCAAACTTAATTCTGTCAACTTTCACTCACAACTTGTACTTCTCGTTAATTTGCAACTCTGAAATTTTGTTTTAGATTCTATAAATACAAATTTTATAGGTACTTCTATTTATAAGGATATATAGATTTGTTGAACACTGTCATTTGAGACATTTTTAGATTAATGTACTAATAAAATTATATGAGGCCAGTAGTGGCGCAGGTACACAAGTGTGTCACTGTAATTGCGACTGGTTGTGGGTTCGATCCCCATTCGAGGAAATGAAATGTTTGTTTTAGTTTTATTTTAGTATATATATTTTTATTTCTTAGTTCTGGTGTCGAGATAAGGCGGCGGCAGTTAAGTTCCACCACTCAACATGCAATGCCTTCAGAATTTGGCGGATAATAGGGAACGGAGTGTCTTAACACTAAGTTACTTCTGCCTGAGTAAGTATAATATAATGTTACTTTCTTTAAATCTACCAAATAACAGTATTAGTTTTCCCTTTTTTAATAAACCTCATCATCTAATTTATTAAGAACCGTAATTGAAAACTTTTGTAAAGATTCAAATTGAAGTTTTTCAAACAACATTTAATATAATTCAATAGTGTCGTCGGCTTGGCGTCAAACACCATCGGCGTAGAGCCGGCGGCGACGCGGGGCGATGGGCGACGTTACTTAAACACTCCATTCACCTTTGCTCTATCACTTTGTACTGGATTCAAATATTTGTCAAATTGTCAACAAAGGGTTCAGCCAAATTGTATTAATACGAATACAATTAATATACATTTTAACTCAATCGAATAAATTAGCAGCTACCAAGTACCAACTACCTTGACTACGCTTGAGTTCATAAAAGAAAAAAAAATCATAAAACTGTGAGTCGGACTCGCTCACCAAGGGTTCCGTACTAATTTTAGGATTGTAAGTTAGTAAGTGCTAATTGACATTGACACCTTGTCTAATGATTTTTGCTTTTTTTATTTCACTCATTTCGTTCGCTTCGATTCGTTTTGATTTTTTTCTACTTTGTACGTACGTAGGTAGTGTTTCTATCTTGACCACTTTAATGTTTTACATTCAGACGCTGTCCCGCTGCGCTACGACGCGACGACCAGAATAAATTAAAATATAGTTATGTTATTCAGTTTTATTTGAAATAGTGCCTAATATATTACAGGTACAGGTAACAAGGGACACTGGCCTGCTCTGAAAATAAAAAAAGAGAATTCAAGCCCGACGCTTTCAGTTATTGTGTTTCTTTGTGAGTTGTTACATTCGCTCAGTCTAGCAGCAAGAGTTGTGTCACGCCACAGTGGCCATTACTCTATACTCCACTACATGCTGTAATAGAAATGCAAATAATAAATAGAAATATAATTTATAATCGTGTAAATTGGTAAATACCAATATAATAAAGTTCCAGGTTTTTGTTTAAGCTGCTAATCTCAGAAATGACTTATTAGAATGATTATTGTATAGGTTAGCTTATTTATTAAGGAATAATATTGGTTTTATTAAATTACGTTAATATTTATGTTTAGATTTATAGGTACCCTAATGTGTTTTGATTGGCTATTGTAGGACACAGATCATTTCATGTATATAATAATATAGGCAGATAGAACCTTGTGTCAAAATACTATGTTATCAGCTTCGCCAATTGTATATTTACTTCCCCTTAAATGTAAGTCGAACCTACGACCATCATAGATACGTTCACAGTCAAACACTTGCCAAACAAATGTATCGTAAAAAACCTTTGACGTAACAAAACAAATCGTTGCTATGCAACAAAATTGGATCTGCGACTGTCAAACGTATCAAGTTGGGACAACGAGGACTAACGAGGAGCTGCCTGACCTGCTGAGGTGTAAGAAATGTGAAATAGTACAGAATTTTATAGGAAAAGGTTTTTACTACACCAGCATAAGCTTTTAACATTTCTTGTACTTTCAGAATGATTAATTTCTTATTTTTCTGTCTTAAGTGTCCCTAAGTGCTCTCTCTACACTCCCTAACCCACTTATATACTATAGTCAAATCATACAAATTACAGAGATAACTTGAAATTGCCGAACAATTAATTACCAAATCTATAGTAAATGTTGTATTTATATTTTGTAATTCTTTATTAAGCTTTAAAGAGCTTGAAAGTGTGACTTTATGATAGATTTGAATAAACTTTCTTTTAATATGCAATATCTATTAAAAACGATCGAGGCAATTGTTGTTAATTGTAAGCGCGACGGTTATGGATTCGAACCTCACTCCGGGAAATTTTTATATTTCAATTATTTACATTTACCCGCTCTGATAAACGAAGCCCGGCGTTCAGTTCCACCATTCTACGAAATTCGGCAGCGCGTAGGGTACGAAATGTCACTAGGTTTCCTTTTCATTCTTATGTACAGAATTATTTTTTATTTCTTATAATTAATTGCGTGAAGCTGAGAGACCGTCCGGACTTCTTTTGAATGAAGCCATGAGTTTATAAGTAATTTATACCTCAAACTTAGGGGACGTATCAATGACACTTGGTTACGTTCCCACACAACTCGGGGATCGCGGACCAAAGCTTCCCACAACATTTCCCTTACACTTAGCTTAGAGATCTTAGAATTGAAATAAGTAGATATATGAACCGTCGCTTTATTTTTCACCTATTGTTATAATCAATATTAAAATGATTTGTAATAAATGTTCAATTATCTTTGTCTTTCATAAATGTTCCTCCATCATTCTTGTCTCCAACTTTGAACAAGTCTCATCTGTTTAATTGTAAGCTAGTTTTAATAAAGTATTTTAAATAAATCGTCTTTTTTTATCCTACGCTGTAATTACTTTCCAAGCAAAAAAGCTTCTTTGCAGTTAAGACGAAACGAGAGAACAACTATTCACATACATACATGATGCTGGTCTCGTGCCTTCATTAGAAAGAGGGAGGTCGACTATACAGATCCGGGGTACCCACCCAGGACCAAAGACCTCCATAGGCTGTAAGTGAACCACAAGAGTTTAAGTTCATAAAATGTACAACTGTGCCCATTCTATAGAACTTGTAGCACTTGATGTAGAAATATATCTTTGTTGTTTTTTTAACCTTGTTTCTATTAATTTGACTAAAGTGACAATTACTCTTAAAACAATTTATTGACTGTGATTTTGTACATTCAATGTTTCAAATTTCAAACTTCCAAAATTTTTAGAACACATTTTTTGATGTTGGAAGAGAGAACTCTATATTAAGAAACTCAGAACAATGCTATGAAAGTAATTTATTCCTCTTAATGTGAATCGAACCCACGGTCGTCACTTTTTCACTGTTACGAAGATTTTTATAAGACTTTCATATATTATTTTTTAGATTTAATACCTTATATCGAAACTCATAAACTTTTATGATTATATAAAAAGTATAATAACGTGGACCGACTAACATATCGGCAATTTGTGACGAACGTGACCTGGATCGTATAGAAAATTGTAAAAATTACTACTCTACTCTCACGTGACAAAAGTCGACGTACTCGTGCTACTGCAGGCTGATGATGTTGGTTGAATAGACGTTGTTGACCCAGATCTGTTATACAACTACCATACTCGTATATAATATATATATGTTCGCTATGTATCGTATTTAGGTTGCAGGATATTAACGTCTGGTAAATACGTAATCAAAGTGAGTAGAGATATCTGCGTATGTTTATCTGTGCGGTGTGTATCGTCTGCGCCGCCCAGTAGCTCTACTGTTACTGGCGCATACGAAATAGCTGGACTAATAAACTTGAAATTTGGCGAAATAAAGGATTTTGCTTGAAATTTCTATGGAAACGAAAATTAAACGGGATTTTTTTCTCGGCAATTATTATTAAAAGCGAATAGCTTCTCTACCGACACATTTTACGACTTTTAAGATTTAATATTAGGTGAAATTGATACTAAAAATATACTATAGGCTTCCAAATTACGAGACTCCAAAGAAGTCTTTTCAGATTTACAATGTAATATTTGGATGGAGGAATTGTTTTCATCAAACTATTTAATAAAATAATCAGGAGGCTGGTCTTAAAACAACTTACCAGATTTCATTGATGATTGCATAAAAAGTTAAGAATTTGTTTAAAATGGAAATAATTTGAGCGAAATTGAACAGAAGTATAAATGTAACGTTAGAAATGGTAATTTTGAAGTTTGTAAGGATGTATTGATATCCGGAAAGACAACCCACGCGAGGAATACATATTGCTCCTCCGACCGCGCTCTGGTACATCGAGAAGGAAGCCACTTACTTAATATATTCAATTTGCATATTTTGATCGCCGCCGAATTCTCGTTTCGTTTTTCTTACATTCGTTTTGTTGAATAATATTGTTTGTAATATTGTAAAATAAGTAATGTTAAGACAACATGGCGTACTGGCGACTGTGGCGTGGCTGACTGTAACGCAGTGGTTGGGGGTTCGAATAGCATTGGAGAAAATTATTATATAGCAAAAAAATAAAATAGAATAGAGTATACTTAATTGCACACTGAAAACAAACAAATAACAGAATAATAATAATATATGTTTATGAGATATATGCATCTCTACGGGCAACCCTTGGTAAATCAACGACAAAACACTAGGTTCCCTCTGCCTACCCTGCTGTGTGCGGGATACAGCGTGAAGCTGATTTATTTATTTAATTTTTAAATTTCATTTACCAACTCTGACAGACGAAACCAACGTTGGACTCCACCACGAACACGCAATGTCTCATAAATTTGGGCACGGAGTGTCATGTAATATTAAGTAACTTCTGCCTTTCTTGTTACATACGGGACAAAGCGGGGAGCTGACAAAAATACTGTTCGGATTTCGTAGCACTAAAAACAACGAAAAACTATAACTGCAGCGAGAGCTTTGTCTTCAACTTTTTACATATTTTTGAGACATTGTCGGTGGGTGTGATTATTTTGTTAGACCTGGTGGTAGACACTCAGTTGCCATTAAGACACTTCCCGTCTTCAACTATCCTCCGAATTATGAATGGCGGAATTCAACGCCACGCTTTGCCTCATTAACAGAGCGAGGGAACAAAATGTTAAATATTTCATTTCTTCGAGTGTAAATCAAACCCATAATCTGTCGCGTTTTGTCTTGTATTCCTGTGCTGGCTACGTGTGCTGGTACTGGCCTCGACATCAATCGACCATCAATCATTTATTTTTCATTTTTTTTTATTAAATCTACCTCTTCCATACTTTCTCAATAACTTTGGATTAATTTAAAACAACTTACATGTGGTTGAGAGTTCGATTGTAGCAGCGTTGAGACTGCAGTGCGCTGTTGCAACCTATAAGTGCAGTACGAGGGTGTATGTACTCGTATGTATTGTTGTTCCTCGGTTTATTGCCCGCGCGCCGTCTACTTGATAGCTCGTACTGTGTGGATCACGTACACCGTAAGCTGCTCCCCTGACCTCCCCTGTCCACGAACAGTGTAACAGGTTCATTCAATAAAGTAAATTACAAAACCCGATCGATATTCACGTATTAGATCACAACTCATGTAATTTCCGGCGTCCTGCCACTACCATTTGTCGTGTGACATGGAGCACGGTGAAAAATCTCCTCTGTTATAATGTCGTAACGCCGCTTTTTAATTGTAATTTTGTCGAAATGACCATCTTTGTTGGAATAAATTGACATTAGAGTAGCTTCCATCTAGAGCTTTACCCCGGGGAGAAAAATGGTAATTACATATTAAGGGAGGAATCACAATATAGTACCAGTTATGACCATTCTCGGTCCGATCTGAATGCGTTATAGTTCTGGTCAAGTTTCGCTCTAGTCACGCATACAAAAATTATTTCTCATACAAGAAAATCCAACCACATCTATGAGAATTATAACAGTAATTATTAAAATAATCTCACTAGTTAACTGCTACATTTCCTATTGCCATTCCTTCATTCGATTCTCACAAATTCCCATATTTGGTTAAACGTAACGTTTTGCTTTTAGTGCGGGTGCTATTTCACGCGACGTAAGTCGTCGGCGGCGTCTAATTGAAGTACCGTAATTGGATCCAACTCCTCGCTATGTTGTTGATAAAATATCGCGAATTTTATAGATCCAAAATAAAATTCATAAAATGTTTAATTTTTGGAAAATCTGCGAAAGCATCGTTCTTGATTTTACAATACAAGCACCTCTAATTAGATTCCGATATGAAAATAAAATTAACATTTAGTGTGTATTATGCGTATTTAAAGAAACGTGCATGATATGTAAAATATCGTGGTATACACCTAGTACTACAAGTGCTTTAAAAAAAAGCCTAAACTCCCGATGGTTTACCTCTGACGAGTTGTACAGCTTATGCCTAGGGCTCCAACATCAGACCAGCTCGATAATACCATATATGTTTAAAGAATTTATTCTCAAAAAAGAAATACAATTTCATTTACATGAGAACAATACAATAAATGTAACAATTTACATCGCCCTACAAGTACCCTGTTAACGAAATAAAATATTAACCATAGTTTTTAATATTTGCAAGTTGTTTAATCGCTACAGAAATTGGTATTCTCTAAAATATATTTTGAGATTTAAGTCTCAAACTTAAATCTGTTAACTGAGTTTACATTTTTCACAGATGCGGGTAATTTGTTATAAAGTTGTGCTCCATCAAAATTAATATTTTTCTTAGCAAGTTTGGTTCTAATTTTTGGAAGAACTAGTAAGCTTGGTCTACGACTACTACGTTTACTGTTTTGTTTTATAAATGTTAAATTAGAACGTATCAATTTACTTATATTTTTCTTTATAAAAATACAAGAATTATATACATAAAGTTGTCGCAGATTCATTATATTTGTTTGTTTGTAAAGTTTAGTTGTTGGTGTCAAAGTTGGATATCCAAAAAGTATTTTAATTATTTTATTTTGTTTTCTTTGAAGTGCTTGTAATTTTGATTTACCAGTATTATCCCAAATTTCGATTAAGTACAATTAATGTGATTTTACTAGAGAATTGTAAATATTATATTTCACTTTTTTAGGTATGCATTTTGAAATATTGATTAGCGAACCAATTAAAGAAGAAAGTTTTTTATTTATGTAAATTTCATGAGGATATTAATATTAAAAATGGATTGCATTCAATTTCTTATATTTTCTTACATAGTTACTAATCAACTTAAAACGTGTAAAAACAAATCAATGTGGATGAGGCGGGGGGCGTATATGTTTGACTCGATTCTGTTTGATTATCCTGCTAGGGATGAAGCGCAAAGTGAAAAAAGCCGCCGCCGACGTTGCAGAGTGGGACAAAGTCTGACACGACGGTCGTGGGTTCTATCTCCACTCGGATAAATAAATTTATAATAAAATAAAATAGAATATAAAGAATATTCATTTAGACACAAAAAAAGATATATATAAATTGAAAAACATAAACGACATAAACGAAAAACATAAACAAAAAAATACGTTTGCAAAGGCTGTCTAATTGCTTTAAGCAATCTCTTCCAGACATCCTTTGAAATATTACGGACTAGTTGTAATGAGGAAAAGGGGAACAACAAAAAGAAATTTATTTCGAAAATTTGGCGAAAATTAGAGTGACTGTCAACAAGGTGCTCTTTGCTGCTGTACGCTGCTGTATAGGAAAAAAGCGTAAGCGAAAAGTGGATTAAGTAATCAATTCTCGTAGCAATTATACAATAAATAGTTAGCTTGATTAAATTAACATTAAAACGCAGAGCTGACGGTAATTGCACGCTATCTCCCCCCCCCCCCCCCCCCCCCCCCCCCCCCCCCCCCCCCCCCCCCCCCCCCCCCCCCCCCCCCCCCCCCCCCCCCCCCCCCCCCCCCCCCCCCCCCCCCCCCCCCCCCCNCCCACACGTGCCACGTGCTCCCCTCCGCCATCCACAGATGAGCCTCAAAAGATGGCTTCGCTAATGACTTCTACTAATGACGCACCGTTGCATAATAATATCTTTTAATTTAATAAAATATACATGATGTTCATGTTATTGAAGAAGGCCAAGTAATAAGCACGAGAACCCCCGGAGGATATGTAAAATAGGGCAGTGCTTGGAGTGTGCCTGGGAGTACCTCAGCACTAAGTTCCCTCTATCTACCCTGCTACTTACGAGATACAGAGTGAAGCCAAAAAAAGATCGAATGTAAAATAAAAATAAAAATCCAACTTAATTTCAATTGCCTTCATTAGTATCGTGAAATCAGAGTAGAACCCGAGTAAAGAGTAAACATTACAAATAAAGAGTGTCTCCGTACTCTGCATGTGACACAGTACACACACATGTAAGAAAAATGTAATGTATTAAGGGGCACAATAACTTTTATATTTCTTTAGAATTTTAACATTAAATCGACCTTCTTATCGAAAGGTAAATAGTACTTACTAATGTTCATTTTATACAAAATCGATAATCTAAAGGAAAGTTCAACGGAGTAATGAAATTACAGACCTACCTAGACCTATACCTTAGAATATATAGAGGGGTAAGAAGAAGGAACCTAGTGTTGAGATATAACTTGTATTGATACCAGAGCGAAGAAATGAAAATAATCGAACCCGCAACCATCGCGTTAAAAGTAAAAGTTAAAAAATATATAACATAAAGATTATTTTTGGCACCAGTCTGTCATATAGGTGGCCGCTGCATTCGAAATGATGAATTACTTCCTATAATTGTTTCTTCCTTTAACCTCATTTCGTCAAAGAAAAACTTTATTATCATAAACAAGGTTTATTTTATAATATGAACGCAGCTTAATGTAATAGAATAGCTAATTAATCTCGGAGACGAGAAACTGTTGTTTTTTTTTTCAACTTTTATTCAATTAATAATGTTTCAAAATCTTGTACAGTATTGGTAGTTTTATGCCACTGTAGCTATGTTGTGTTTTATGTTTGTGAGTTCGATCCATAGTAGGAGGACATATAGTAGAGTAGACAGAGGAAACCCAGAGTTCAGATGCACTTTATTAAATTAAATTTAATATTTTACATAGTGTGATTTTATGAAAATTTCTCAATCGATCACCCCTTATTTATCAACACCTCGTCTACTGCTGGGCTAGATGACAGTTATAAATAAATAATATGAGAGACTTCAAAAAAAACTTATAAAAAAACTAAACCAAAATTTCTTTCTAACTTTTTTTCTATTACCTATACATCAAAGGAGAAAGGGTGATTATTATTTATTTTTTAGTTAATATTATAAGTTGTTTTGAGTATGAACTAAAAAATACTTTAAATTGTCAATAATTCTTTATTTTTTATTTGTTATTGCTTTGTTACTCTTATTTTCCGTTTTATTCTAAAATATCCATATTGTTACGATCACCGTCGTTTAAGCACGATATAGCTAGATCCACTTTATTGCCTATAAAGTGGCCGTTTGTAGAACGATAGCTTATGACCGGCTCGTTAATCCTTATATTATGTTTTCAAATTTATTAGACTCTAATGGTTTACTAGCATATTACTTATAGGTTAAAACAAATGTTGTTTTAAAAGCAAGTTACTTGAAATTTTCTATTTGAATTTCAGAAAATCTTCTTGCAGTAGTCCCCAGCCATAAGTCACTTCGTTCTCGTCCAGGTCTAAGGAATTATTAAGCTATATTTTATTACTATATGTATATAGGTAGAGAAGGACCGGTTTGGGTAGGCAAAGCGAAAAAATATATTTTTTTGAACTCTCCGTTAAAGGTTGGTAAATTAAGGGCAGAAATTACTTTGGGTGTACGAGTATATGTGTTAAGAAGAGGAGGAGAGAAAAGAAGGAGGTTCTTTGATTTATGTTTGAACTGTATACTCCACAAGTCTACAGGATAATAACTAATTTATTTGTTATTGTAATTATTTTAATTTTGTTATTATAGTAAAAAATCTTCAATCTAAATCAATTCTACCCTACCTACTATATACAGGTTGTACTATATACGGCTTACTATATACGTTGAGTTCCAATTCTACCCTACCTACTATATACGGGAAACTGTGTGAAGCTAAAAAAATCTTTTTAACAAAATGTTATTCCACACTTAGAAAAGAAAAAATATATAAATATATATATATATACATAGCATAAAAATTTGAACGTAGCGGGTCTCGAAACCACACTTCCTGGAAACTGACCAGACGCTCTGACCACTAAGTCATACGTTCTCATCAAGCTACGTCGAAATTTTTATACTCTTGTTACAAGTTGCTTGTTTCCAGGAGGCACGCGTTTTCTAAATAAATATTATTTAAAAAAATCTTGTTATGCCAAAAGATGATGGAATAGAAAGATCATAATTTTCGACATAACAATATATTTTAATTTGTCGTAATAAAAGATCAAGAAGATAATTCGTTAATTCTAATAGATAATGTCGAGTTACAAGAACGTTATATGATCCAAACGAAGCTTTCTCGGCGCTTAGTCGAGACCAAATAAAAGAAACTTCTTAGATCCATTCCACAGAAAGAACTTTACGTGTTTGTTAAACAGAATAAGTTTCAACAAAAACATTGTATTAGTAATTATATTACGGAACTGGAGCAAGTCGCTTAGAGACAATATGTTGAATGATGGACAGTAAGTTTATTTTAGAGATTTTACTTATAGTACTAAAATTAAAATCGTCGAAATACGAAAAAAAATGGACGCAATCAGACTCGCCCATCGAGGCTTCCGTATTTTCGTGATTGAATGACAATGTGAAGTACAACTTACAAAAATGTACAATTTTTCTTTATTTGTATTTAAGTTCTTACTTCGTACCAGGTTAATAACTGTACCTTCATGGGAAGACTTATAATATAAGTTTTGATTTTATAGCGGTTTTCGTGAACTACGCTATTTAATAATATT
>JAAIXJ010000335.1:0-168352 GCA_013403705.1 Heliconius hermathena
AACACAGTTTCTATCTGTCTGTTTGACCAATAACTATAAGCTACGGCCAAAATATAGTCTGTACACACTACGCACGACAGTGCGATAGAACAAGCAATTACGATATTGACGGCGATAGTTTGATACAACAACTGAATCAACTGACCGACATAACTGTTAGTTCAGTCTACCTGTCATCACAGATTGTTGTTAATTATTCGAATAACCGAATTTCACCCTCCATATAACAGGGTAGGTACAGGGAACTCAATGTTAAGAATTAAGACACTCAGTTGCCCACGCATTTCCCAATCTTTCGAAACATTTTGTGTTGAATGGTTTGTTGTGTTGGGAAAATTTTCATGAGAGAGAAAGAGAGAGAGTTCATGTAACAGATTATTAGTAGAGTGAAGATAGAACTTACAACTATAGCGATCACAGTCAGGCGCTCACTGCGCCACGATAGTTAAAGGCTAAATGAGACATTTTGTTAGACACCATACCTTCTCCGGGTTGCTGAGAGCGAATCTAGCGAGGATGTTGGCTCCGACGCCGACACCGAAACCAATGAAGTTCTTGATACCGAAGTGTACCAACACGAAGTTCAACTGGTTGGCCAACTCGTCCATGTTGGGGTAAACGTAGCTGTAACAAAATCATGTTTTTGTATTGAGTTTCGTTAAAATATAACATGGTAGATAAATGGAAAGTAGTGTTACAACACTCCATTCTCCATTAAATTATGTATCGCCTAAGTACACTACAGTAAAGTTATTGTAAGAAATGGTAACATTCTATCTTTCTTTTTGGAGCAGGCTGACTCGCTTTGTCCAAAGCGATATTCATTGAATATCGAAGCGCCAGACTCTGGCAGAGTGTTGCTGCTTATCTTTAATATCGCACAGTCAAATACACATAGTACGAGTCACATACGAGTACGTGCCTGAAGAAACTCTTACCGCAGGCACAATGGGTTACATGTGCAGTGACTCTATATAGCCTATACGCTTTCTCGATAAATGGTTTACTTAACACATAACTATTTTTTAATTGGAATAACTTATACCTGAGCGTAGCGTTCAAGTATAGGGACTCTTGAGCTTTATCATATATTATGAATAATAGTACGGTAGACAGAGAGAGCCTAGTGTTAAGACACTCGGTTCTTCACTGTTTTAAATACATTACGTGTTGGCAATGGGAACATAGCGCCACGATTTTTTTTTTATGGAAAAGGACAAGGCAAACGAGCGTTCGGATCACCTGATGGTAAGTGATTACCGCCGCCCACGGCCCCGTGCAACACCAGAGGAGCTACAGGTGCGTTGCCGCCCTTTAAGGTGGAGATAGACGCGCTTTTTGAAGGTACCCATGTCATATCGACCTGGAAACACTGCCGCGGGTAAGCCATATAGAAGCAGGTATAAGCTAGCAAGGAACTCAGAATCAGGAAGACACACAAATTTCCACTAAAGTTTTCACCCATGTGGATGATATTTCAGCTTATATCGTACTGTGCGGTTAGAAAATTCGGCGGCAGGTAATAGGTCAAACAGTTCTCCAGAACACTCCCCATGATAAATGCAATAGAGAACGCACAGCGAGGAAACGTCTCTACGCAAAGCCAAAGTATCAAGCCTTTCACAGATTATTGGGTCCCCAATGATTCGAATGGCTCTACGTTGTATGCGATCGAATGGTTCAAGCTGATACTGAGGTGAACCAGCCCAGAGATGAGAACAGTACTCCATATGAGGCCGAACCTGCCTGCCTGCCGGCCAAACGGTGTTTTGGCGTGAAGTACCGTCTCGCTCTGTTGATGACAACCAGTCTCTTCGAAGCCAACTTGGCCTTGCTTTCCAAATGATTGCGATACTGGCAGTCACTCGAAACATTGAGGCCCAATATACTGATACTGGGCGCGGCTGTAAGGGGAATGTTCTGAAAGACTGGTGAGACGATAAATGGGATTTTTTTTGTGGTTAACTCGCAAACTTGTGTCTTTAGGGGGTTAAACTGAATTAGGTTCCTTTCACCCCATGAGGAGACATTGTTGAGGGATGCCTCAACGGAAGACACAAGTTTATTTCGGCACTATTCGGCGTTTTCCCGAGAAAGACTTGCTCAGCCGGAATAAACAGCGTTCACCGTGCTATCATCTGCATAGCAATGAATGCTAGAATCCTCTAACATGTCATTGATATGCAGAAGAAACAGCGTAGGGGACAGCACGCAGCCTTGGGGAACGCCAGCGTTCACGGGTNNNNAATGTGTGGTTCTTTCGTGAAAATTTCATCATCCTTCGAAAGCAACCTCGCAAGCAACCTCGAGAAACACTAACTTCTCGTCAGAAAAGCTACGTGTTTTCTCTGAAGTTGTTCGTTAACCTTTCGTCTCTTTTATTCTCTGCCTTTTCACGCTTCATCTTCATGAGTACTTTCGTTTGGTGATTTTGTAGCTTATACTGTTTCTTTTTAATTTCTCTCATACTTTTATCCTTAGCTGAGGCTTTATAATCCTGCCATGCTTTCTTTTTTCTTTTTATAGCAGTTTCCACTTCATCATTCCACCATTCGTCGCGGTTTTTGGTAAAGGAAGGCTCTTTTCCCTTTACCACATACCTCTATTGCTGCTTCATACAATCCCTAAGGTTCTACCAGCATACTCCAATACTTTCATTTCCAGATTCGCTGCTGTCTAGCTTCTTGGAAACTCTTTCTTGATATTCCTCTCTAATCGGTGGATCTTGAAGCTTCTAGTTTCTTATGCGATAATTCGACTCCAAGTTTGGACACCTTGTGTAGTTGCGCCAACCTGCAAACAGACCCCTTATTCTAGCAACGACTAGATAATGGTCTGTTCCCAGCTCAGAATCACTAAACACTCGCGTGTCTATAACTTGGCTTCGAATACGCTGATGCACTAGGAATAAATCAATCATATTTTTCCCTTCCGCTCGCTCCCATGTACACATGTGAATTTATTTGTGTTCAAACGTCGTGTTTGCCACAAAAAAAATCCTTTTCTTGCAAATTTCCAATATAAGCTTTCTAGTCTCATTTATTTTCTTGTCACCATACTGACCACTCCCACCCCCTCCCTCGTAACCGCTTCGCGCAGTTCCGATTCAAATCGCCACATATTATTAATTTTTCATTCCCTCTAACGCTATCTAGAACATCCCTGACACTCTCCCAAAACTCCTCGAGTTCGCTTAATAGAGCTGTGGATACTGGCGCATACTTAACTAACAAGAATACTCTTGTTAACCCCAGCTTGAAGCGAACCCAAAGCAGTTTCGGGTTGATCGCCTTGTATTCAACTGCTGCACTAACCAATCGAGAGGACAATAACACCTACACCTTGACAGCCCCGCTCGCTCTCTGGTACGCCGGCCCAGAAAGCGACCCGATTGCCCGGCAAATCGGTCGTGTCATTGCCCTTTCGCTTGGTCTCTGTCACACAAACGACATCCAAATCTCTATCATCCATCGCATCTAATAATTCATTCATCTTTTCTTCCATCCCTCCTCTTACATTCCACGTAGCTATTTGTAGCTCCGTCCTCCACCTCGTGGCGTGTTGGGTGGCGGTCTCTAACGCCGCATTCGTCGCCACTTGACACACCATTGTACCCCCATTATAACTTATATATAGTTATAATAGTTTTGAAGCAATAAAAAATTTTATATCTACTCTACTGTGGTTTGAAATCTGAAATTATTTTGACCATTTTAAAGGGCAACAAGTCCTAAGCCGCACCAGGCAACAAATACCCTAGCTACGCCACTGATGTATCCTATCAATATACTTAAAATTAAAAATTAAATCAGCTTCACACTGTATCCCACACACAGCAGGGTAGTCAGAGGGAACCCAGTGTTAAGACACTCCATTCCCCACTTTCCGCCGAAGTCTGGAGGCATTGCGTGTTAAGTGGTGACACCAGAGCAAAAAAATGAAAATATAAATTTAAATAAATATTTCATGTCCTCGAGTGGGGGTCGAATCCAAAACCAGTTAATTTTGCAGTCACAATATGCGCCACGACTGGCCCATATACTAGCACATAGCAGGAAATGCAGAGGGAACCTGGGAACTTAGTGTCAAGGCACTTCCAATCCCCACTTTTTAAAAAGTATCATACCTCATTAATTAATTGTCTAAATACAGTTTTCATAACTTACCTGTAATCAAAATGTTTAGTAAAGACATGCTGTTGAAGACGCCACAGAGACTCAAAAGCCATGGAACATTGAGGACATTTCCATACTCTTGCTAGTGGCTTGTGAGTTAGACTATGCTTCATTAATTGTTGCTTAGTAGAAAATTTTTGATTTGGACATTTCTCTGCAAAAATATAGATTTACTTATTAAAAATATATTATATAAAAAAATATTTTTTTAACTTATATATAACAACTATTTCACCAGTTCATGATTCTAAGATTATTTTTCTTCAATATGAGCAACAATATTTATAATAAATGATTATTATTCCTTTACATTATTCAAATAACTGCATTTACATACCACAAATCCAAAGATTATCTTTAGAATGTACTCTCAAATGTCCATAATATTTCTTTGCATTATCAAATCTTTTTTGACATATTTCACAATGTAAAGTGGCCGGTCCATTTAAATCTGGTTCTTCTAAAGGTCCATCAGCGGTCAGTAATTGGGCTAGTTCGTCATCCGTACCAAGTAAAGCACTTTGCGAAGGTAATTCACTTTGAAAGTCGTAATCACATTCATCAACTTTCTTATTGAACACTAGATCTGAAGTCTCCGAGTCAACAAACTAAAAACAGAATTTAAATTATATTTACATCAATAAATATTTTTTAATGAACATATGAAATCTTAATTTATGTACAGGTAAACTGAAGAAAGACATATTGGACTCCATTTTCTTGAATGGCCTGGCCCTATATGCAATACTCTATAAACAATATTCGGAAATTTATAATTCTTTATATTGTTTTCAAATGTATGTAACAAAATTACTATTATTAAAACACAAAGCCATCATAATATTAAAGAATTTCTCCTGTCATCACTGAATTTGACATTTCGCTATACCATAGAGTAGATAGAGTCGATGTTAGCAATTAAAATATCAATATTTTAACATCGATATTGCATTAACTAAAAGTTTTAGATAAAACATCGTAACATCGATGTCAGTAAGGACATATAATCGATGCTTAATCGCGTTAAGTTAAGCGTTAAAATTGTTATTTTTAACCGAAAATTATATCTTTTTTAAAACCAGCGTATACGCTGGTTTTAAAAAAGACATAATTTTACATAATAAACGTACATTATAATAAGCTTGGATAAGCTTATAATGTGCAAAAAAAATCAATGTTGGCTAACAGCTCTGTTTTCTGTTTATGTTCGTATATCCACTGTTTTTTGAAATGCGTAAAACAATTATGAACGTGAACTTTGTTTATGTTGATGAGTATATATAAGTACGCACTCATTTCATATAAAATGAACTAAATATAAGTAAAATGTAAGTTCCAGGTTTTTAATTTTTTCTCTTGTTTGGATCGTAATTTTTCAATTTAAGTCTAATTTCATAAAATTAGATACACGGGAAGTACCCTAAAGGGTTTGCACACGATAAATTTCTAATGGTCGAAAGCCGCGAAATTAAAAATATTGATAACCTCTGTAATATTTAAGGTGGACAGGAACAAAATAAACTATGACGAAGTGAATAGTGCATTATTGCATACTCTTTGGTTTTGTTATTAACAATCTAATATTAAATACCAAAGAACTAAATGTATTAAGTTTGCTTTACCAAATGTTAAAAAACTTTCAATGTGACGGAATCAACAATTTTCTTTGGTATAACTGTAGATTCCAAACTCCAGTGGAACACTCATCTGGAAGCACAAAAAATAAAACAAATGATGGACGTTTAAACTGCTCGACTAGACTACTACAGCTATTTTCATAGTATTTTATCTTATGGAATACTGCTATGGGCCAGTGGTGCAAATGTAAATCCAATATCATTATAATTCTCCAAAAAAAGCCGTGAGATCTATTTATGACCTAAGAGCTTGAGATTCTCTGCGAGATGTTTTTAAAGATACAGGCTTTATTACAGACTACAGTTACTTCATAATTTGAATACCATTCTGTTTGTCCGACAACATATACAATGTCGTAGCAAAAATTATGACACACATACGATAGGTACGAGAAATAAAGATAAGCTTGTTGCACCAATTTTTCGTCTCCAGAACGTTAATAAATCTTTTATGGGTCTGAGTATATGTGTAGAAAATAAAATTCCGCAATGTATTCTAAGTTTGCCACTACAATCATTATATATCATCATTAGTATCTGTAAAAAAATACTAATAAGTAAAACACTGTTCAAGAATATTTACAGGATAAAGATGTATGGAATTAATGTATATTTAATGTAATGCATGATAGCTGCCAGCTTATGTAATAATTAAATTATACCACTGACATTCAAAAGAGCAACTGTTGTTGTTTGAATTTGAATTTAAATTTGAATATTTTACATGTGAATTTGGTGTATTCTTAGCTAATTTCTTTAAAAAAATATTCATATTTAAAGTGTTTCTTTTTTCGCTATTTTCAATAAAATATATTTATTCTTAATGTATTCAACGCTAAAATGTGCCTATAATTTAATCATAGTTACACGAAAATCAATAACAAAAAAGTTTTCAAAAATTGTATCGCAAAAATAGATCGCTGGAGTTCTTGTATTATAAATTGCCGCGAAGCGGAACATTAGACCAGTGATTCTCAACCACTGTGCCGCGGCACTTTTGTGTGCCGCCAAATTACAAGTGTGCCGCCAAACTTTGCAAATATATAATAATGTTAATATTATTAAATAATATCATTTTAAAAGAAAAATATTTTTAACATGAATATATATTTAAAATTTAAATCCACAAAAAATTAATTCGTATATTTAAAATTTTTGTCATAAACTATTTATGCAGTGTGTTGTAGTAAATAATTTTTATCTTTTTCTTTGTGTGCCGCCAAATTTGAAATCGTTAAATATGTGCCGTAACAAAAAAAAGGTTGAGAATCCCTGCATTAGACATACTACTTATTATGGATTATAATTAGTGTTGGGCGTTACTGTTATATTTATATAATGCATTATTCATTATATTATATTTTTTTAACTGTTATTTTAAACTGTTGTAATATATATTATATTATTTTCAACGTAAATATAATACAATGACAAAATGTACGAAGTTCAGACTAATATTTTTGTTATTAGTTATTTTAATGTAAGTAATATTTGGCCTTTCTGCCATTGAGTTAAAGCTCATATTTGTGCGAGGTTATACGATGTGAAGTTCGCCATCATTATTTTATTTGACCTTGGCTGGACTCGATGTAGGCCGAACAACTACTAAATATTTCCGATCATTACCGAACCGAGGCGCCACACGCCATTTTATAGCAGATAATGAATATTTTGACTGTTATTTATATAACAGTCAGTGTTGAAAATAAATAATGATTAGAACATTAGAAATTTATAATGAATTATATTATCTGTTATATGTTATAACGCCCAACTTTAATTATAATAATATTTGCATTCCACACTTCATTCTCCGGTGGTGCATCGGACGCAATGGACGCTTTGGCAACGCATAAATGAGTCGTAAATTACATTCTTAAAATTTTAGCACACCCATTCCATTAGTCATTGACATTTCTACTCACTACTTTTAGAGTTATAATAGTTTTGCTCATCACAAATATATATTTATTATTAGTTATATTAATCAAAATCTGTAACCATCACATTTCATTTACTTTACATAAGTTTTTGATCATGTTCCAACATGATTTATATAGGATGGAAGTGTCAGAGCCACTTTAAATGAAACCATAGTTTTAACTACTCCATACTCCATAAAAAAGCCTAATACAGTTATTTAGTTATTTTTCCCTAAAATGAAAAAGTTATTTTTTCAAACTGAATAAATTATAAAATTGTCGTTTTAAAATACAACGCCATTTGTCAAAAACGACGCACGCTCACATAAACCTATGAAAGAGAAACCACCGCACCTCATTCCGAAATCGAGTCGTAGATATTGGCGGCAACGTTCAAAGTTGTTTAACTTTTAGTAGTATTTTTAAAATAGTATGTGTTTACGTTATTGGTAACTTATATATAACGTATGTGTAACTGCGTCTCACGAAATACAGGTATGGATAAACATCGTGAAATAAAACAACAAATATCCTACGTACAAAAAATATCCTACGTCTAAACTGTTGAGGTATCTTGATTAATTTCTTTAGGTATGGGTTTAAAATATTTTACCCTAAATGCTGTTCCCGCAACATAGCTTCGCTCAGTTCCACTTGCCAGTTTAAACCAAAAAAACATTAGTTACTAATTTTCAAATTGGCTCCTTATAGTAAAAAGGCTAAGTTAAACCGATTAGCTCAACAAAGATTATACGCAGAAATTACATAAATCCAGAATTATTGGCCATAGTAAAAGAGAAGAAAATAGCAAAGTATTTAAAAGATAAAGAAGCAAAAAAACCCAAGTTTATCGGAACATGCTCCTCATAGTCAAAGAGAGCTAAGAAAAAATGGACAGAACGAAACAGTATTTTTCTGATTCTCTTACGAGCTTCCATACGTACAGATTCTGTTTTAAAAATTCAATTTATATTGTAAATACGTCTTTTATTTAAAAAAACGGGCCAGTATTTTTTTATTAGTTACGCAAGAACTAAAAACTAATTAAATAAGTTTAAAAATTGGCATACAGAGTTTCATTATTATTTTATTTTTAATAACAGCTAGAAACAACCAAGCAATCAAGGCGAAACTTTTTTAATAAGAATAGAAGCCAAACAATATGCGTCTTCTATGCATGTATATAAGTTTCACTATGTTCTGCTTATCCATGAAAATAGAAGTTTAGTTTCGTTACATTATAAAATACTTTTTCATATTATATTTATTATTATTATTATTATAGTCTTTCTCTTGTACAGGTATCGACAAACAAAAAGAAAGAAAACCATCCGCCATCTTTTGAGGTACTAAATTTTGTAAAAAGTTAGTGGTCAAAGTAAAAATATTTTTGACACATTGCTCTAACGAAAATCTATTACGACAAGACCAACAAGATACTGCTACTACTAACGTAATAAAGAAAATTAGATACGCAGAGTTAAAGAAAAGAAAAAGATTGCTCAGTATCATTGCGGTTTATAAAAGAAGAGATAAAGCTCACAAGCAACAAAACTGAAAAAGCTGCATAACAGCAATATTAGACATAGAACACAGAATTTAAAGCAGATATAGAGTATAATCCACTTATACTTGAGAAAATTCCTACGGAACTAGTACAAAGTCAGAATATGATAAAATTATAAAATTAATCCTATTTCTTTAAAAGACCTCATAAAACGCTTTTTCGTGGATGATTCAAACAGCGTCAAGAGTGCCAGAAAGAAAGAATACATTATAAAGAAACAGTATTCAAATAAAAAAAAGATATTTATCTATGCCATTAAAGATGTCAAAAGATATCAAAAGTTCCTAGCTCAAACAAACGCTAGAATGAGCTATTCTTTTTTTGTAAACTACGTCCATTTTGAAATAAAGACACTTGTCTGTACTATATACATGGCAATATGGATTTATTGATCGATAGTCTCTATAAAAAGTCTATAATTACAGAGAAAAGTTATCAAATATTGTCCAAAATTTTGTGATAAAATAAATCTAAATGCCTCCAAATAATCTGTACTGTATGCAAATCAAATGATATTGCTTACAAAATTCTAGAAGAATCTAAAATGATATCATTGTGGAATAGAGTAGCTAAAGAAGTCACACTAACCCAATGGAAACAAAAAGAATAGAATCATAGTAGAGGAAACGAAAATAACAGCAATAGAAGCAGTGAATAAATTTAAAAGAGAAATGATTGTTTTTCTCGATCACAACTATAAAAAATATAGCCAGTATAATACAATAAAGGACCTAAAAGAAAATTTAACTTTTCAAGAGGCACTTGTCCATGTAGACTTTTCAGAAAATTAAAAATCAGCTTCACGCTGTATCCCGCAAACAGCAGGGTAGGCAGAGGGAACCTAGTGTTAAGACACTCCGTTCCCCACTTTCTGCCGAATTCTGGAGGCATTGCGTGTTGAGTGGCAGAACTCAACGCCGCGCTTAACCTCGACACCAGAGCGAAGAAATGGAAATATAAATTTAAGTAAATATTTCATCTCCTCGAGTGGGGATCGAACCCACAACCAGTCGATTTACAGTCACACTTTGTGTCCCTGCGCCACGACTGGCCTCCAAGTGAAAAATATGTATTTTTTAAAACCATAGTGTAAAACTGACATTTTGCTGTGAGATAGAGGCTTGAACATTGTAATGAACGTTTATTAAAATGGCATCTATAAGCTACCCCTATTTATTTAGAAAAATGGAATTCGCAATAAATGTCATACGGACAATGACAATTAGTGTAGAATAGTGATAAGCATCCGAAGGAAAATGATGTTGTGGTACCAATAATGATATATTTGTATTGAATTGATATGAAATAGATGTAATCACCTAATAAAATAGTAAACTCATGAAGTATAATGTATATTTATTTTCTATATTACCATAAATGACTCTATTAGTTAGTTTATAACGATTCTCTGTAACAAAATAGGAACATTTATTTTATTAATAACAATACAATCATACAATCATTTCATTCATTCGGCAGAAAGTGGGGAACGGAGTGTCTTAACACTAGGTTCCCTCTGCCTACCATGCTGTGTGCGGGATACAGCGTGAAGCTGATTATATTTTTTGGTTAGAAATAACAATTTTAGGAGAACTGCTAAGGAGCCAACCTAAAATGTATCCATCGAAAATTAATTATAATTTTTAACCAAAAAGAAAAGAATTCTTCGATTTCAACCAGATCTCATAATTAAATTTTTAAAACCAAACCTAACCAAATTTTAATCAAACTAACAAAAAGAATAATCGAAATCGAATCTCAGAATATTGAGTTATTTCTTCATTTGTCGCGCATATACTTAATGGAAATTTAAGACTTATATGATTTTCTCAAGGATACCATTGTCAGAAATAGACCAAATTAAAATGGGAGTACACTAGGTAAGGTAACAAACAAAAAAATACAGTCGAATTGATAACCTCCTCCTCCTTTTACAGAATTCGGTTAAAAAGAGAAAGCAAAAAAAAGTTTATCTGTCTATCACCTTTCTGTGTGATTTGACAAAGATAAATATAGGTCTTCCATGTTGCTTCTCTTATTATTTGTTGGACACTTGCACTCACAAATGCATAGAAGGGACGTATGGCTACTCTATGTATATTATATCAATGCTTTTCGCTTAGAAAATAAAACGCAAGTAGCGCAGGGGCATAAGTATGCGAATGTTAACGCGACGATTGTGTATTCGATTCCCACTCGTGGGAATGAGATATATAATATTTTCGTTTCCTTGTTCTGGTAACGAGGCAAAGCGCAACGTTCAATCCGCCACTAGAAAATGCCTCAAGAATTTGGTGGAAAATGGGGAACGGAAGCTCTTTAAGCCTCCCCCGTATTAAATGCTGGTAAATTCAAAATATCGAACATGCAGTATACAGTACTATTGAAGTATGTATACCTTAGAGCAATCTGTGGTCAACAAAAACAGCTGATAGGATTGATAATTGACATTACCATATGATATTTATTAATTATACAAAAAATTATATAAACATTATCAATTACAAATAATAATAAAGACAAAGAGCAACTTGCATTTCCCTTATCAGTTATCTCTTATCGTTTAACTCTTATCACTAAAATTATAAAACATACAATACTACTCGTTAATTTCAATAAGATTTAGTCTCAAATTCAAATTTTAAAATTTTAATTATATTTATTATCCCGAGATATTAAAGAAATATATAATGAGATTTTTTTTGAACCACTTTAAATAATTATTTGAATTGATGGTATAAAAAATGTGTATTACTTTTGTTTACAATGGAAATGATGAAGTGGAAAGTGACTTTAGTCTTATACTAGCATCTAATAGGGATGAATTTTATAACAGACCTGCACAATGTATGGCATCTTGGAAAGAAGACCCTTCTGTATATGGAGGTTTAAATTATTTTCTTTATTTCGTCTAAATAAATAAATCAGCTTCACGGTGCTTCCCGCATATAGCAGAGAAGGCAAAAGGAACCTAGTGTTAAGGCACTCCGTTGCCCACTCCGCCGAAATTTTTGAAGCATTGCTGTTGAGTGGAGGAACTCAACACCGCGCTTTGACTCGACACCACAGTGAAGATGTGAAAATATTCTATATTTAATTTCCCTGAGTGGGGATTGAACTCACAACCAGTCACGCTGCGCCTCTGGTCTTTTAGTATGTTTATTTTATATTTACCATGTTAATTGTGCTTCATAGGTCGTGATCTGGAACCTGGATGTGAAGGGGGCACATGGCTAGCTGTAGCTCCGACAAGAAAAAAAATTGGACTTTTATTAAATATACCAGGAATAAAAAAGGAAAATGCTAAAAGTAAGTAAATTAATAAAACTTTTTATCTTCTTATAAAAACAATTTATAAATAATAGTTTATGTGATTTTGTTTTACTTTTTTATAGGTAGAGGGAAAATAGTAAAAGATTTTGTTAAAAGTGATGTAATTATGGCTGATTATATTAAGACAATAGAACAATATTGTAATGATTTTAATGATTTTTTATTTGTATCTGTTGAACTTGGGTAAGATAAGAATTTATATATTGGAAATAATTGTTTAGCAAGATTAAGAATATTGGAGTAAATATATGTGTTTTTTTAGGTATCCAACACCAATAATAAAATCATATTCTAATGCTACCAACATAATTACTCAGTGGTCAGATCAGTGTATAGGATTTGGAAATAGCGTTCCAGAGAAACCTTTAGAAAAAGTGAAATATGGAAAGAATCTTCTAAAAGACATATGTACTAAATATAACAAAGCAACTAGTAAAGATATATTGGAAAAAGAATTAATACAATTATTAAGAAATGAACACAGGTATTTATAATTTTATAATGAATAATGCTTCTTTATACATAGATATAAAAAATTACCTAAATAATGTTTTAGAAATTTACCTGATCCCCAGTTGGAAAGTCGGCAACCGAGTATTTATAAACAGTTAAGTTCAATTTATGTAAAAATACCTGAAGGAAACTATGGAACAAGGTATGTTACAAAAAATTAAAAAGAAACTTAATTTAAAATCACTTCAATTTGATAACAAGACAAAATATGGTGTCAAGCTCTGCCTCACACCATGCAATTTCTTGAAAAATTGGGCAGAAAATTTTGAGACATTGCATGTCTTTATTCGATTATTATTTTTATTTAATAAAATATAACCAAAAATAAGGACGTTGTATGTCTTCTTTCTTACAAATTATTTTTCTTGTTTTTATCTCTATCAAAAATTTCCCCTTTTTACAAATTTAAGAAGCTTTACAATTTGCAAGAAATGCAGGTTTTAGTCCCACTATACTTAAATTTTATACATTTCTATTATATAAAAAAAAACTCAATGTGTGATTACCACTTATATAAAATTTTAAAAACATTTAGTCCTGTCCAATAAATATAAAATCTAAAGAATATCAACTTTATTCATTATTTTAATTTTCAGAACACATACAATCATACTTGTGAGTAAACTGGGACATGTGGATTTAATAGAAATAACAATGAAATCACCAATTAACATAGAAGAGCCATATTGGGAGAGAAATGAATTTCAATTTAAAATTTAACACAGTTTTATTTATATGAAATTTTACATATATAATTTCAATAAAAAACTTGTTTTTATTCCTGGAAAGTAAAACATGATTGAATATAATAATAATATATTCAATTGATAGAATACTGAAGTATTTGTTTAAATATGGATGGATTTAGTTAAATTTAACAAAAAAAATAGCCATATTTAAGATGTCAGAAAAGTCTTTATACATTTGAAGATGTATGTAATTGTTTCTGATTTCTATATATTTTATGCCATAATACATTTTACACAGTTGTTCCAATAGACCAATTTTCCACTTTAAATGCTTCAGGTAAAACAAAATCATTATCTTGTTCTAAAACACAGGCCAATAATCTTGGAACATTTAAGATTGTCCCTGATAGTATATGTGGGAATTTACTTTGTTTTTCTTCACTATAAGTTAACATGAGCCTTTTGCTTATAAAGTCACCACTTAAGGATATATTTCCCACTTCAACATATGTTTTTAAAGAACTAGAGTACATTTCAATAACTAATCTCAGCGATTCCCATGTTTTTAATTTGTTAGCTGGTATAAAGGCCAAGCGGTAATGGTAGCCTAATTTATCATATATATTTTTAACAATTTCTATGACATTATTTAACATGTCATCAAGTTCTTTATTGTTTTTAGTGACAGCAAATATTTGAACAGCCGAACTCTGGCTGACGTGAAACATGTTGTCTTCTTCAGTTGGTGAAGGTACATACTGCCTTCCCATAGAGAAATATTTTAATGGAAACACTTTGTTATGCAAAACATTTTTGGTGTGATAGGCCAAGAATGAATATAGTGAACTGCCTCCAGTCAAGTGGAGTCTACTATCCATTTTAAATTTGGAATCCTCATCGCTCTGAATAATAAAGGTTGAATCTGAGTTTGTATGATCTTCTCCACAACCTTCAATAACTAGACTCTTGGCAAAATCAGGATTAGAAAACTGAGTGAATTTATGTTGTCGCAATATACTACTTATATGAAACTTAGCTCCTAACTCAAATACGGCTGCATCCCCTTTAAGATAATAATTTTCATTTTTAACAAAATGAATCAAGTCATATTTTTTGCCTATTACAAGATGATCCTTATTATTGGATGGTTGTGTGCTATGTGTGTGTATTATATGGCTGGTATTATCAGGGGTTAATTTGTGCAGCTTATTAGGCAATTTAAGAAATTCTATTATAGCAGCTTCTTCAGTAGACCACAATGGTACTTTTAATTTTTGAATGTTTTCTTTGACTAAATTTAATTGTATTTTCAATTTTTCTTTATGATCACTTTCTTCCTTACTCTGTTGTAGCTCCACTAATTCTTTACCTATAGTTGACTTCTTTAAATCAAGTTCATTTCTTTTATTCTTTAAAGTGTCATATACATCCCAAAGATTCTCCAATTTCTGTAAATTTAAATCTATTTGTCTCTTATGCAGTTCAGTCTTTATGACTTCTTTGTTCTTTATTTGCTCATGAAAATCAATGTATGGTGTAACAAAAAGAAAATTTTCAGTAGCTTTAGGACCATTCATAAACAATGCAGAATATCGCCTTAGTATTATCTTTTTACAAAAAAAATTATAATATATTTTACGTAGCATTATCCTCAACTTTTTTCTTTTTATTAGGACTTGCTTCTAAAACTTCACTATCTCTGTCAGTAATGTCTGAACTTTCTGTGTTTTGTGTGACTATCTTTCTTTTATTAGGAAGTTTAAAATTACCATGTCCAGCTGCCCTTTCAGATTCTTCAACGGTGTATGGTTCTAATTCTAGAGCTTTTAACCTTCTTTTATGCACTTTAGTTTTAAAATGTTCTAAAAGTGCATGATTATCAATGAAATATCGTGCGCAGTGCAAGCAATAATGTTGTGCGGCGCCTGGTACGTCGAGATCTACTTCTTGGTTTAGCAACTTATCGGCATTTTCTGTAAATAAATAACGATTTGATATACTTGTATAACATAACCTTAAATTATTACACATGTGAGTTTCATGCATTTAACTCATCTTTACCTTCTTTTATGTCGTCGTCGATTTGGTCGAGATCCTTCTTTCTATTCCGTACTCTCCACCGTTTCTTCAGATGAGTATCACCGTGATGGTACTTTTTGCGTTTATAGGTCATAATACTTTATATATCTAGACGTTTTCACAGTAATTGTTGACTGTTGTCAGTTGTCAAATGTGACGACTGACGTGACAGCGACACTTAGAACAACACAAAAAAAATATTAATCTATGGTATTCATTAGTGATGGCAAAAATCTCGATATTAAGTAGGGTTAAGGTACGTTACTGGTAACAAAAGATCAATATAGTCAATATTTACAATCAAATTATTTTTTCAATTTAATAGAGAAAATTTAGTGGAAAAAAACAAATCTAAAAGAAATCGTAATACAAGTCCTCTCTTCTTACTTCCATGTCTTACTTTTTTTTTTATAAATTTAAATATTAATTGCATAGTATTTGAATGTTATATAAATTACAAGCAGAGAAAAGAATAAAAAGTACAAATAATTATATTAAATCCGATTCTAATCGATCATTTCTGAGTTGTTACCAATTATACTTTTATAATTTATTATAAAAAAGGAAATCATTACATTTTTAAATATACGGAAAAGGTTCAGGCCATCGATAGCTACGGCTCTAGAGTGGACCTATCTTCTTAAGATATTGGTCGGTTTTCGGCATAATGATAGTCACTTTGCCAGTCCACCAGTCCTGTGTCCAGTAACTTCATGGGCTAAGTCCAAATATTTAGTGGGCGATGAGTTTCTTACTTCTGAAAATGATTATTTTTTAATTGACGACGAAAGCGGAGAAAGGAATGCTTACTCAGCAATGTGATGAAAACTCCACGCATCCCCCATAGATCTCATCAAATATATTTTTTTAAATTGCTAGCTTTTTACCTGTGGCTTAGCTCGCGTGATCAAAAGCAAAATAACCAGTTGTGTATAACTCGATAAACGGACTACACAATATTTTTCAATCTAATAGTTCCTGAGATTAATGTGTGTAACTAAACAAACTCTTTGACTTCATTGTAAAATATATTTAATATAGACTCAATTTTTCTTTATTTTATATTTAACCCTTACTTACAGTTTCATTATATCAATAGATTTGATTGAGATTATGTACCAAATGGGAGAAGGTAATTATAAAGAAACACTTCTTTTTATTCATATTATATAATCTTACAATAATAAAATTCAGTGAAATAGTATCATACATGAATAAATACAATACTAATAATGTATTAATTAAAAAATTCTGGCTTATTTTGTAATCATTTTTGCGTTATTAAGAAAAATAAACATTAATTAAATGAGAGGAATGATTTAAATGATTTTTTTAATAGTAATAATCAATCAATTATATTATAAACTCGCTATCACACTGTTACCAATAATATAATAGCATGTGGAGCTAACATCTTTCATGAAAAACAAATGATAAAATAATAATAATCTCGATAATAGTGAATGATAAGAGTTGAAATAACAAAAGGCTCTCTCGGGCAGCCGGTTTAACTATAAGTAATATTCTTAAGTATTATCTAGTGAAGGCATACCAAGGTGTGATAAAAGACGCAACGCAATACAAGATACAAACGCGCACACGCTCGCAAACATAATAATAATAATAATTAATAGTATTAATTAAAAAATAATAATAACATACCACTATCTCCGCCTAAACTAAATCTAATCATACCTACAGTTCTCATTTATTACCGTTAGTTTGCAATTTAAAAATTTATCATTATCAACGTAGTCTACGCCAATTAAAATTGCAATATCGAAAGCATTATATACATATAACAATAATCATTTGAAATGAACATTTTTTTTTACATTAAACTATTATTGACGACTCGGATGTCAAATAAAACAGTTTATACTGAACCAAATACCGCTTATTGCACTTGTTTGTAAAAAAAAACAAAGCTCAACTGTACTTTCGACTTCTGCACAAACATTTTTTTTTATATTAATTTATCTAATTAAATATAAAATGTTAAATATTTATTGAACGTGACATAATATTTATTACATTCGTTTTAATTTTCTCAAGTATTTAAATAGCTCTAATTATTTTTCAAACGACAGCGTCGCGATAAATAGCCACAGTCAATGTAGAATGTGTGTTTATATTAATATTTTATGTACCACAATTGGTACACCTAAGCTCAGACAAATCTAAAATTTGGTTACAGCTGCTCGAGTAACAGTATATAATAAAGGCAAATAAAGCAATATTTTAACTTTTTCTATATTTTCCCATAATTAAATGGTCATTTTACTTTCTAATACTACACAAACTCAGTGGTATAGTCCAATAACGTTTGTTCGAAAGTTACCAGAATTTAAAAAAAATCTAAATCAGAATGGAGATCGCTTTATTTGCTTCTATATGATTAATTTGTTAATATAACTTTCATATACATTTCATGTAGTTCAAAAATGATGGTTGATTTTAAAAATGACAAACAGGCAGCAGTTTTAATAATTTAAGGCCAAATTTATCAATAACTACTATATATATATTTATATATGAAATCAATTAATTTTTCTCACTATGGTAAGCCTAGTACGATGACGAGTACGCAATGTATAGAGATACCAATATTTTGGAGATTCAATCCACTTGACCAACTAACAACTAAAGTAGCATAACGAGAATATAATGCTAAAAGTTGGCATCCAAGCGATTGAATCTCTAGAAATATCGAAGATGTCTATATATTAACAAATTTCTACCTCGAGTATGTATTGTAACGAGAGCTATAGAATTTTAATACGATTTTTTCCTTTATTTATTTAATAAGATCTCGGTGCATTTTCGATTAATACTTACAATGACCAAAAAAAAAACCTCAATTAGGCCATGCCGCTTACTAACGTAAACCCGTTGTGTATAAAATCTAGACTATTTCACAAGTTTGACCTCATCAACTAAAATGACGATTGAATTCGAAAATGCAGAGAGTTCCGCTTCTAAAAAAACAACCGAAACGACACTCCGACGTCCATATTTATTACAATTCACTGGGTCTACTTGTATACTCTAAACAACATCTAATTTATAATACGATTCACAAATAATAAGCATAGTAATATGTACACTATAGGGCAACGTCGATGCTATCCTTAATGAATGGCGTTAGTATTAACAGTTAATAAGTATGTATGTCGGCGTGTCGCGTCGGTGTCGGCATATCGGTGTCGGTGTCGGCGAGTCGTGTCGGCGTGTCGGCACGTCGCTCAGAAGTGCGCAAAGGACCCCCAGGCAGGGGCGGCGGTTCCCTACATGCCGTAGCCGTGGTAGGGCGCGGGGGAGGGCGCTTGTGCCGCGTACGCGTAGGGCGACGCCTGCGCAGGTACACCGCCGTAGGGCATTGATGGACCTATGAATTGGTTTATTATAGTTAATAATTTGTAATATTGTTATAAATTAAACATATAATTTTCAAGGTGAGAAAAACAGAAAAGCATGACTTTAATTCATGGGCATGCTAATTTATATAAGTTACTTTTACAATATATTATCATATACATGTCCATTTAGAGGACAGACAGGTTGTGGGTTTGGGCCCTGGTGTTGAATTAAGTTCCGCTACTCAATACGCAATGCCTCCAGAATTCTGTGGAAAATGGGCAATGGAGTGCCTTAACACTATGTTCCCTCTACCTAACCTACAGTGTGCGGAATACAGCAACACATATACATACCAGCAGTAAGCATAAGCTGTGGTTCCATTATCATAGCAGGCTTGGCCTCTTGTTCAGCACTTTCGGTACTCCGTTTGGCATCAGCTTCTTCCAGCTTCTCAACCTTCGTCGTCAGTTCGCGAACCGTTTGAATGAGGTATGGCATGGCAAAGTCCATGATGTTGTGTCTCCAAGCCAGTTCGATGACTACATCTGGTTTCAATAGATCGTAGCACTGTAAGGAAATTTAAACACTTATTATATGAATAAATAAAATATTAAAAAAATTATAACGTATAAAAAAATGACGTCTTTTACAGGTAAATAAGCTGTAATCTTGACGCAGCTTTTACAAAATAAATATCTTAAAAAAATTCAATCAGGTTTACGCCGTATTCTGCACACAGCAGGGTAGACAGAGGGAGTCCGTGTTCAGACACCGCCTGACACCTGTTCCCCACTTTCCGCCGAATTCTGGAGGCATTGCATCTTGAGTGGCGGAACTCAACGCCACGCTTTGCGTCGACACCAGAGCGAAGAAATGAAAATATAAATTTAAATAAATATTTCACTTCCTCGAGTGGGGATCAAACCACAACCAGTCGCGTTTACAGTCACAATTTGTGCTCCTCCGCCACGACTGGCCTGAAATATCTTGAAGCAATAAATCCAACTCTTAAAAAAATGATTATGTACGTCCTATTATAAAAATATATATATTATAGTATGTGCTATTATAAAAAATTAAAAATATTATTACTTTTATAAATTGATGCTGTGCTAATAAAATCTGCATTAACGTCACCTACCGTGATACAAAGCACAGTATTGAAATTTCCATCAACCAACACTACCTTTTTTTTCTCTATTGCTGTATAGTAATACAGAAGGATAGAGCGTAAAACGAAAATAAAGACTTTAATCACCTGATACAAACAAGCGGAGAAGCATTCAAAATTATTCCGCTCTAGGAACCAATCAAGCAGTTCCTCAGCAACTTCGGGCTGGCGTGACTCGGACGCGTACTCCATCGCGTCGGCGTACAGCGCGTCCTTCTTACAGAGCTCCACGCTTTGCTTCCATCTGTTGTTGCCTAGTGGTGGCACATATAAAATGAGTATTTTAGATACTTTAATTAAAACTTGTTAATTGCATTTGAATAAAATAAATTTAAAATATATACAGGGTGGAAGTGTCAGCACCACATTAAATATATATATATATATATATATATATATATATATATATATATATAAACATATGTATACTTCCTATCGATTTAAGCTTGCAATTTCGTCATTTATTTAATGCTCTCGATTATATTTTTTGTTTATCACGTTTTCTTATCACAATTGATTCATATTTCGTTTATTTTCGCATGAATTTGATTATAATAAAAATATGAAAAAATACATTTTCTTATATTTAGCTTCTTTGATAAAACACTTTTAACAATGACATATTGATTATTAAATTTCCATAATATATTTTGTTTTGAGATTATTAAATTTGGATAACAGCTTAAAGTCCCTCTACAGTCCATCGCTCTACCAACTGAGCTATCGAAGGCTTAATTAAGGCCAGTGGTGGTGCAGGGGCATAAAGTGTGACTGTAAAACCGACTGGTTGTATCCCTCTGCCTACCCTGCAGTGTGCGGGATACAGCGTGAAGCAGATTATTATTAAATATTACCTTTGTACAAGTAAGCAGCAATTCGTCTAAATTCGGTAAGTTCGTGTTTCTCTAGTTGTTGCGCCAGAGCAATAGTGTCGAAGTTGTCGAAAGCATCTATCGATGTTCGTAGACCCTAGAAATAAAATAATTTACGTTATTATTTTATAAATTGTAGTATTATACATGCTGTAAAAAATGTTGCTTTAGTGTTTGTACCTGAGAGAATGATAATAATTAAATTATTTCCCTTCTGGTAGACACTCTATGTCTAGTTGACACAGTTGAGTTCCGTCACTCGACTCACTTTAGTCTCGAAATTTGGGCGAAAGTTAGAGAACAGTCTCTTAACATTAAGATTCCTCTGCTTGCTCTACTTGCGCGAAAAGGGATGAATGACGAAGCTAAAATTAAAAAAAAATCAACAGCGTCAATTCTCATACCTGATAATCTTCCTCATCAATTAATAAGGAATTCAATGCTTCATTCACAGCCTTATTATTAAGATTCTGGACTGATCTCAAATAGGCCTTCACTAGTTGCAGGTGACCGGCTTTGGTGAAGAAGGTGACTGCACGCGTATGGTCCATACGAGGGGCCAAAACTAATAGTAGATCGTTCAGGAGTAGAGGTTTAAAGTCCAGGTAGAACTGGATCGCCTTGTAGTATAATTCCATGTTTGCCACCTGGAATTATTTAGATTAGGTATATTAGTTTTGATGTTAATGTCATTAATATAAAATAAAGGTTACTTTTGTAGTATGTAAGCCACAACCCGCCTACTATGTTTGCATGAACAAGCAATTTGAAATTCTATTTCTGAGCCCATAGGCATCAAATTCTACTTTGGTGATTTTATATTAAAGATTTTTATTTCATGTAAGGTTTAACAAAGAGCATATTATACCTTAGTAACAATATCCTTGAAGTGACCCTCACGCCATGCCTCGGTAGGATGTTGCATCATAGTTAGAGCAGCATTATCATATTCCTCGTACTTGTCATAGAGGAACACAAGTTCCGACCAGAGATGGGCCTGTTCAGCTGCACGAAGCACCTAAAAATGCAAATATATGTTAAAGTATAAGTAAAATAATGAATTAAAAAAAAACTAAATATAAATATAATTTACCTTGGGAATGTTAACACGCGACCAAAACAGTTCCAAGTGCTCGCGCATCTTGGCTGGCTTGTACTTAGAGTATAGGATCGCGAGCTCCGTGAACATTCCCATGTGGGCCCTCTCGAGGCCGAGGGCCGCTTCTAGTAGACTGATTAGCTCGTCGAAGTGACCGCGATCCTGTAAAGGAAATTAAAATGAATTTATATAAATTGTTATACTGTTTGGAGAAAAATATTATTTATTTAATAATTGAGTAATAAGTGAACTACAATGTGTAATCCATATGTTTGACCGAAATAAAACTCGCTCACATCCACCGGCATATTCAAAGTCTTTTTTTCAGCTTCATCCCATTTTTAGGGGGGTAGGAAGAGAGATCAGAGTGGTATCTCCACGTTACGCTTTGAGTTTCCAAAACTTCTTCCACAAATAGGAATCAAACCTGCTATCATTGCATTACAAGTTGGACTCTCTTTATTAATCTTTTACAAATACCTGATAATAATTAATGAGGTCCTCCAGTTCGTCAGCGTGCACAACGATGTGTAGACCACACATCTGAGCTAGGCGGAACTCGCCGGCATCGACGCACGCGAAGCACACCTCCTTCCACGTGCGTGTGGAGTTTGCTTTGCGAGCGCTGTCCACAGCGCCTGTAATACGAAAATACGGTTTTTGTTAATATATTTTTCATTCAGGCCTATCGCATCGCAGGGGTACCAGGCTTGTGAACACAACAGGTTGTTGGTTCGATTCCCACTCGAGGAAATTATATATTTAATATTTCTTCGCTCTGGTGTGGATGAAACTAGCGGCGTTAAATTCAGTCACTCGTCTCTAAAATTAAACGGTGTGTGGCGAACGGAGTGTTTTAACACTAGATTTATTAGATAGAAAGCAAAGTTAAAAAAAGTAATTTATGTAATCATTATACGATTTAAATACACACTAACACTAACACATTGTTAGTAAATTACATATTTCACTTCAAACAGAAAAAAGGAAATAATATCCAATGGTGTACTTTGCCTTAAAATATCCAAAAAAATATTAATAATAGAATGGCTCACACTTTTTTCCAATTTAATATATTGAGTGTTGGGTAATGGAACTCAACAAAAATGTCAAATACCACACCTAAATATTACCTAAAGTTACACAATAAAACCTCTAACACAAAGAAAAAAAAAACAAACCTTGGAACTCCTTCAGATACACCAACGTAATGGCCAAACGTGCAAAATTGCTAACATTATTGTACAACAATTTAGCAGCATTATACATTTTATCTTCGAAGCAGCGGTCACCGATCTTCTGTATGTCCGCGTGGTTCGGCCCCGAGATGAACTCTTCGAGATCCGCGAGACGGCCGGTGCGGGCGTACGCGTAGATCAGTTCCGATTCTATGTAGGACTCGCGAGCCTTCTTGCGTGCCATCTTTGGAAGAATTATTTATTTTTAATGATAATAATATGTTGAAAATAGTCAAGTTCCGGAAGATATAAATTGTTTTTGTTTCTTTTAACTTCACATTGTATTCCACATACAACAGAATAAGAAAACAGAAGAAGCAATGGGAGTCTAGAGTTAAAACACTCTCGTCATGTTCTATTCTTTTCCAAAATTAAGTAATAAATATTGAATAACAATAAATCAATGCTGCATTTATCCAAACAACAAATTATCCTGGATTCTTTTTCCGTGGGTAAATCATCAAATCTATTATCACTTAGTATGACTGATGTTTTTAAGCGCCACATTTTTTATTTTACGAAATATTTTTTTATTTAGTGGTAAAATATACCATTTTATAATTGCATCCAGTTATGAAACATTAACAGTAATACTAACCTGTAAATACCGCACAAGATCCTCCCACGACTGCTGCTTGGTGGCCGTATCCACCACGTCCATGTAGGCAGAGGGGTCGTCCGCCTTTATGTAGGAATCGATAGCTTCTTTCACCAAGCCCTGTTGGAGCTGGGCTTTGGCTAGCTGCGACCATACACCTGGTTCGTTACAACGTTCGGCGAACTCGTATGCACGTTTCAGATCTTTCACTTGGTCGATTAGCACCTGGAAACAATGTTTATTTTTAATTATAGCTAGGTAACTCTATATGAGGCCAGTCGTGGCGCATCGACACGAAGTGTGACTGTAAAACCGACTGGTTGTGGGTTCGATTCCCACTCGAAAAGATGGAACATTTACTTAAATTTATATTTCCATTTCTTCGCTCTGGTGTCGAGGCTAGGCACAGCGTTGAGTTCTGCCACTCAACACGAAATGCCTCCAGAATTCGGCAGAAAGTGGGGAACGGAGTGTCATTAACACTAGGTTCCCTCTGCCTACCCTGCTGTGTGCGGGATACAGCGTGAAGCTGATTTATTTTTTTTATTTTATTTAAAATTTTATTAATATTTTTGTCTTATAAATTAATATACTAAATATATATTTCTTTATTTTCAATAATTTCCCTGCTAAAGTAAGGTGCAAAGTCAAACACAATATTTTGTCCAATAAGGATAGAGCAATAACAATATATTTAACATATCAAGACTCGATCCGCAAACTCAGTGAGTATCCAACAGACGCGAGTTCGATTCCCGGTACATTAAAAAAAAAATAATATGTTTATCATATTATCGTGAACCATTACCACAAACAAAAATAACAAAATCAAACCTGTTACCTGTATAGCGGAAGTGTTAACATCAAACTTCTTGAATATAGCAAACGCCTCCTCGTACAGTTCATTGTTGATCGCGATGTTGGCGATGTCGGGCGCGTCGTAGTTGTCGAGACGGTTTATGTACTCCATAACGCGTGTGCGATCGGCCTTTATGGCTGTGAAATGTTAATTAATATCTAGATTAATAGTATAAAAAAAGACATTATAAATTTGTATATTTTTAATATACACAAATCAATTTAGTAAACTGCTTATAATAAAAGTTTTTGTGCTTGCGGTTTTGCTCGCGTGGTTTTTGATTTTCCCATGCGATACTTTGTGAAAAACAGAAATAATCTACAACCGTGAAAAAGCAGTAAAAAGTTTGAAAACTATGGTTTGAAAACACTTTCATATTTTAAATAATATGTCAATTTTCATCCCTTTGGTAATGGATCTTCAAAATTCTTTTTTTACGTTTACAACCTATAACCTCTCTACTAAAATTACCTAAGAACATATATGCATAATTGAAAAAATTCAAGTGGTTTAGAAATGTTGTTTATGTTCATATCTGGATCTGGAAGTAAGTAACCTAAGAAACTCTTAGGTATTAGGTAATATATACTAGGTATATAAATATATTATATAAAATAAAATATCTTTACTAACCAGTCAAAATAAGTAAATTCTGTAAATTCCTATGATCAGAGAATACAGAGTTATCGAGAACTATCTTCTCGAGCAATTCAATCAGTTCATTGGGTAGATCTGCTGTCATGAAGGCTTTCACTGTCACTGAGATATCCTCCGGGTCTTGAGTCTCCGAGAGGGCAGTTTGGACAACCTGAAAAAAAAAATGTTTTTTAGTGCTATGAAACAGAAATTCCTAAATTCTTATAATTATACTATAAAAATCCAGTAGATATAAAAACAATTTTAAAATATCTCGTGTATGCATATATACATAGCATACAAAATTACAAACAGAATATGAGTAATTTTTTTGAGCCATTTTGCTTTACATAAATCGAAATTAATTCTTTCGTCTATTTTAGTACTTGGTTATTAAAAATATTAAGCACTTCCATATTTTCTCCCACATTACAGGATAGGCAGATAGAGAGATAAATTATCAAAACACTCTCGAAACGTCCGAATTGTATGTCGACTGGAGGATTGCCCTTATATTGCCAGAGCAAGAAAAAATGGGGATCGAATCCACAACTAACAATACGCGTTTATAATCAAAAGTAGTCCCATGTTAAAATACCAAAACCACAAAACAAACCTGGTCAATGAGCTGCCGCTTGAACGGATTGGACTCGGCCAGCACCTCCAGCCACAGGTCCTGGTCGCGGCGCCGCACCAGGTACCGCGCCTGCGTCTTGAAGAGCGAGTTGTCGTTGCAGACGGCGATGAGCTCGCGGTCGCACTGGCCGCGCTCGTACGCCACGCACGCCAGGTGCGGGTCGCGCTTCTCGCAGTAGCGGCCCACCACGCGCGAGTCGTACCTGTTCGTTTCGTTTATTACTATTTATTTATTTCTTTGTGTAAAGAAATCTTAGGGTAACATTTTCTTTTAGTCTACGCTGTATATAGCGTACATGGCAGACTGAGGGAACCTAGTGTTAAAACACTCCGTTCCCCACTTTCCACCGAAACTTCTCAACGCCGCGCTTAGCCTTGTAGCAAAGACATTAAAATTAAGTAAGACCAAACCCACAACCATCGCGTTTACAGTTACAAACTTGTGCCACTACGCCACGACCGCCTAAATTTAAAATTTGTTTGAAAATTAGTACACATGTCCAGATTTAATGAAAGTACAATATTTTTATTATCTAGTCTTTCATTGTGTATTGTGTAGTATGTTATACCAAAACGAAAAAATATATATATTGATACAAAGTATTTATTATTATAAAGTTTGCTTACGTTAAATTCAGTCAATTGCTTAAATAAAATTAGAAAAAAAATCGTAAAACAGATAATTAATAATGTAATAATTTACCATTGATTCTCTTTGAGGAATCGTTCAGGGTTGTTATTAGAGTCAATATAAATCTTGGCCAGCGCATTGTGGGTGGCTGGTTCGTTGCAGCCCTCGTGCACGCGTGTCTCCAGCCATGGGAGAAGTAATTTCAATCTGAAACAAAATATGTTATATATTAAAATTTCATCCTTAAATTATTAATATAAAATATCAAAAATATCATAGCACAGAATAACCAAATTCTTTAAAACAATCCTATCCGAGTGTTAAATTTTGTATTTTAAAAATGTGTAAAAAAATTGGTAATATAGTAATTAATACCTGTTTCTCTTTTCTACTTCAGCCACAAGTTCATCCGTAGAGAACTGTCCTCGCACAACTAAAATTAAATTCTTGATGATATCTTCTGCACAATCTACGTCTAAGAGACCGCCGACAACAACGGGGAGGCGAGACGGGTTGACCTGAAACATGAAAATATATCTAATATAATATATTTTTAAATAAAATAATAATAAAAAAAATTAGCTTTACGCTGTATCTCACTTGCTACATGCATAGGGTAGGTAGGAGGAAGGCTAGTGTTAAGACTCTACGTTCCCCACTTTCCGCCGAGTTCTG
Source organism: Heliconius hermathena (assembly GCA_013403705.1). Lineage (NCBI taxonomy): Eukaryota > Metazoa > Arthropoda > Insecta > Lepidoptera > Nymphalidae > Heliconius > Heliconius hermathena. The sequence goes on from JAAIXJ010000335.1 coordinate 27,691, forward strand.
GAGACATTGCGTGTTGAGTGGTGGAACTCAACGCAGCGCTTTGCCTCGACGTCAGAGCGAAAAAATTAAAGTATTAAATATTTAATTTCCTCGAGTGGGAAACGAACCCACAACCAGTTGCTTTACAGTCACACTTTGCGCTTCAGTGCCACGACTGGCTCTTTTTAATTGATCTTCCAAAACAAATAAAACATTATTTAATTAAGTTAATGTGGAGTTAAAAAATATAAAAATTAAGCATAAACATTTCAGATAAGCTTCAACATATCTAATAACTAAAATAACCAAGAAAAAAAAGTTATCTAAAATTTACATGAAAAATAAAAAAAAACATTCTAAATACCTTTTGCACATATATCTCAATATACTTCTGCAAGCTATTTCTATACAAATAGAGCACAAGATCGTGGACAAAGTCGAATCTATCGCACACTATTATGAGCGGCAGTTGGTCAGGCAACTTGGCTTCTTTGAGGAAATTCTTCACACGTTCCGCATTGTAGCAGTTCGACTCACGGCATATACGTTCCACTTCCTTGATTTGTCCTGTTTTACATGCAGCCTGAAAAATAAATGTAATAGTATTATTTAATCTTCACTATTATTTAATTTTATATTTGAGAAAAATATTTAAAATTAAATATATAATAATAATAATTTTTATTTTAATGTAGATTAAAAAGCAAATATAATTTTATTAACGTTAACACGAATTATTTTTAATTAATTTTCATAAGCTTACATGTAAACAAAAAATTACATAAAAACAAAAAATATTAAATAATGAAAAATATATATTTTTTTTACCTGAATATATTTAAAGTGCACTTCCGAATCCTGGCTAAAGTTGACGATAGAGCCGAGGAAGTAGAACAGTCCCTCATATGTCTTGAAACTTTCGAATAATTCGATCAGAGATTTTGTAGTTAGTTGTTCGTGGTACTTAGTGGCGATTTGTACGCATATTTGCAAGTTTTGCCTTATGTTGGCTTGCAGCATAGCCTTGAGGCACTCTAGAGAATCTTCGACTGATAAGGTGCCGAAATAGGTGACAAGCCAGTCTGCTGACAAGAGATGGGTGTGAACCTGAAGGAAAAAATAATATAGATTCATTCACATGTTTATGAGTTAAAGTCAAGTCGAGTTAAAGTAAGTATTTAGGACATAAGACATTACGAAATTAAAGTATGTTTATTATAATTTCATTGTTAGTCCCTTTTGGAAGACACTGCAAAAAAACAACAAAACTCTAATTACTATCCCAAAATGGCATCATAAATTACTTTGGTTTTTAGCTTCCTAGGGAACTTGGAAACCCAGTGTTAAGACACTCCGTTCGCATTAAGACATTTTCGTCCTCTACTTTCGCTCGCCGTTTGGCGAAATCTGGAGGCATTGTGTATTGAGTGGCCGGAACTCACCGCCGCGCTTCGACTGCTTACCAAAGTGGGAAATTAAAATATTTGATATTACATTTCATCGAATCGGAATCGAACTCAATCGCTCGTCACATATTATAAGTATATATAAACAAAAATCAATATCCAACATACCACAGCTCGTTTGATGTCATACAAGTCGGTGTAGTGCTCGAGGGCGCGCTGCAGCAGGCCCGCCTTCTCGCACAGCTGCGCGACGTGCGCGCGGTCGTAGTGCGTGAACATGCCGTTGCCGAGGATCGCGTCCGCCACTTGGGGAGCCGACATCAGGTTCATTTCGAGCAGCCTGTGTTAATCATTTACAAAATATTAAATATAATTACTTGTATTATTTACATAGATGTGAAAATTATAAAATTATCACATCTTTAGATATCATATTTATTTAGAATACATGTACTAAATTTAAACGTAGCTGGATTTGAACTCGCGCCTCTTGGAAAACGTCTGAGCGCTCAAATCAGAAGATCAGAAGAAGAGTGTCTTCGTATAAACATTTTTATAAAAAGTCTAGCCTGATAAGCATGGGAAAGCTGCACTGGCTTCTAATGGATTATTTTTTAATATGATTGTATTGCTTTTTATCAGAAATACCAACACGCCGTTTTTTGGTCTCTAACCCTTACAGTAAGGGGTAAAAACCCTTAACGTTAAAGTTTATTTTCTCTGTATCTATTAAAGATATTATATCTTAATGAAATTTATATTGAACTTGGCTATGCACAATATTGTACTCCATAAAAACATTAAAAATCTGGTATGATATCAGCTAATAGAGGATATCTCTACATTATCATCACAAAGTCCACTCCCTGTTCCAAATAAAAAGAATTTAAAAAATCTTACCTGGTCTGCAAAGCTCCTTCTTCAGGTCGGTTATTCTTCAAGGCGTCCAGCAGGAAGGCAGTACATTGCTGCACCATATTTTGTTCCATGAAGACATCAACGATCTGCTGTATATCAGCGAGGGGTGGGTCTTCAGCTACCAGCATACCCGCGAACCCTGCTCCTTGTTCAGGGTTGGTACGCATTACGGAACGGAGGAGGTAGATGTAGTCGGGTGTGTAGCTAACCTGTTTAAAAAAATATAAATTAATACATGAAGTTATATTTAATTATCTAATAATATACTAGAAAGTCTATTATATAGAAATAGAAATCTTTTATATAGACCGTAGCATTTGGTGCTCAGTTCTCTCTGACTACCCCTCTAGAGATAAAGCGTGAAATTAAGTAAAGTTTATTATATTACTTCTTTAAATAACCTAATAACAATTAGTAAAATTTTTAAACAAAAAAGAAATTTAATTACATTGACATTTTATCTTAAATTAAAAGGTAAAAACTTTAAAAAAATATTTAACAAGTTCATAATGATCAAGAAAACTAAAAATCTTTTTATTAAATAGTTTAATGAAAACAAATAATTACCTTTTTGGCATAAAGCACAATTTTCTGGAATTGGCCAGTTTCAGCAAAGCATTGGATAACTTTACTGGCCACATTGGCCCTTAGATATACAGAGAGGGCTAAGGTAGGATCCACTTGCTTCACAAGATCACCTAGTTCCTCTGAACACTCCAGCTTTTCCTCTTTAAGCCATTTCTCGAGGAGCTGCTTACGACCTGTTCATAGACATCAAAAATATTTTATTGTGTTCTTTGGTATACACAAAATCATTTTACAATTTTGAATTAATACAGCAAATAACAAAATTCAAACTAGATCTTTGATTAAAATGTAAATATACATCAGATGTTGCCATGCTAACAAAAATACTATCTTAAAATTAAAAAAAAATCAGCTTTACCCTTTCTGTGTTCATATATGGGTGGGAAAAAACAATTTAGTATTATAACATTTTGTAATTTAGAAATTTTTACCTTTATAATACTAAAATTAATGACAAACTACATATAAAATATACATAAATATTCAATATAGCCCACGCCCACCTTGCAATAAAACAGGCCGACATAGTTCAAGGGATTCAAACTTGTTCAGCTGGGCCTGGTCGAGGAGGATCCCGAAGTATTGCAACAAAGGGGACGTCTGTCCGGGCTGCGTGGGCACTTGTTGGAAACGCTGGATAGTTTGTGGAGTGCGGAGAATGCCACGGGGGGCCATTGCTGCCACCTAAATTTATACAATGTTAGAAATATGTGATGATTTTATATTACTTTACTGTAAAAAATTCAGCCTCTTTATTTAATTAAACGAGATATATTTAAAATGAGTTCAAGGAATTACCACCAGGTGTAATAGCTTAAATTATCTAGATGTCCTTCTTAATCTAAACTCGAAACAACTGTAATTTGATAAAATGTTTACCTTAGCAGCTTCTCCATATTGTCCATTAGTGAATAGCATATTGAACTTCCTAACAAACAACTCCTCAGCACCCGCCAAGTTGTTCCTGACCGCGAGACGTAGCGCCAGTTCGGGATTCTGCAGTACAGTGTTGATGTACGGAACTATTGAGTCTTCTTCCACTGTCACTGATAGCACTTGACCTTTACGGTTTACACCTGTTGTGATTGAATAAAATGTATTAGAACATACCTATTATGTAGTTTGTTAAGTTGGTTTCTCTAATCTCAGGGACTGCTAGCCTAAATTGATTTATTGAAGACTCTTTTAGACTTTACATAATTTAAAATTAAAGTGAAAATACTTTTAGTAACTTCCATTTGACAACGCAGACGAAGCCAAAAGTAAAATCTAGTTTTTAATATATAACCATCGTTAATTATTTTAAATAAGTTTAATTTTTATGAAAATATTTTTTTATTACTTAACACAAAACGACAAAATGGCATGTAATGAATGTATACTACTGCTATAGTATGGTCGACAAATCGTGGCCGCCCTGAAATTAGCTGTAGATGGAATCTACATAAGATTTGATTTTAGGATTTTTGTTTCCTTTTAGCTATTTTCTTATCAAGTGAATAATGCGCAAATGATCAAAAGAAAATTCAAAACGGCCACGACTCATTAACCGCACTGTGCATGCATTACAAAATCAACTCACCAATAATACCGCCAGTGGACTCATGGGGGGCGGTCACAAATATAGTATCAGAGGAGATCCTGTTCATATATATGCAAGTACCGGTTTCAATATCATACATATGGATATATCCGTATTTGGTGATTAGATATATGACGTCGTACTTGGGTGACACTTGCATTGCCACGGGGAAGTCGTTTTGGGCTTCGGCCGGGAAGAACACGTCGACTGCCTTTTTGGGGAACGGCTGGTTACCGGCTGGAGTTTGGCCAACCTCTGAAATGATTGTGTTATTTATTAATAATGTGTTGTATTAAACATTATTTAATATTTACATTTCCTTGCTCCGGCAAATAACGGCGTTCCGCCACTCAACACGCAATGTCTCAAGAAATCGGCGGAAAGTGTGGAAAGGAAATGGTTTCAGTAGAAACGGAGAGTAGCAGTAGGTTCCCAGGTTTCTCTGCCTACCCTGCTATTTGCGGGACACAGCTTGAAGCTAAAAAAATCTGTAGTTTCTTAAACTTCTATAATACTATACTATTAAATATCACAAGTCGAATATTTCCCTAAATTATATTGAATATTGAAAAATATACAAAGCTCTTTATAAGAAGATTTTTACAATTTCCTTAATTTATTTGTATTCTCTACTATATACGAATTTAGCAGGTTTATTTACAGTACTCACCGATAATATGCAGCTTGCCACCCTGGGCGGTCCTCACGGCGAAGCAGAACAGCGTGGAGGGCTCCGCGTTGCCCTCCGCCTTGAAGGTGGCGAACGACGCCGCGTGCCCCTCTATGGGCTGCGAGCACTTGCGCTCCACGGAGTACAGCTGCATGGCGCCCACTACGCGGTTCTGTTGGGCCGATATACCTATGGACAATTATTATTGGATAATTTAATTGGATTTTCATATTTTCTCCTTTTTTTTATTTATAGGACTTTATACCATCCTTCAACTTGTAAAAACTAAATTAATAATAACTCACCAACTAACAACAACCACTGTTGTTTCGGATCAGTTCTATAATTGATAATTTGGCACTCGGCGAGCGAGGAGTGTCTATCGAACATCTTGACCGGTGTAGAGTCACCTTCCATGGACCAGTGGTAGACCGACATCTTGGTGACGAGGGCCAGGGTGTTGGGTGATATCCACTTCCAGAAAACCACGTCCTCCGTCATTGTATGCGCCTTCATCTTGGATTTCATTTCAATGTTGAATATTTGCAGAGTCTTTTGCGCTGCTGGGACATAAGGAATAAATAAGTATGGGTCGTCTGTGTGAGAGATATACAAATTAATTATATTGCTGTTCAAACAATGCGAGAAAGAGGTAAGTCTATTAACCATTTGCCATTTTATATTAAGAAATATAAATATCGCATAATTTTTTTTAAGTTCACGCTGTATCCTTCATATTGCTGGGAAGGCAGAGGGAACCTAGTGTTAAGACATTCCGTGTCGTCATATTGCGTATCGAGTGGCGAAATTAAACACCGCTCTCTGACTTTGTACCAAGGAATGAATGAAGAAATATTAATAAATATTGTATATTATAGGGGCACAGACGATGAATTATATTATCGAGGGTGGAAGTGCTCCTTTTACGGGAACAGCATATAGGGTAAAATATTTGAAACCCATTCCTAAAGAAATTAATCAAGATACCTCAACAGTTTAGACGTAGGATTTTTTTTTCATTTCACGATGTTTATCCATCCTGTATTTCGTGTGACGTAGTTACGCATATATAAAAATAACGTAAACATATACTATTACAAAAATACTACTACAGGTTAATCAACTTTGAACTTTGCCGCCAATACCTACGACTCGATTTCGGAATGAGGCGTATGCGGCGGTTTCCCTTTGATAGGTTTATGTTGCGTGCGTCGTTCTTGACAAATGGCGTTTTATATTACAACAATAATTTTATTATTTATTTTGTATAAAAAAATTACTTTTTCATTTTTGGGAAAAAAAAGAATTAATTGTATTAGGCTTTTATAGAGTAGTTAAAACTGTGGTTTCATTTAAAGTGGTGCTGACACTTCCATCCTGTATTAATAAATATAATTCCATCCTGTATTAATAAATATATTAATAAATATATTNTCTCCACTCGAGGAGATGAAATATTTATTTAAATTTGTTTCCTTTTCTTCGCTCTCGTGTCTAGGCTTAGCGTGGCGTTGAGTTCTGCCACTCAACACGCAATGGCTCCAAAATTCGGCAGAAAGTGGAGAACGGAGTGTATTAACACTAGGTTCCCTCTGCCTACTCTGTTGTGTGAGGGATAATGCGTGAAGCTGATTAAATTAAATAATTAATTCATCGCCTGTGCCACTGTCGCACGACGGCCTCACAATTCTATTATTATGTTATATACCTTAACTGTGAAATACAGTATTTATGATATAAAATTAGAAAATTAAAAGCACTAGTAAGTAAACATAGCACAAAAACAATAATAAAAATTTCCATCACAACATTGGAGCCCACTGACCTATAGATAGTTAATAGTGTTAAATACCCGAGGTCAATCTCCTATAAATAATTACCGTTTTAGATACTATTTAAACTCAGTTGACCTTCGAAAACATAGTACCAGACATACTGGAGAAAGGTCATGAAAAAAACATGAGGACCCCTCGAAAGGTGTGTATGGAGATGTTGAAGTCGGTAGACGACGAGAAAGAGGTATGCAGAGGCCGTGTAGTGTTTGGCACTCCGTTTGACTCCGACTACTCCGCTATGGATACAGCGGGAAGCTAAGTAGTAAGTAAGTAGATACCTATTCTACTTAATTTCCATGGCTCTTTACTAGTTCTGTATGTACTTATTTATTACATGGTAATTTTTAATTTCAAATGAAAGAAGCCCTTCATTTTTCAAGTGTGGGGGGTGCTGTAGGGATCCGCGACAAGGAGTTTTAAAGTATTTTAAGACCGTTCACTAATGGATAGTAATTGAAACTTTTTCCACTTAATTGAAACTACAGAGACTTTCATATTTCATAGTGCTTAAAGCACATGATATATGGCAGTGCTCTATAGTATCTGTGGTAAGTTTATTTTTTTCTCTCAATTTCAGGCTGTATCCCGCATGTAGCAGGATAGACAGAGTTAGCACAGTGTTAAGACACTTCACTACCTTACTCTACGCCAAATTGTGGAGGCATTACATGTTGAGTGGTGGAACTCTATACCTCGCTTTGCCTCGACACCAGAAATTAAATTGTTAAATATCTCATTTCCTCGGGCGATGAGTAATTTTTTGGAAAAAACATACAAAATAATAATAAATATGTATGAGAGATGTTCTTCTGTCCTTGAATACATTCTATATTTTAGCGATTGACATTACATAAATGTTTATTTTTATTTAACATTTTTAAATTGTTAATCCACACTTAGGAAAGAAAAATACTTATTTGGAAACCCGCGCATCCTGGAAACTGACCAGGCGACCGCCACGAAGCACGGGTTCCAGTCCCGAATTTTTTCTAAATAAGTATAAATGTTTATTTTCCAAAATCCAAACAAAAATTAAGAATAAAATAAAAATTTTAAAAAATATCAAGAAAATACTCATTTTCAGTCCATATAATAACAAATAACAATCGATTTTAACATTACGTTGCATATAGCTTAGGACGCATTCGTGCGTACCAATGCCATTTTCTAATAATATTACCCTCTTTAATACAACACTTAGGAATGTTATTGGGCGACTGCTTTCATTTTTAAAAATATAAAGGTTTCTCTTATCTTGTTTAGTCATAGCAGAACTTTTCACATAAAAATAATTTGCCTTTGATTTATCAAGTGATTTTATAATTTATTAGTATTTAGCTGCTTCAAATGAATATAAGAAATTGGAACTAATGTATATACAGGCCATTCGTTGCGCTGAAGCACAAGTGTGTGACTGTAAACGCGACAGGCATATTCGGGGGTTCTATTCCCACTCAATTTTTCACTCTGGAGGCAAGGCGCGGCGTTGAGTTCCGACACTCGATACACAATATATTAGCACTAGGATCTCTCTTTCTACCCTGCTATGTGCGGTATTATATATATATATATATATATATATATATATATATATATATATATTCTCTTTGCTAATACCGCAATAATGAGTATTGAGTTGCGTGTCAATAAAAACATACACCGTAAACAAATATTAGAACATATGATAAAAAGCAAATTACATAAATAAAACATTTAAAGAATACAATACACCTTAATATAATGGGTCATTGGCTCAAGTGAGTACGTTGTCAGGGTCATTTTGATAAGAATAATCATAAATGACGTAGATACTACTATTTATTTTCGTTTTTTTTTCGAAAACCAATCTAAAAATAGTGTCATCTTATTATCAATATATTCATATACAAAAAAATTAAATCCTCTTTACTCTGTATCCCGCATATAGCGGAGTAGGCAGAGAGACCCTAGTGTTAAGACACTCCGTTCCCGACTTTCCGCCGAATTTTTCGAGGCATTGAGTGGCCGAATTCAACGCGCGCCTTTGGCTTGCTGCCAGAGCAAAGAAATATTTATATGTAATTAATTCCCCCGAATGGGAATCGAACCCACAACCGTCGCGTTACGATCACACACTTGTGCCTTTGCGCCACGACGGCCCATTATATAAGTACATAGATTATGAGTATATATTTTTTTCTAAATTAATAAAAAAATAAATAATATTCCCTACAAATATATTAGAATGATTTTTGCGGATAAAAATAAATAAACTTTAAGGCAACGCCTTGATGTTTCTGTGATGAGGTCAACACAGTAACATTATTATGTAAGTGTTAAATAGCTGAATGTTAGCTGGAAACAAGTTATTCACTACATCGGTACTATAAAAGACATGTTTTTTTTAAATAAGAAAATACCAAAATATTTAAGCAATATTAAGAAGCTAGTCACAGACACAAGGGAGCCAACTGTAAAGATGATAGGTTTTGGATTCGATTACCATTTGAGGAAATGAGATATTTAATATAAATTGAGGTCAGTCGTGGCACAGGGGCTCAATCTGTGACTGTTAACGCGACTGATTGTGGGTTCGATTCCCACTTCTTATGGTTCTTATAATGATTTATTTAAATTTATATTTCCATTTCTTCGCTTTGGTGTCGAGGCAAAGCGCGGCGTAGAGTTCCGCCATTCAACACGCATTGCCGCCAAAATTCGGCGGTAAGTGGGGAACGGAGTGTCTTAACACTTGGTTTTCTCTGCCTAAATTACTGTGTGCGGCATACAGCGTGAAGCTTTAATTTAATATAATTTCGTTCTGGCAACGATAAAAGCAAAATGGAAAGTTGAGTTCCGCCACCACGCAATACCTACAGAACGGTTAATTATTTTTTATCTACTTTAAGTTCCATTTACACGGTGATTTTTCATATTTTGTTAAGTCCTTATTTAGAATGTTATTACATTTCTAGTTTCCTTCTACATCGACACTTAATAAATTAGAAATAAATTTATTTTAAAATAGTTGACAAATTACCCTTGTGAGTGGGATATGAACCATTATTTGTGAGCAGCAATTTCACAAAATAATAATTAATTATCGACCCTTCAAAGATACCGTTACTTTAATGTCATAATATTTAAGCCATATTGGCAATAATATTTAAGCAAAATTTTCATTTCCATGATAATTATCAATAAGAAGATTTAAAAATCAGCTTCACGCTGTATCCCGCACACAGCAGGGTAGGCAGAGGGAACCTAGTGTTAAGACACTCCGTTTCCCACTTTCTACCGAATTCTGGAGGCATTGCGTGTTCGTTCAGTGGCAGAAGATCAGAAGATTTAATATTAATAATAGAAACATGGAACACCGGATGTTATGAAGCCGTCAGACATAAATCATGCCATGTAGAGATCATCTACTCTTACGCCCAATATTAATAATCTATCTCCAACGTCAATCTTCGATTGTTTCATACATCTATCCAATCTCTAGATTGGATAGATGTATGGAACAATCGAAGATTGACGTTGGAGATAGGTTATTAATATTCGGCGTTAATCGGAACTTACAAACATATATTGTTTTTGATGTCTACATAGAAATTCTCAGAAAAAAATAATTAAAATTTTTTAACCACGCTGTTTTATTTCTCTAATCAAAAATACCTTCAATAAAAAATATTAAATACATTTTTAACATTTTTAAAGTGTTATTCCACACTTAGTAAAGAAAAATACTTATTTAGAAAACGTGAACGTAGCGGGACTAGAACCCGCGTCTCCTGGAAACCGACCAGGCGCTCTGATCACTAAGCTATAGGTTCTCATCAAGCTACGTCGAAATTTTTATGCCATTGTTACAATTCTTAGTAATTATCTTTAGGTAGCGGAAATTTGTAAAAATCTCCCTACAGAGATGCTAACAACATAAATAAGTTGTAACAAGCGTATAAAAATTTAGACGTAGCTTGATGCGAACGTATGGCTTAGTGGTCAGAGCGCCTGGTCGCTTTCGAGGGGGCGCGGGTTCAAGTCCCGCTATGTTCAAATTTTTATACGTTTTCTAAATATAATAAGTATATTAAATACAATTTATATCAGACAGATGGTATTTTTGCTCTGATGAACTTAAAAAAATATATATAATATATTATTTATTTATAACATATTTTTTGCGGATGCTATCATGGCATTGTGATTACCTTTGTAAATAGAATTTTACAATAGACGGTGTATGCAATACGCGCATTTATTTTTTATAAAATAATAATCATAAACTATTTAAATAGACAATTTTTATTAATTTAATCTTTAAAATATTCTGACGCCATTTTTACAATTCTCTGTTCCGTTAGCATTAGGTGATTCATTGTCGAGTCGAGAGTGGACGACCGACGTCATGACGTAATCCCCTAGTAGTATGTACTAATAATGCGTGATAAAATAAAAAATATATATTATTAAACGTGTTTAATATTATCTTTACACGATTTTATTAAAAAGACAGAAAAACTATTTTCATTTCTTTTTCTTTCAAACTTCAGCCCATCACTAAATTGTCCAGGCAAGTCGTGACGCACTTGAAATATTTATTTAAATTTATATTTTCATTTCTTCGCTCTGGTGTCGAGTCGAGACGCGCCGTTGAGTTCCGCCACTCAACACGTAATGCCTTCAGAATTCGGCGGAAAATGGGAAACGGAGTGTCTTAACACTAAGTTCCCTCTGCCTACCCTGCTGTTTGCGGGATTTAATTTTCACTAAATATGCAAGGGTTAATGTTTTGATTCAATAGTTACATGGCGCATGTTTAAAAGGTAGTAGGTTCGACAACTGATTTCCCGTTTCGTAGCGTAGGACGTAAAAAAATTATATCTAAATAATTAAAATCGCAAGTCCGACATAGTATAGTATCTAATAATGTTGAATAAAATAACTAAAAACTCCAAGAGCTCCAACCCAAGGGATTAATGCATATCAATGAAAATTGACGCTTTGCCTGAACACCAGAAAATGAAAATATTAAATATTTCGTTTCCTCGAATAGGAATCGAACTCACAACCTGTAGCAAATACAGTTGAAGTCTACGCCACGACTAGTCAATATAATAAGCAGATTCTAAAAACATATAGAACAAAGTTACAAAGAGAATACCTTACCGATTCTATTTATAAGAAAGTCACATTCAAATATGACGATATTGATAAGATGCAAACACATCAAAACGTCTGTTATCTCAATTAAGCTTAATAAAGTTAAGCAAATATGGCTTCAGAATTAGAATATGGCTTATTTATAAAACTTTCTACGATGATATTGGTAGTTTTGGCTAAATATTAATAATTATGTAGTGTTTCTTGGTTTCACGCTGTTTCCCGCATACAGCGGGATAGGCAGAGGAAAGCTGTGAATCTAGTATAATAAATCCATTCCACATTAAGACTTCCGTTCCACACTTTCGTCGAATTCCTAAGGCACAACGCACCGCTTTAAAACCGAAGATATAAAAATAAATAAATAAATCAGCTTCACGCTGTATCCCGCACACAGCAGGGTAAGCAGAGGGAACCTAGTGTTAAGACACTCCGTTCCCCACTTTCTGCCGAATTCTGGAGGCATTGCGTGTTGAGTGAGTGGCAGAACTTAACGCCGCGCTTTGCCTCGACACCAGAGCGAAGAGATGGAAATATAAATTTAAGTAAATATTTCATCTCCTCGAGTGGGGATCGAACCCACAACCAGTCGGTTTTGCAGTCACACTTTATGCCCCTGCGCCACGACTGGGCTCGAAGATATGAAAATAGCAAATATTTCATGTCACTAGTGGTAATAGAACACGCAATTGTGACCCTGCGCCGCGTGAACCTGAGAAGTTGATATAATGTTTTTCCAACTTAATTAGAAAAAGTGCAACATTGACTAAATCAATGAAAGTTGTAAGCACACGGAACTATTATAAAATTACTTATTTAGAAAACGTATAAAAATTTGAACGTAGCGAGACTGGAAACCGACCAGGCGCTCTGACCACTAAGCCATACGTTCTCATCAAGCTACGTCGAAATTTTTATACGCTTGTTACAATTTATTTATGTTGTTAGCATCTCTGTAGGGAGATTTTTACAAATTTCCGCTAGTTTCGCTTTCCCAAAGATTGGAATTATTGGAATACTAGGAATTATCGTCTGGCAAGAGAAAATGCTATTTATTTAATATTTTTTTTACATTTTTAAAGTGTTATTCCACACTTAGAAAAGAAAAATATTAATTTAGAAAACGTATAAAAAATTAAACGTAGCGGGACTCGAATCCGCGCCTTCTGGAAACCGACCAGGACCTGACCGCCTCCTGGACCGACCTAAGTGTGGAATAACACTTTAAAAATGTTAAAAAAATATTATAAAATTATTTTTACCTAAAAAAAAGAAACAAAAAAAACTAATATATTAACTTAAATATGTTATGTGCAATAAATCCTATTATGTATACATTCTTTTGTATAAGTGCTTATTCGATGGCAATAAAGGAAACTAAATTTGAGGTATAATGTTGACCTAGCTGGTGCACGAGCCCCCAATATCTTTTGGCTCCATACATCAATGTAAAGGTCAACAGTGGGGTGGAGAATATAGGTCGAATATACGCGATCAAAATTTTAGGAGTAAAAAAAGCATTGAATAGCCAACTTTATAAGATTTTAAAGTAAACCATGTTTATATTTTTAAAAACTGTTAGGCAAATGTAACTTTGTCAATTATTCAGCAATAGAACAACAAAGTAATTGGTTTCAACAGATCTTTGATATTTTCATGATAAATATAATACTCGTTAAATAATTTTAACGATTTTTATTTACTTTCAAGCGATACAAGTGGCGTTATCAGTAACTTTTTTCAGCTTCACTATGTTTCCCGCATGTAGCAAGATGTAGGCAGGGGGAACCTAATGTTAAGACACTGCCGCTCCCAATTTCCGTCGAATTCTAGAGGTACTGTGTGTTGAGTAGCGGAACTCAACCCAGCGCTTTGCCTCGATACCAGAGCGAAGAAATTAAAATATTAAATATTTCATTTCCTCCAGTGGGAATCGAATCCTCAACACGTCGCCTTTAGTCACAGGCTTTTGCCACCGCGCCACGAATGGCTCCTAAAATTAAATTCATTTTGCAATTAAGAGAGAGCTAAGTAAATCTGCCGCATCACAGACGATCAATGACGCACTGACATTTGGCTATTAAGTTGGCGTTTTGCCGGCGATCTATTTTTTTTTTTATAGAATTCCATAATATGATATATCACAACGCTAGAGGCCATCGTGGCACAGGGGCACAAGCGTGTGACTACGTGTGTACTCCCACTAGGAGGAATTAATTATTATTTAATATTTTAATTTCTTCGTTCTGGTACCAAGGCAAAGCGCGGCGGTGAGTTTCGACATTTCAACAGGCAATATCTCAAAAAATCGGCCGGAAAGTGTGGAACGGAGTGTCTTAACACTAGGTTCCTTCTGTTTCCCTGCTATATTCGAGATATAGCGTGAACCTGATGAAAAAGACCATGTTACTCTTATCGGGAGATCGATATTTACAACGTCCATTGTAACTTCAATCATTAGGTAGAACAAAAAAAATATATTTTTATCAACATTCCATACATTAGTGATAATTGTTGAAATATAATGTTTATTCAATTGGTTTTCTTATTGGATCACCCCAAAATTTGTTAAGAAATATATTTTTTTTATATTTAATGGGTATAAATTAAGCATCAATTTCAAATAAAGTCTCACTAAAGTAGTAGTATATAGGAGTGTCAAGTCAATCAAATACATTTTATGAAATTTTGTTTAATAACTATTTAAGTATCACAGAGAAATTGGGTAAATATGTTAATAGCAAGAAAATATGTTATTTAAGAAATATAGATATGCATTATATTTCTATTTCTTTTATAAAATGTCAAAATTATTAACACTTTAATAAACAAAGAGTAGACACAAATCAGCTGGTAATAAAAAAATAAGATAATAACTTGAAAGCCATTTCTACTCAAAGTACAGTACAGTTGATGAGTAGTGGCTGCTCTGAAGATAGCTGTGAGATGGCTACGTTTAATTTTATTTCTTACGAAAATAATAAAAATAAAAAAAAACTATCTAAAATCGAAATTCTAACATAAAGGTGAATAAAACACCTTGGTCATACTCTATAATATATAAAAAATTTAAGCAAAGCAACAAAAAGCCAAAATTGTTTATTTATGTCTCACCTTCAACCCCAGCTTTCCCCTTCAATGCTATCACTTTACTCGCTGGATTCATAATAGCCGAGTCAGCACTGATGGGACGTCTTATAGGGTTTGTGGGATCCGCCATGTCTATGATGACCACTTCTGAAGTGTCCCCAACCTTCTCCCGGACACAGATGAACTTGTCCGACTCCATAGTGAGTGTGTTGAAGGATATGGAGGCGGGATTTATCCCTATGTTTGTGAGCTGTTAGGAAGAAAAATATTATGAGTAAGATAATTTGTTAATTGATTTAGCTTAAATGATATTCTTCCTATAACAAATTATTTAAGTGAGACAATTTTTTAAATTTTATTTTTATTCCTCACTTTTTGTCCAAGTTTCAAAATATTGTTTGTTAAGTAAAGGGACTGACACTGCGCTTTGTTTACCAGAGCAGGGAAAAGAAAATTTCCCTTTTTTTAATATAATCACTCTTCTTAAGTGAGTTAAAGCCCACAACCATATCTTACTGCACCACAATACTCTTAAAATGTTTGCTTGTTATTACAATAAACATATGCAAAATAAGAAAGACATACTTTCCCAAATAGATAATGATCTGATAATCTGAATAAAGTTTTAAAAACTACAAAAGAAATAACTATCAAGTATAAATGCATTACTTTGTATTATCATAATTATAGTTATAAATAATTGTTTTAACATTTCAAATTTATTCTTATTATTCATTCAAGATATTAATATAATGGCCATTGTTTTTGAGGCTTGAGAACAGAGAGGCGGACATTAGAGGCAATAATCTTCTTATGTTTGCAAGAAAGTCTTGGCACAATGCCCATAAAAAATAGGTCTCATATAACATCTTATTCAGATATTTTGAATATAAACTTTATATAGAAATATAATATTAGAATTTCTTAAATTTTTTTTATTGTGATTATTGTTTTATACAGGTTTCTTATTCATCTTGAATTATTCTTTATCTTAGTAACTTTAAAGATTTTAACTTTTGTATACAAATTTTAAATACATTTATAATCTATCATCCCTTCATCAAAATTAATATAATTAATTTAATTTAATAACAAAATAATAGTAACTTTCAGATTTATAAAAACTTGTCATATGGAACATCAATAATAATGACTAAGTGTAAATGTTCATATAGTAAAATCCTGTCTTTTGCATCTAATGTATCTTATAAGTACTTTGTTGTTATATATTCCAGTCTATAGCTAATATTTAGCTCGTTAGAGGAAGTTTGCCAAATTGTCAAATAACTAGTAAATCATATGATCCAGAGGGAATGTGGAACAAATCAATACCGGCACTCTTCGTGCACGGCTTAGGGGGTGGTATCTGTCAACGCATATAATTGCGCAATGTCATTTCTACTATCACCTCCCACTTTTAAACAACAAGGCAATTAATAAAACGATCCACTATACCTACTTCGCTTCATATAACGCACTACTCCCCCTACACTATCGTTACAAGTATATTTATCAAAATGCAATGGGCGTACTCACCTGTAAATGCTCCTGAAAACGTATAGGCAACACCTGAGCCATTATTGGTTTTTGTTTGCTCTAAGTAACCGAAACGGCTTACGAGCGATCCTCTTTAATCGTGGTGTCTGAAAATTTAACACAGTTATTTCAATTCACTGCTGTCTCATCAGAAACGAATAACACCTTTGACAATCAACATGGCGTTCATTCATGTTTGAAGGAGAAAGAACAAATATCGGAACACTAATAGAATTTACAAAATTTAGATGCAACTTTAGTTACTCACTTCTCCAATTTAATTCTACATGAAGGAAAAATAGATGAATAATATATTTTTTATTTGTATAGAGAAATGACGAACAATGCACCCGCTGCCACATACACAAATGAATGAAAAGAAATGAACTGTGAACGATTACGAGATAGAAAGAGATGGGTTGCATTAATCGTTGTCGAATGGGTAAAATGTTCGAATACTTGTACAAAATATATAAAATGAACAGAAGGGTAAGTAGACGGAACCTATTGTTGAGACACTCCGTTCCCCACTTTCCGCCAAATTTCTCGAGGTATAACGTACTGAGTGGCGGAACTCAACGCTCGGGCTTTTGCGTTGGTGCCAGAGAGAAGAAATATTAATAAATAATATTTTTAATAATTTTACGTCATTTTATATATATCTTATATTTTAAATATTAAATGAAATTTAGCTACTGATATATTTCAAATTATTTTATAATTATCCTCAAAACTGTAAGTGAATACTTATTTAAAAATTATTTCATATATAAAAGGCAAAGTGATAAAATATAAAGCCACATATTAATATTTATTGTCAGACTGACAACGAAAAATTTGACATTTAACAACAGATTAAGTTTTGTGTTTTGATTATATCCAGTAAATGATTTGCAGTTATTTTTAATCGTTTTCTATTGTTTGAACAAAATCAATCAAAATGGTAAATAAAATTAAACATTTGTAAATAGCTTTATGCATGTAAGGAAGCTCTTTATTTGACTATATTTCTTAAGTTTCAGTTTGGTTTCAATATGTTTCACGAAATTACAAGACCTTTTATAATGACTTATCGATGTTACTCCGTTTCAATGCTACCTGGAAACGAAAGACAAGATGTTGAAAGAGGAGGAAAAAGTAAGTTTCAATTTATATTAATTACATATAAATAAATAATATATATCATATTGTCCAGTTGTCAAATATAATTTACTTCTTTAAAGATAAGCAATATATTTCCAAACCATTTTTATTGTCATCTACAGTTTATATGTGTAAATATTTTTAAATATGTTAATATTTGTTTATTAGAGACTACAACATCTTATAATCAAGCTGTAACTGTATCTATTTTTTGTTGCTCACATTTATTACTATGACTACAAGAAAATTTCAAAAATAATTCAACTATAAAAGGTCTTTAAATGGCCACCTGTCTATGTAAATTGAAGATGTGTAATTCAAAATATTCTGCATCAAAATAAAAAGCAGTTTCAGAGGAAGCCTAGTACTAAGAAACTTTTTGTTAAGTTACTATGTATTAAGGTTATATGTTGAATGGCTTGACTTAATGCCATGCTTTGTCTACCAAAGGGTAAAACTGAAAATACTTTTAAATTTACTTATTCCCCTGAGGAGAGATCAAATTCAGAATAATTTTAGCCAGATGCTGCGCCACTGTACCACAGCAGGCTCAAAGAATTAATAAGAAAATGAGACATTTTCATATTATTTTTATATGATTATTCTTATTTACAGTTATAATGCCACCTTCAGCTTTAGAGCAGCTGACTAGACTTAACATTGAGTATCCTATGATATTTAAATTGACAAATAAAAAAACTAAAAGAATTACACATTGTGGAGTATTAGAGTTTGTTGCAGATGAAGGAAGGGTGTTTTTACCACATTGGGTTAGTATTTATTGTTATTTAAAGGGAAACAATTACTATTTTCTATAACAGAAAACTATTTAAAATACATAATTTGTCTTCCTTTTTTTGTCTAACACTATCACTAGGAATCTAGTGGTTGAGCATTGACTTGTTTTCTGACCAGAGCAGGGAAATTAAAATTATTTTTCTCCCTAAGTGAAAAACACAACCCACTTTGTTTGTAGTAAGAAGTAGGTCCACAAAAGCCTCAAATCATTTACTTTTTTTTGTAATTTCCAATAGATGATGGCAAATCTTGTATTAGAAGAAGGAGCCTTAATTCAGATAGAGAGTGCATCTTTACCTGTAGCCACATTCTCTAAGTTTCAACCATTGTCAGAAGATTTCCTTGATATTACTAATCCAAAAGCAGGTGAGTTAAAGCTTTCAAAATAAAAAAATATATAAATTTTATTTTCTTTTCATTATAATGTATTAATATTTTTATCTCTCAATGCTTTTTTGTATTGTTATTTCAGTGCTTGAAAACTGCCTAAGAAATTTTTCGTGTTTAACAAATGGTGATGTTATAGCAATTAAATACAATTCAAAAGTCTATGAATTATGTGTACTGGAAACTAAACCCGGGAATGCTGTTATTATTATTGAATGTGATATGAATGTATGTATATTTATAATAATAAAGGATATAATGTATGTATATTTATAATAATATAATAAAATAGGCTAGGCTTGTTATACTACTTTTTATGATTGAAAAATTCTTTTTTTTTTGGATAATCTATTTATTCAGGGAGGTAATAGATTTTATTTTGTTAATAATTTTAATGTAACCTACTGTATTTGCAGTCAAAATTACCTGTGGCACTCCAAATGTGTGATGAGACACATTTTGTAGTTGTTTTCAATTGAACACTAGTGAATTATGTAATAGGTTATATTTTTATATACATACATTTATAATTTTTTTACAGCTAGAAATTGTTTTCTACATAAAGCATGTATTGTGAGTAGTGCAACTCCTTGTTAGGCTTAATCTTATCAGAAGAGGGAATAAGTGGGTGACAAACCCACAACCATCCATGGCCTATATTATTTGTAACATAAAATTCCCTGTTTGTGCAAGTATAAGATATTTACAATAAAATACATAAAATTTATTTAAATATTTTACATAATAAACATCTTGAAACAGGTGGAATTTGCTCCACCAGTTGGATATAAGGAGGAAGATCACATAAGCCGTGGAGAAGGAAGCTCAGACATGGGAGGAATAGATGAAGACCCGGCAGCTATGATGCCGGAACCCAGTGGCTTTATAGCATTCAGTGGGGAGGGAAATAGATTGGATGGCAAAAAGAAAAAATTAACTAGTGAAAGTGATTCAGAGCCTCAGGCATCAACTTCAAGACAGGTGAGATGAGAAACTAGTTAGGTATATTTACTATTTGTCTTTTTTTATATTAAGTATAGCTATGGTTGTATTCTTCAACCAAGAATAATTGCAGAAGTATATAATTAAATATGAATCAATTTCTCTAATGAATTTGAAAAAGATGGTGAAAGTCAACACCACTTGTCTCTCTTCTTGTTCTCTCTCTGTCTTGCTAGAGTTGGGAAATAAAAATAATTCATTGCACCAAGTAAGAATGAAACCCACAACAATTTTGTTTACACTCACACACTGTTCCACTAAACCACAATGGCTTTGATTTGTTACAATTTAGAAATTATCATTTGTTCCAGCCTTATGTTCGGGGCATACCAGACTATGACTTTGTTCTTGGTACACTAAGATTTATCAGAAATTCAAGACCACCCAGTGCAAAGGAAGAGACACCATCAGAACCATTTGAGGCTTTCAAAGGAGAAGGATTCACTTTACGCACTGCCAAGTCCAAAAACTGATTGTCATAAATATAAACATAAGATTTTCGAAGTCATCAAACTCATAATCCTGCTTTGATTTGTAATATGGTGATTATTTAATAAATTCCTGGATTCTATTTCAATAAATATGTAAAATTTTGCAAGAAGTTTGAAATAAATTCCTTTTATTTTATACAATATATTATAAAGTATAATAATATTTGGTGAAGTATGTTTAGTAAACAAAACATAAATAAATACATGAAGGAAAATCTATTTTTTCATTTTTTAATTACAAGCGAGTAGTCATGGTGCATGGGCACAAGCACCTGAAAACACAACAGGTTGTGATATAATGATATTTGGATTTCCTCATTGTGGTAACAAGGCAAAAACAAGTGTGTGTGGTGTCAAGTTCCACCACTCAAGAGGCAATGTCTCCAGAATTCTACTGAACATGGGGAACAAATATCTTAACACTAGGTTCCCTCTCCCTGCCCTGCTATGTGTGGGATACAGCATAAAGCTAAGAATTAATTACAATAATGAAAATGTTATATGCTTTATTCAATATAAATGAAACAAGTTTTATAAAGAAATTTATTAATATTTTCTTAATAAAGATTACCTAATACATAATATTAAGTCATGTTCTTATACATAATTAAAATCATTGAAGTAATAATAAATTTTTTGACTTTAAAAAATACTGTTTTGAATACAGTTTTTTTTAATTAAGAACTTTCTAATTAAATGCATATTACATACAATATAGTCATTATTGAATATTTACAAGATAACTTATAGTAGAAATTAAAAGTCTTGTCAGTCCATTAACAATATTTTTTGCTACGAGTTTAGAAATTCAGCCGATTGACCTAACTTGATTTAACATATTAAAATCTCTTCAAAAATTCCTCAGAGCAAATCCTCGCACGAGCATTGACAGCTAGTTTCATTTCACTGATCTCCTTGTCAATTTCCTCCATAAAATATATAACGAAATCGACTAATTTGTGTTTATACATTTGCTCTGTGTGGAAATTTGTAATCAGGAAACTGATATGATACCCGTCGACTGGTTTCCGTCGTAGAACGATAAAGTTTTCCGCTCGCATCATCATGAAACGCATGAACTTTTTACATAAAATCTTTTCAATCTCATCAGCTTGTTTAATCATTATACTTATTCTGATAGAATTAATAGATGATTCAATTAACACTTTCTCGTTAGCGTTCCGTGAAATGGTTACAGGATTTAATAACAATTCTTTGCTTGTACCCACTTCTACCTCCGGTTTGTTATATCTCTCGACGACTTGGGACGAGAAATGTTCTAAGCACATAGCAGATGTAAGCGTGTGACGCACTGCTGTTAAATATGGTTTTAATGTAGCGGACATTATAAGCGCTTTAAAGAACAACAAGTCGCAAATTTACAATACCACACCTAATGTACAAATTTTATCTCTGATATGACAGTTTCGTTCGAAACGACAAACATGACACAGTCATGACATGACTCATCTTTATGAATCTGTGGCGTGGCAACTCGGTGGTACTACCGTAGCAATAATTTAAATCATTAATAATTACGATATCATTATTACCAATCATAATATTTAAATGAAAAGTAAAGTCAATAAATCATAATAAAAGATAATCATAATAAAGGATAATTTTGATTTTATTCGCTATAGAAATTACTTTAAAGAGTTTACGTTACATTTAAATTGTTCATAGTCACAGTTGTAAATAATTACATAATTTATTAATGTTATACAAATAATATCATAACTTTTATGTAAGATAATTGTTTGTCGGCACTCTGAAATCAACGATGTTATGACGATGTTAATTATCTGTGCGTCAATAAAAAAAAATATACAACGGAACGGCAGACAGTCATGAAAAATAATGGCGGACGTTTTATAAAGTGACGCAAGCTAATGCTTTACGGCATGCGTTTATCTAACATTTCGATACTAGAAATTGTTGATCAATTACTGTCGCTATCAATAAACACATGACCAGTTAGGGGTGTGTTCATATATAAATAACAAGAAATGGCTCGTGAGTTTGATCACCTCTTCAAACTACTGATTATCGGTGACAGTGGTGAGTGGGCGAGGCCTGAGTTCGCGAGTGGTTACAAGTTTTACTCCTTTCTCCTTAGAGTTATATAGTGGAATGCTGTATTTGTGTTGCAGGTGTAGGTAAAAGCTGTCTCCTACTGCGGTTTGCCGACAACACGTTTTCCGGTAGTTACATTACAACCATTGGTGTTGATTTCAAAATAAGAACTTTAGAGATAAACGGTGAACGAGTTAAACTGCAGATATGGGATACCGCGGGCCAAGAGAGGTTCAGGACTATAACGAGCACGTATTACAGAGGGACTCACGGCGTCATCGTTGTATACGATGTCACTAATGGGGAGTCCTTTGCCAATGTCAAACGGTGGTTACACGAGATTGAACAAAACTGTGATGTCGTTAACAAAGTTCTAGGCGAGTATCGAATATTTATATGAAGATACTTATTTCTAAACCAGAACATTTATTCCTTTAATGGGCATGTTGATAATACAATTTTTTTTTATGTTTGATAGAACAAATAAAGGATATAAGGCAGTTTGTTGATGATTCATATTAATTCAATTGAAAGGATATAATTTTGCATGAGTTTATATTTGTTAATTGTTTAAATTCTATGTGAATGTGTAACTTATTATATGTATATTTCTAGTTGGTAATAAAAATGACTGTCCATCGAGAAAAGTGGTTGTAACAGAGGATGCACAACGGTTTGCCAGTCAAATGAACATACCATTATTTGAAACCAGTGCAAAAGAGAATATAAATGTTGAAGAAATGTTTCTCACTATCACAAAAATGGTAAGCATTATAAGTCAGTCAGTTTTAGTATATATTTTTAATAATGTATAGAAGTTATATCTAAAAGAATACTGTGGTAGAGCAGGATAGAATTTGACTGTAAATAAGATGGTTCTCAATTTAGTCCTCACTTGAGGATTCTCTAACTTTCTTTTCATTGTGTAGCAATGGGACTATACAGCTCCTGGTGTTGGATTCTACCACTCTGTATATAATATTGTGTACTAATATGGAATTTGGAGAAGAGAGGTATCTTGAGTACTGATAATGATGGATATACAAAGTAGTACAAAAATCCACAATGTATCTGTTAATCTTATATGGATCTATTTTATTACAATATTCCATTAAATTGCATATCATATATTCATAAAAGTTTAGGCGATTAGATTGTAAAGAAATATTAAATTCTTTATTTCCTTTATTTGATTTATTTATATTGAAAAAAATCTAAAATCTTTTTTAAAGTGTTTTTCCACTTTAGGAAAAAAATATACTTTTTAACTAAATAAATAGCTTTCTCTCTCACCTCACCTCAAATGATAATTCTAAGCAATTATCTTTGGGTAACAAAAATTTATAAAAATCTTCCTACAAGCATAAATAAATTGTAACAAGCTTATGAATTTTGACAAAGCTCAAGAAAGCATGGTTTCCAGAAAGGTTCAAATCCCTCGTATCTAAATATTATTTGTACTCAGTTACTAGTAGTTCCTTTAAGAATGTGTGGTCATAAAATCCTAAATAAAATTATTTCTTCACTACTTATTCTGTGGTAGGCAAGGAGAGTAATATTAAGACACTCCATTTTTTATCCTTTGTCCAAACTGTACACTACACTAACTCAATGCTGTACTTTGTTTTATCAGAGGACAATGAAAATATTTCATTCCCCTGACTGGAATCAAATTCACAACTATCATATTTGTAATCAAACAATGTTTTACAATAGCACAAGGAACATTGATATTATATTTGTATATTGACATGAAATTTATGTTTTTAGTTAAGCTAAGCTATTATCCTTTTAAGCATATCTATGACTTACCAATTCTTTATTGAAAACATTTTCTAATAAATAATGAATTATTTATCAGTACTTTCTTATTAATATTATACAACTGAAGAATTTATTTGTTTAAATGCTCAAATTAAAGGAACAACTGGTTAAATTGTAAATGCGACAGGTTGTGGGTTTAATTCCCACTTGAGGAACTGAAATATTTCTATTTTCTTACTCGGGTAATAAGGCAAAATGCGGCATTAAGTTCTGACACTCAGCTTGCAATTCCCTCAGAATTCAGCAGAAATTGGGAACACAAGTTCCTTAATAGTAATGAAGTATATTAACTTAGGTTCCCATGTTTCCTCTGCCTACTCTGCTATGTACAGGGGACAGCATGCAAGCAGCATAAAAAATAGTTTCAATTTACCTATAGTACAAGACTTAGTTCCATTTGACCCTGCAGGCAAAGCTACTGGTAAAAGCTAGTTATATTTACAAATATAGAAATTAATTCAAATTTGTTATACAATTCCAGGTGTTAAGATCTAAATTAGAAATGAAAGAGAGACAAAATGTAACAGCAAATGACACAGTACACTTAAAGAAGACCAACAAAACAAAAAAGCGATGTTGCTAGTGACCACAGACAATGGCACTCGGCCAGGGATGTCACTTTAACAATGCTCAAATATTGAGAGACAGTTGCACAACCCTAGCAGGACACTATGGGACCTCAGTCATATGTAATGTCAGCTAAGAATTGATAAGTTGTAAATTCTTTAATGGACAGATATTTTTTTGTCTGTTTTTTTGGCATTTTTGGTAATGTAACAATAACTTTTTTTTTAATACAATTTTTTTGGCATTATAAAGTAAGACTTGATATATTTTGACTTTTTTTAATTTATTTTATGAAATGAAGGGTTAGTAACTTATCAGTTTTAGTGGACAATAGTGTTTACCAATGATATAGAAACCCCCTTTTTGTTGGTGTTAAGGTACAGTGTATTTTCACATCGTATGTATACATTTGTAGTTTATGAAGCTAGTTGAATTTTGTACCTTGTGTAAGTTGATCTCTGTTGAATATTATCATGGCAGTGTTACAAAATACTTTATATGTACAATGTTGGATTATATAGAATAAATATATTGTTTTTATATTGAATTATAAAAAAGAAGATGTGTTTATGCCTTTTTAACATTTTTATTATTTTTCGTTGCTATTGAGTAAATAATAAGATAAATAATAATTAGATTAATTAAGTTATCAGGCCTAATTATCTGTGACAATTGTTTTATATATGTATAATCCAATATTGTCTATGCCCACGTATGCCCATTTATCTGTGGTTTTCTATTGAAATTTGTTGTGCTGGGTTGGCCAACCTCATAAACTATGAGCATTACAGTTGATTTACTCCAAATATTACCTTAGGATATGGATGCATAGTAAATGTGTATAATTGTACTCTCCGAATCGAATATCTGTGGGAGTATTTGTATGATATTATGTTCTAGTTATAAATGTATACCATTAATTTAATAATTTTTATACTTTATGAAGTCTTCAGGTCATCACATTTATGACAATAGTATTAAAAAACCTGAATTCGTTTGGTAAAGTATTATTTTTTTTTATTATTTAACATTGTATTCGTTGATGTGCTAGTGTATTCGATTGATAGCTAATGTAATCTGTAATTTTATTTTTTTTCGAAATTATTGCTATGTTCAAATTTGAATCCAGTATGTAATTACAAGTGAGATCGTATTTATATATTATATATTTTTTATTTAAAATTCGGCAATGTGTTTGTATTGGGGTGTACATAGAATATGGATGGGGTGTGAAGTTTAATAAACTCAGTGACTAATATTATTTGTTATTATGAATGGTAATGAAAAATATTCTTTCTAATAATTCTTAAAAAATATTTTTTTAAATTATGTTCAGAAATAAAGATACGTAGCTCGAGATTTTTAACTTTTTTTTTCGCAACCATCTTTGTTCTATGACCCTACAATCATATAATGAAAGTCATGATTATTTTTTTTATTCATATTATATGCTTGTTTGTCATTCTTTATGATTTATTGTATGCAGAGACGATTTGCTTTAAATGATATTAATATTTTAATCGAACAGCTTTTGTCTTATTGCATTATGACTTTTACTTTCCTATTTCCAATGTATAAAAAAAAACATAATATAAAAAAACTAGTTTTTTTTATATTTGGAACCACACTGCTATGTTAACACTCAAACAAGAGTTATCTGACTGGACCATAGTGCAAAGTAAATTTTTGGGAACATAAATATTGTTAGCAAGGGTCTATCCATAAATTACGTCACGA
Source organism: Heliconius hermathena (assembly GCA_013403705.1). Taxonomy (NCBI): domain Eukaryota; kingdom Metazoa; phylum Arthropoda; class Insecta; order Lepidoptera; family Nymphalidae; genus Heliconius; species Heliconius hermathena. The sequence continues at coordinate 54,462 of JAAIXJ010000335.1, forward strand.
GGGGAGAGAAGGGGGGCCCCTCTCACATTTCCTCGCTACGCGCCTCCTAAATTTCGTGACATTTTAAAATATAATATACAAACAATTCTAGAACTGATGTTTTAATTTAATAATATCTAACTGTAAAAGTTTCTAAGTGAGGCCAGTAGTGGCGCAGGCGAACAAACGTGTATGAGTTCGATTCCCACTCGAGGAAATGAAATATTTAATATTTTCGTTTCTTGATTTTGGCACCAACGCGAAAGCCCGGCGGCCAGTTCCGCCACTCAACACGCAATGCTTCTAACAATTCGGCGGAAAGTGGAGATCAGTGAAGCGTCAGTGTGTGGAGAGATAAAGTTTTCCGTAACGTAATTTATGGATGACCTCCAACGGAAACACGAGACGTAGAATTAAATATATATAAACATTTATTATTTGTAGTGTGAAATTAATCAATACCAATGAAGACATATTAGATTTCGTATAGATTTATTTAGATTGGTCTTCTTGAAATGCTTCATTTATAGCAGAATGTATGAACTGGTGGACTTTGAGTTTTATCAAATGGTCATTCCGTACAATTTTGTACAATATTATTAGGCTGGCTTTATATTGCTTACAATTTTTTTTTAATAAAATTTATATTATATTTGAGGCCAGTCGTGGTGTAGGGGCACAAGTGTGCGACCATAAACGCGACTGGTTGTGGGTTCAATCACAACTCATGGAAATTTAATATTTATTTAAATTTATATTTTCATTTCTTTGTTCTGGTGTGAGGAGGAGATATTGAGATCCGCCACTCAACACGCATAGCCTCCGGAAAATGGGGATCCCTGCTGTGTGCGGGATACAGCGTGAAGCTGAAAAAAAAACTGTATATCTTTATTTGGTCTGATGTAATGACGCCGGTCTAATAGTAACAGCATTTTACTTCGTTTTTAATTGGAAATCATATTATTTTTAAGTTGAATTGTTCATACACCAGCATTTTAAAGTGTAAATAGATATATTTTGCCCATAATGAACCAAGTGTTTTAATTGATCCCCTGTTTTGTTGGTTGTGGTGATTGTAACTGATATTCCGAACACCTTTGAAAATATTAGTTAGAATCGTTTATAGTTGTGATCGTGAAGAATCTAAAATCTTTTAGAGATTCAGAGGTAACAGTGTTAAGAATTTTATTTATGTCATTAGAAGGTGTCGCTTTAATAAAATATTTATTATCAGAAGTTTATTCAAATAACTGAAACTCGACAATACAACATTGTCATAACTCGAAACTCGTCCGAAAAAAAGCCAAGAGCGCGTCCTATCTTCCTCTCGACTATAATTGCGTACTAGTCATAATAAAAGGAAGAAAGTGTAAGGGCACCGCCCCGCCCCTACACCGTGAATTCCGACCAGATCGCAGCTTTACAGTCATCGTTTAACCCTCCGAGATGCTTGTGTGTGATCTTTTTCAAGGCACTTGTTACGCTTGTTTATATTAGGATTGTATTAGAATGGTGATTCGTGATGTTCATTGATTTGTGAGATCAATATAAGTCGTTGGAACGAACGCACTACCGCAAGGCGGCCGATATGTTAAATAAACGCACGGGACGCACCCCGCTGCTATCTCATTTGTATTCTGTATTAAAACAAGTTGTTAGGCACCCGTAGATGGACACTACTACATACACCAGCGTTCCAGGACATAAAATAGCATCACACACCTATTTATCCTACAACGAGTTACAGAACTATTGTAGAAGTCGTTATATATAAATGTCCTACTCCATACAAGCATCGCCCACGTACCGTGAGCGCCCTGCGAGACGAAATTAAAACGCATTATAAACAGCATTCTATAAAACTATATAAAACTATAAGCGTTTTTTTTATGAATAAGGCCGATATAGTTTGCATTATTCATAATTTACTATGCTATTTATGTGTATTGCCATGCATATTTTATTTTATTTATTTTATTTTTAACTTATATCCAAGGTACATACTGTTACATGATGTATAATGGTTTTATGAATTAAAATCAATATGATTTTTGATATCTTTTTTTAGCTTCATGCTGTATCCCGCATGTAGCAGGGTAGGCAGAAGGAGACTAGTGCTCCGCTCACACTCTGCTTTCCACTTTCCACTTTCCTCTAAATTCTGTAGAGAATGCATGTTGAGTGGCCGAACTTACTGCCGCGCTTTGCTTCGACACCAGGGCGGATAAAATGGTAAAATATTAAATATTTCATTTTCCCGAGAGGGAATTGAATCCACATGTCGCGTTTACAATCAACCGCTTTGGCTGGCCTCGTTAGATTTGTATTAGCAGCCCAAGTGTTCTTAGATAGGTGACGTTAAAAGAAAACAATCATGGCGGCTGTGGGACGCCATTGGACTTAATGAAAAAAAAATTTTTCGTTTCGAATACCACAATGTGGGTATCAAATTCAAAAACTTAATACGAGGATTTCAAAAAGGTATATCATGATTATCATTACTATAATGATTTCTAACAAAAACGTGGAAAATAAAATAATATTTGTAAAAACAAAAACCCCGACTGCATAAAACTAAAAAGAAAATAAACAAGTCCAATAGTTTATTAGGATTAACAGTCGCGACCTATAAGTAATTCTTCAATCAATAAACTCTTTACCAGGGACCCCGCATAATTTAAAGAGGTCCCGACTGTTAATCCTAATAAACTATTGACTACTATTTTCTTTTTAGTTTTATGCAGTCGGGGTTTTTGTTTTTACAAATATTATTTTATTCTCCATAAATCTTTTTTGCTATTCCTTAATCACCAATCAATTCGCACGTTCTTCTACGTTCTCACCGTGAAAAGTATTATATGATTGGCTTATTCCTAGCGGATCAGTATATTTAAGGTTAAGTTGTGGACACGCGAGTGCTTAGGATACCCTGGAAACAGACCGATATGTAATCGTTGCTAGAATAAGAAGTGTGTTTTCATTTTAAGGCAGCCGCACGAGACGTCCAAACTTGGAGTGGAATCATCGCATAAGAAGCTGGAAGTTTTAAGATCCATCGATCAAAGAGGAATAAGTATTTCCAAAATATCAGACGTCTTTGAAACAGCAAATGGAAATGTTGAAGTTTACTCTGCCATTATATTTAAATACCATATGGGAAAAGTAGCGACTGAAATATGTGGTAAATGAAAACGAGGTTTTAGTAAAAAGCACGATAAATGGTGGAATGATAAAGTGAAAGGTATTCTAGAGAAAAAGAAGCATGTTACGATCATAAGGCCTCGGATAAATCTTCTTAAAAAGAAAAAGGATAAGCTACAAAGGCACCAAACGAAAGTACTGATAAAGATGAAGCGTGAAAGTTCTAAAAAAGAAAGAAATAAAATGTTAACAAGCAACATTTGTAACGAAATTTTAGTAATTGTTTAATAATTTGCCACACGTTTTATAGCAGTGAGCAGGTCGCAGGAGGTCCTAAACCAAAAAGTTTTTTTTAGCATTTGTAAAATACTAAAGCGCAGCGTTGAGTTCTGCCACCCAACACGCAATGCCTCCAGAATTTGGCAGAAAGTGGGGAACGGAGTGTCTTAATACTAGGTTCCCTCTGTCTACCCTGCTGTGTGCGGGATACAGCGTGAAGCTGATATTTGATATTTTTTAAAATACTAATAGATTTTTCACATTAGGAGTGTAAGATATTTTGGGAGACTACCTCGGTACAATACCAGGGTTCACTTCCCGCGTTGTAAAGTCTGTATGCAATAAGGAAAAGACACTCTCATGTATTGATTGTCAACTTGGCAGCATGAAGTGACACATAGTGACATGCGAGTAAAAATTTCCTTGTAAAGGAAAGTCCTGTGTCGAAGGACCAGAGCCTCTTCTTGCATTTAAAAGAAATGAAGAAAGGACGTACACGGGTATTGCCGGTAACAGAATTAACGGTGCCTTATATACATTGATAAGACCGTGAAATGACAGAATAGTTGCACGTTTGAGTACACTGTGCAATGCTGACGACCGACGCTGATATATGGCAGCTAAACGTATGTGTCGCAGAAAAAGAATGAAGGAAACATAAGATATGTAACATTAAATCCCTCGTAACTAGCTGTGTAAAATGTCCTAAATTGTATGGGTTGCCGAAAATACACAATAAGACCAAATTGGCTCAACATGTCAAGGACTCTTACTATTTTGTTTGTGGGCTGAAAGATCTTAAGGTAGCTAACAAAGAAATTATACTCACATACTTCAATAGTGAATCTTACCACCATCCTACACATTTTTCTACCATTGGCAAATTTTATCAAAGAACCCACCAACTCTGCGACGCTGAACACCTAGGGGACGAGCTTTGATAGGTGAGGAATGCCTTTCATCAGAGCAGGATGCCTACTCCCCTCCAGCGTTATCAGAAGACCCTCAGTAGAAAGACAACCGGGACTTCTACCACATGTAAAACACCTTTTGAAACAGACAGGATTGCAACATTTTAAGAAAAGCCTCCATTAAAACTATATTTAACAAGAAAACGTAATTTTCCTCTGCAGTGTGTAGATCTATAAAAACTAGATAGTCACTGTGGTTATTGACGAGTGGCGATGAAGTAAAACATATAAAGTTAAGATAAAGTGAGATGTAAAAAAAGAATAATTAAAAATAAATAAAATCAACTTAAGAATATTAATAGAAATCGTTAAATTATAGATATATTTTATACTTATAATACACTGCATGCAGGATAGCTGCCAGTTAATGTAATTATTAAATTATACTATTGATTTTCAAAAGAGCAACTGTTGAGTTTCTTGCCGGCTCTTCTCAGCAGAACTGCCTTCCGAACCGGTGGTAGCTTTTTTTTGTTTTTATGTTCATTCGACGATTCAAAAGTGCTTATAATAATCTATTTGAATAAAGAATATTTTGAATTTGAATTATAACGTCTCCATTACACTGAATGCCATGGAAGCTAAATAGCAAGAAGATTCAAAAGAAAAGAATCCGAGAAAAACGACGAACAAAATTTAGGAATTACGTAATTTTTTAGTCATAATTGGTTTAAATATAAAAAATCAATCACATGACCCATCCGTGAGTTAACCTATTAGAAATATGTCTAAGATTCAGGATTATATCCTGAAATCAGACCCATTCATCTACTCCAAAGGCTAATAAAATCATTGTCTTCAACCAGCGCCATTGCCATCTTTTGCAATGATGTTTTTATATAAAATACGTTGGAATTTTATGAAAAATTCATTCAAAGTACATAAAATGTGCTGGTTACAGATTTGGTTCAAAATGTCAATATAAGTATATATATATTAACGATTGCCGAAACATTTTTAATCTAAAAGTAGTAAATAAAGATATCAATGACGATTGTTGTGCTAAAACTGGGAGAATTCAAATTAAGACTTATTTCTAAATTATTCCGTGAGAAAGCTTCCGTGGCGGTAGTTGCACCGTCGGAAATTAAAGCTCTGCATGCTAACATTATTATAACCCAAAATAAACAGTACGTTAGATAACATATTTTCGTGGCAATATTTAAAACTAAAGCTCGCTCGCTCAATGACCCTATTTTTATAAACTTTTTTTGCGATCGATGTTTGTACACAAACTACACCTAAATTATAAGCACATTTTATTATTAAAAATGTTAAGTATGTACTTATTTAATTAAAAATAGCTAAAAAAAAATTAGTATAGTTTAATTACGAATATTTTTGCAAAGAAATTAGCTAAGAATACATCAAATCTCCACGTAAAATATTCAATTTTTTGAAGGTTTTTTCTTAAAATATATTTTTGTATACACTAAATCATTGAACTTGTCTAGACTACTTATTTATTATTTAATTAAGTATTTAATATGATATTCAACTTCTTAAAATATTCTTGAACAGAGTGTGGGCTGTTCTTCCTCCTGGCAACAATGTGGCAGCTATCCCGGAAGAGGCGACAGCAAGGGCAATTTTATTTTGGTTCCTTATCCTAGCCAAAATAATTTTAGTAAGAAAAGTTTTACCCGTTCCGCCAGGTGCATCTAAAAACAGGATTTTAGCCGATGCGTTATCGACGCTGCAGCATACTCTATCAAACGTCTGGCGCTGTTCTTCAGTCAAATTTTCGAGGCCAGTTTGTAAAATATCTGCGAGTTCTACGCGATTATAACTAATTTCCGAAGAGTATTCTCGGTTTATACGTTCCCCATCGTTTGTCGGTGACGGTAAACCATATTGACTGATCGAGTTCCCTCCTATACTTATAATAATCTCTTGTATAGCCAATAAAGACCTGTTGTGACAATTTTCACGTACCTGGTGAAGTTACTTGAGCATGTCTCACAAAATCCTCAGCAAAATTTTTGCGGTACTTTTGGCACAACTCCCTAGCATCCGATAATCCACAAAAGGTCATTAATATGGCAAATAAATGCCGCAAGCGATGTGGACTATCGCTAATACATGCTTCAGCTAAAGCATCATCCCAATGGTCATCTCCACCTAATAATTGGCGTGCGCGGCAAGCGGCCTGGTAGGTGGGATGTTCAATATCGTCCACATTTCGGAGTTCTGCAAAAGATGTAGTACCTCTTACTATATGGAGAAGAAGGCGTAAACAATAACATTTAGAATTATTCGGGTGTACCGTGTACACTCGTCCAATCACGTGCATCTTTAAAAATACCAGGTTCACCATCCACAGCAGTTCCACGTCTCTTACGAAGGAATACACCTGGCTGCTTGTTATAAGTATAATAACTCAGTATAATAACATGGCACCTCATTATACAAAAGAGACTGCGAAATTATCTCTTTCGCAAAGACGAAAGAATGCAAGCAATGTGGTTTGTCTTGGGTTGGGTAACCTTTCACGAACATATTCAATTTGAAGGTACACTAATTGCCCACCTTCAAGGTGGACGTCGAGGTGAATGACCGGCGGATGCCTCTCATGTATCGGGAAACTTAAAATACGCCAAACTGCCTCAGAGGAACTTATGTAACGACCAGACTGGTGTCTTGTAACTTCATCATATTCTTAAAGCCACGCTTTTGCCACTCAACACTATACATAAAACGGAGAGCTGAACCAAATATTTTATCTTTTGTAAAAACATATATCATAAGTTTAAGTTTCAAATGAAAGACTGGCAATAATTTTGTCTATCGTATGACGCCTGTCCTGTGAGAAGTGCCTGTGAAATTTCGGTCCACTTTGGATTTGTTGTGAATGTTATAAATAGGTCGGGCCGGCTGTACTTCGGACATAGCAAAAAACATCTTGCGTTCTTTCGTGCATATATCGCGGCCTGTAAAACTGGAAGGCAAGATGACTAACCGCCCCAAAGGTTCGACATTATTATCTGATTGTATTGCGTCACGCAGATGCACGTATTCCTTAGCTCGTAAACGACGCTGGTTAGTACAAATGTACACTAAACGTTCAGTTTCAATTCTTGCGTACATATCAACAATAAATTGACTAAAACCACGAAATCGTTGCAAATACACAAAACAATTACGCCTTATTTGCAAAAGGTATGAGTAATATTGTTGAGCTGATACTTTTTTAGTTAAGTTAGTGACTCTAGTAGTAGGATTCACTTGGTGCAACCCAAAATTATACCCATCTTCGCTATGACAATATATTAATGAATATTGCAGGGCATCGTAAGCTCGATGAGTCTCAAAAATGCGTTGCAGACGAACGTCGCGAGTGCGTAACACGATGTCACGCCTCTCACACTCCTGGTCGACTAAAACTAAAGTTGGGCGTTATAACAAACAACAGATAATATAATTCATTATAAATTTCTAATGTTCTAATCATTATTTTTTTCAACACTGACTGTTATATAAATAACAGCCAAAATATTCATTATCTGCTATAAAATGGCGTGTGGCGCCTCGGTTCGGCAATGATCGGAAATATTTAGTAGTTGTTCGGCCTACATCGACTCTAGCCAAGGTCAAATAAAATAATGATGGCGAACTTCTCATCGTATAACCTCGCACAAATATGAGCTTTAACTCAATGGCAGAAAGGCCAAATATTACTTACATTAAAATAACTAATAACAAAAATATTAGTCTGAACTTCGTACATTTTGTCATTGTGTTATATTTACGTTGAAAATAATATAATATATGTTACAACAGTTTGTAAAATAACAGTTAAAAAATATAATATAATGAATAATGCATTATAAAAATATAACAGTAACACCCAACACTTTTAGTCTAAAACAAATGCGACTTCATCTGCGGTTGGTGCGTTGTGTCTCCCGCGGTATTCACCAATTGGACGTCTATCTGCATTGATAAATATTTTGTAATTATTGCTTCCTTGTGGAATTGACTCTAATGCTGTTTTGAAATTCCGCACATATTGGCTTACTTGATGTAGCATGTTTTGTAATTCTGATATAAGCAAACTATTAAGCTGGGGAAAATAGCCATGTCTAATATTATGCTGTTCAGTGTAATCGGACACAAAATAAATTTGCTAATATTACGCACTATATTTATATGTGTAAAAGTTATGTAGATACATTAGTTTTGTACTTTTTACACAATAAATGATTATGTAAATAGAAAAATAGATAATAATTTTAAAATTAAATTAAGATAGATTTAACCATCCTTGTGATCCTCCAACACTCTGGCATTTCTTTTTCCAATATTTTCAATGAACAGAAACGACTCTTCTACAGATTCATTATATGGGTAGATTATCTAAAACATTTAACATTCAATTATGTTAATCGAAAACATGTCTTACTAAAGTATTAAAATGATTACTATTTTTTCCGATGTAATTCATTTTTAAATTATATATATTTTTAAATAATAATTAATAACGCAACAATATGTTTAGAATTCTGTTTCTACTTTCTCAAATATAAATTTATTGATATCTTTAAATACATAATGTTATGATAGAGTGTAGCGGTATCATTCATTAATAAATCATTTTTTATTAACAGTTATATTAAGCAAGAAGTTTCAAACCTCATTCTTTCGCCAAGAATCTTACCAGCGCCATTCAGAAAATGCACAGCGCCATCTATTAAGCTAAATGTTAAACTGATAAAACTTATCGTTTTATGTTATATTTCTCTTAACATAAAATAGTATTTATCGTAAACGATGTTTTGATGTACTAAAATGAAAAATATTCATTCCGACGTAATAAATGTTTAACAAATAATAACGCAACAATATGTTTTACGCGCTATCAACATTCATTAAAGTATGTAGTCAATATTTTAATTTTGATAGTGTACAGGGAACCCTTTATAAACTATTAAATTTTCTTTATATTTTATTAAATATTTCGTATGATAAACAAATTTGCTTAAAAAATATATTAACAAAAATATAACAGTCAGTGTAATTAAAACGTTTCAAATTATTTTTTTGGCCGAGAATCTTGCCTATAACTTACGCACAGCGCCATCTATTGTGCTAAAAGTTAAACTGGAACCGTTCGGTCATAGTTAAAACATACCGTTTTCTTAATATAGACAATCAGAAACTATATTTTGCTAAAGTTTTGAAATGAATAATATTTTTCCCGAAGTAATTAATTCTTAACAAATAATAACTTGTTGAGATACGTTTTATTCGTTATCAAGATTCATTAGTACTTACTATTTGTTGTCAATACAAATAGGTACGTTACATGTACCTATTTTTACTATCTCAAATATAAACTTCTTGAAAACGTTAAATATTTATATCTTTTGATAGAGTGAAGCGATTACAATGATATAAAAACTAAAACTTACTCTAATTTACTTGTAATTTTTATGTATAAAAGTTGCTTAAATTTGTTGTGTACTTTTTACGTTATACGTATTCACATAAACAGACAAAAATTCCAAATGGTGGAAATGGATTCTGTTAGTTGTCCTTTAACACCCTGGTTAATTTTTTTTTAAATATTTTCAATGTACAGCAACGACTTTTCCACAGATTTATTGTAAGTATAGAAGTTAAGTGTACGTCAGTGGATAGAAAGTCTATTCTAATATACCTACAGATTTGTGGAAGTATTTTGATCATTTATTTATATTTAATAAAAGATAAATTTGCGTCTTGTTTTACAAGATCACTCTAGCAAATTATTTCTTAAACGTTTCTAAAAAAAATATTATTCTTTCCTTAGTATGAATTTACTACCTTACTTAAAATATGTTATTTACACTATAATGATATAAGAACTAAACATATAAGTCGAGAACGATTGAAAATATAGACCACTGTCACTTAGTGGGACATCTGGCTGAAAACGCGATGGTATTGGATATTGGGTTTGATCCCGAATACGGCAGAAAAATTTAATTATTTGTGGCACTTAAGTAAGAGCTCACTGTGTTGAGTACCGCCACTTAACAGCAATATATCGGGCGAAAATAAGTGGTTTAATTCCTCTGAAAAAAGTATATATGTATAATAAAACACCAAAATAAAAAAAAAAACAATCAAAATGGCACTAAAACTTTTATTTATAAATTCATAACATTCACTTTATAAATATATACAAATAATATCAAAAACATATCACTGTCAGAATGGCTTAATATTACATTGTACCTGAAAAGGACAAAAAAATAAAAAGTAGGTATATAGTTGAGCTTCAATATTTTCATTTAAATATTTCATACTTTCATTTAACACGCAATGAATTAAGAATTTGGCGGAAAGCGGGAAACGGAGTGTCTTAACACTAGGTTACCACGGTTTAGTCACGCTAACTATATCCGACAATAAGCACTTTAGTTCTGGATTCTAACCCCAAACTGGTGATGTGATATGAATTTCTCTGCTCTGGTAAAAGATAAAGCACGGCGTTGAACCCCGTCACCCAATACGCAATGTCTCGTATTGAGGCCGAATGTGAAGATCTGAGTGTCTTGGTATCATGTTTCCTCTGCCAACTTTTCGTGGCGCAGGGACACAAAGTGTGACTGTAAAACCGACTGGTTGTGGGTTCGATCCCCACTCGAGGAAATGAAATATTTATTTAATTTACTGGTGTCGAGGCTAAACGCGGCGTTGAGTTCCGCCACTTAACACGCAATGCCTCCAGAATTCGGCAGAAAGTGGGGAACGGAGTGTCTCAACACTAGGTTCCCTCTGCCTACCCTGCTGTGTGCGGGATACAGCGTGAAATTTAAAAAAAATAATAATAGAAAAACACTAACCTATAGTTATATCGTGGGTTGTTTTGTTTGTATATTGAAGTAGTCTGTCACTCGACTTTGGCATTGAATTTCTTCTTTGTTTATCAATGGACAAGGAAAATATTTCTGTAATAAAAACGTTATAATAAATACGCAAATTATTCAACTAAAACATTCTGAATAGGTATTAAGTCTTACATTAAATTCAGATTATACACTAAAAGATCAAATTATTTTCATTTTCTTGCTTTGGTAGGCAAAGAGGCCGTCGTGGCCCAATGGCAAGGGTGTGACTGTAACGCGACGGTTATGGGTTCGATCACCGTTCATGGGAATGAATTATTATTTCTTAATATATTCATTTCTTCGCTTTGACATCGAGGTAAAAGCCCGGCGTTAAGTTTGCAACTCAACACGCAAGCCGTTGCAAAATTCGGCGGAATGCGAGATATCGTGTGAACCTGGTCCATCCAGCAATGTCTTGAAAAATGGGCGGTGAGGGTCTCCGCCTAGCCTGCTGTGGCGGACAATGAGTTATTTAAGACTTTCATTTTCTCCCTCTGGTAACAAGGCAAAGTGCGGCGTCAGCGTTAAGTTCCACAACTCAACATGAAATGGCTCGAAATTAAGGCAGCGACTAGGGAACAGAGTGTCTGTACACTAGACAGCGGGATACAGCGAGAAGCTGGAAATAATAAAAAAAAATAAAAAAAATAATTATTACCTGAACAGATTTAATCCCTCCAGAAATATCAACGGTCGGCACAACTTGCTTTGGTTTCAGGAACTTAACGAATCTTATCAATTCAGAGAAACTGGAATGTTCACTGTACGGTATACCTGAAAATATTTTTTTTTAGCATCACAATGTAGCAGGGTAGGCAGAGGAAGCCTAGTGTTAGAACACTCCGCTCCCCACTTTCCGCTGATTTCTGAAAGCATTGAGTGTGATTGGCGGAACCCAACGCCGCGTTTTGCCCCGACAGCAGAGTTATCGACAATCTCGAGCGGGAATCGAACCCACAACCTGTCGCGTTTACAATCGACCACGACGGGCAACGACGGGCCTCAAAAAAATATAGTAATGTAATTGAAACCATCGCGGCGCAGCGGCACTGGCGTTTTACTGTAACAAGTTCATTCCTCATCTGTCACTCGTAACGGTTAGACGTTCAAATTCAAACGCTAGAGAACAGAGAAGTTTAATTATGGCAAAGTGTACTCATTGCTCTAAATTGATAGCGAAAAAGAATCCTGGACTTGAATGTAACAAGTGTAGTGTTATAGTGCATGCTACAGCGATATGCTCAGGACTAACAGCAAAACAACTAAATTCTCTGAGATCAGCAGAAAATTTAGAGTGGACGTGCTGTGACTGCTCTCAAAAATCACCTCGAAAAAGCTCATTTATTACGCTACAAGAAGAAGCCGAGGACGACGAAGAAGTACAAAATCAAAGCTATTATCCATTCGACGTGAAAAAACTACTTAACGATTTAACAACGGAAATAAACAAAATACACACCACCTGGAAGATTAGGTAAAATAAAATTTGAAATGTATGATGAAATTAAAAGAAATAATTGGATTAAAGAAGCAAAATCGGCTCAAATCTATGTTGACAATATACTAACAACAACAGGCAGCAAAGAAATACATGGACATATTTATATAAGAGAAAAATTAACTTACTATAACAGAACTCTTTTATGGAACGCAAAACAAAGGTGTAAAGATAAATTTAAATTTGTATGGTGTAAGGAAGGGAAAATATTTGTAAGAAAATCCGAAAAGAGTAAGATTTTTATTATTAGAAATGATGAAGACTTGAAGGAACTATTGAAGTAAGGAAGTCATTTTTTTTTTCTTTTCTGTTCGTTATGTCGATATAAATGTAAATAACTTNTATTACAATTTTGCCTGTAATAGACAAAATAATTGAAAAATTTGTATCTATTCAAATACACAAATTTTATAAAAATAATAATATACTAGCTTGTCAACAATTCGGCTTTCAATCCAATAAAAGCACAACACAATTACTATCTGACTTAACTAACTACGTCAATGCAAGCTTAGATAAGAAAAAAACATGTTCTAATGGTGTTCATAGACTATAGTAAAGCCTTCGACGTCCTGCAATATAATATTTTAATTGAAAAATTAGAAAATACAGGTATTCGAGGACCCTTGCTAAGATGGTGTGAAAATTACTTAGCAAATTGAGCATATGTCAGTTAAAGTAGATACCCAATATAGTAAAAAAGTGAACGTTACTGAAGGCACAGCTCAAGGTTCAGTATTAGGCCCCCTTCACTATCTGGCATATGTAAATGATTTGCAGCATATAATAAGTAAAAGTCAATTGTTCCAATATGCTGATGACACTTGCCTGGTAGCAGCAGATACAGACATCAAGACAGCTGTGAAAAATTTACAATATGACTATAACTTGCTCTGTAAATGGTCACATGACGTAGGTCTAGTAATAAACTCACAAAAAACAAAACTGCTGCATATATGCTCAAGCCACAACAGTGTATTGGATGAGTACAAAATTATATCTCACGACCACGATTGTATGCATCGTAATAATATAACGTGTAACTGTAAGGTCATCGAAAAAGTTGAGGAACATCTATACTTAGGGGTTATTATAGACAAGAGATTTAATTGGGACAGACATATTGAATATATATGCAATAAACTACGACTTAATACAGCAAAACTGTATTTAGTAAAAAACAAACTACACTTCAAAAGTAAATTACAACTATATACATCTTTAATGGATAGCATAATTGCATATGGGCTCAGTACTTACGGTAGGACATTCAAAACTCATCTTAATAAAATTTATAATATTCAATTAAAAACACTAAAAATGATAGCACCATCGTCAGTTAGACAAAAATTCTACCACAATGAATATAAACTTTTTCAAATTTAATGGATAGCATAATTGCATATGGGCTCAGTAGTTACGGTAGGGCATTCAAAACTCATCTTAATAAAGTTTATAATATTCAATTAAAAACACTAAAAATGATAGCACCATCGTCAGTAAGACAAAAATTCTACCACAATGAATATAAACTTTTTCAATATTGCAAGGTTTTACCAATACAAGATAAAGTAAAACATATTTTACTTAAAGAACATTTCTTTCATTACAACAGAAACTATAAAGAACACAAAATATTAACAAGATCAATTTCAAATAATACAATAGAAACAACTAGAGCAAACAATTTTTATGGTAAAAGGACATTAAATTATATAATCCCAAGACTTATTAATGAAGTATCTAAAACCCTTAAAGATAAAATTACTATAAATAATATAAAATACAAAATAAAAGATTTTTTCTTGTCAAATTATTAAAAAAAAAACAATAATAATAATAATAAACAAAAAAAATATATTTCTTTTTCTTATAAATAAATTCTAAATATAAACGGAACATACTGTATAATTATTGTTTTATGTAATATGTTTTAAATAAATAAATAAAATAAAAAAAAAGTGATTTTTTCAAACAAAATAAATAATTAAATTGTCGTTTTAAAATAAAACGTCATTTGTCAAGAACGACGCACGCACACACACACCTATCAAAGGGAAACCGCCGCATACGCCTCATTTCGAAATCGAGTCGTAGGTATTGGCGGCAAAGTTCAAAGTTGTTTAATCTTTAGTTGTATTTTTGTAGTAGTATGTGTTTACCGTTATTGGTATTTATGCGTAACTGCGTCACACGAAATACAGGTATGGATAAACATCGTGAAATGGAAAAAAAAATCCCACGTCTAAACTGATGAGTTATCTTGATTAATTTCTTTAAAAAATTATTTCTTTAAATATTTTCCGTAAAATGAGCGCTGCCTCTTCCATCCTGTATACTGTGAGGGAAACAGGTACAGCGTAATATCGATATGGGAATTAAATGAAAGCTAGTGAAAAAAACCATTTCAATAATGAAAATAAAAAGTGTGAATTGAAAATATTTTAGACGTGTGGCAAAGTAAAGTTTGGCAAAGTAAAGTATGTAGTTTAGTGTTAAGACACTCCGTTCCCCACTTTCCGCCGAGTTTTAGAGGCATTGCGTGTTGAGTGGCGGAACTCAACGACGCGCCTTTGTCTTGGTACCAGAGCGAAGAAATGAAGTTAGAAAAATGTAAACAAATATTTAATTTCCTCGAGCGGGGATCGATCCCACAACCAGTCGATGATTACTACTATTAAAATATTATATATATATTTATCACCATGTATAGTAACAGAATCCTTTTCAACAGATGAATTCTTGCCATTTTCCCACCCGCTAGGTTTGAACGCCACTACTTCACTGAACACTCCGTTGAGACTATCCAAGTAGGTCCGTAATGTCTGCAAATATCAAGTACAAAATAAATAACATTCAAATTAATTTTATATCAACCATTTATGTTTCCATTTAAGCCAGTCGTGGCACAGTGGCACAAAGTATGACTGTAAAACCGACTGGTTGTGGGTTCGATTTCGATTTATATTTCCATTTCTTCGCCCTGGTGTCGAGGACAAGCGCGGCGTTGAGTTCTGCCATTCAACACGCAATGCCTCGGAGAACGGAGTGTCTTAACACTAGGTTCCCTCTGCCTACCCTGCAGCGTGCGGGATACAGCGTGAAGCTGATTTGATTTTCATTAATGTTTATACATTATTAAAATGCAAAACAGGCAAATATTTTTAAGCAGCTTACCACAATCAATGCATCGTTTACAAAACACTGCTCACGATTTATGACTTTTCCTTCGATATTTCCGAGTTCAATTAGAATCTGTTCTTTGACTCTTTCCTCTCTTCTCCTTCGTCAATCTAAGCCAGAGGAGAATCTCTCTATCCGGCCCACTCACATATACATTACAGACGGTGCTCCGTCCGCATTAACTTACCTCTTTACCATATCCGTCTTACAGAATAACTCAATCTTTCTCGCACACACACATACGAACGTACACACACACATATTCACGTATGTATCTGTGCGAGATACATATGCGTGGGTTCGATTTCCACTGGAATAAATTATTATTTAGTGATATTAATATTTCTTGGCAATGTCTCGAAATGTTCAGTGAAAAGTGGGAAACGGAATGTCTTAACACTATACTTAGCAACCATCAAAGACGCGCTCTCCGACCTGGTGCGTGAGGTCCCGCATGGGCAGCACGTGCAGCTGGCAGGCGCGCGGCGCGGCGCTGGGCGCGGCGTTGGTCTCCGCGGCGCGCAGCACACGCTCTTTCTCGGGGCACGCCCACACCGAGCACCCGACGCGGCGCGCAACGCCGAGGAAGAACTTTTCTTTACCTAAGCCGAAACGTTTCCCTAATTTATTTTTTAAAAATAAAAGCAGCGCCAATGAAGCCGATCGTGGCGCAGACGCACAAAGTATGACTGCAAACGGGACGGGTTGTGGGTTCGATTCTCACTCGCGAAAATTAAATATTTAATATTTTCTCGCCACGTCTTTTAAAAGGGGCAATATGTACCACGTAATCCGGATAAGCTATTTTTAGTAAAAGAAATTAATGTATTACCCTTATATTAAAAGGTTGACAGTCATACAAAATATACAAAACAACTATATCATTAATTATTATACAATAAATGTTTCTTATTTAAATTTATATAAATCTAAAAAAGCGAATATATCTATAAACGAAAATATAGGCAAAATTCGGACATTACTAGTCTCTACAAGTCTCTATAAGTGTGCTATAGTCATATACAAGAATACAAATTCAAAAGCAAAGCAAAATAAAAGATAGTCAGCTTCACGCTGTATCCCACACACAGCAGGGTAAGCAGAAGGAACCTAGTGTAAGACACTCCGTTGCCCATTTTCTGCCGAATTCTAGAGCCATTGCGTGTTAAGTGGCAGAACTCAACGCCGCGCTTTGCCTCGACACCAGAGCGAAGAAATGGAAATATAAATTTTAAGTAAATATTTCATCTCCTCGAGTGGGATCGAACCCACAACCAGTCGGTTTTGCAGTGACACTTTGTGCCGCTGCGCCACGACTGGCCTCATTATATAAAAAAAGTTACAGCAGTAATTAAGATATATATATATTATAAATAATATTTTCTCCTCACCAATAGTATAAGTACCGCAAACAATAAGAACAGAGGAGAAGTTCCTTCCAGATCTTTCCACAGCCATTTTCTTTAGCCGCAGCAAATGTATCGCCATGTCCAAGCTTTGCTCTTGCGTGGGGAAGTCGTAGCGTGGATTGCAATAACTGAAAGAATTGATTGTATAGATAGTTTTGGGTTCGATTCTCACTCGGATCAAAGTTTGTATCAAAGTCAAATAATTATATTCAAAATAAGGAGATGGTGTGAATTCGATTCCTATTCGAGGAAATGGAATATATAATATTCTCATTTCTTCGCTCTCGTAACGAGACAAAGCGGGGCGTTGAGTTCCCTTAGAATCCGTCGCAGAATTCGGCGGAAATTGGGGAACTTAAGCGTCTTAATGAGAACGGAGTGTCTTAACACTAGGTTCCCAAGTCCCCTCTGCCTACTCTGCTATGTACGGGATTGAGCGTGAAGCAGAAAAAAACACTCAATTTAAAAATAAAAAACAAATATTATAAAATAAAAAAGCGTTAACCGTTAAATATAACAATATAAAAAAAAATGCTAACATAATTTAAAAAAAAAAGACTTACGTAGTATCCAAATAAATAGTATGTATATCTTTATTCCAAAACACAGGATAAGACTCCATGGCGGGCGTGGCGCGGAAGTCACCGGTGTGCAACAATGTTTTGCCATTTGGTAACATAAATATTAACATCAGAGCACCGGGACAACTAGAAAAAATAAAATCTCATACAATTTTTTCCTTTTTTTGGGAGTTAGAGGGAACCTGGGAACTCAGTGTTAAGACACTCTAATACATTTAAGATACTTATGTTCTCCATTTTCCGCGCAATTTCGGAGGCTTTGTGTATTGAGTTGCGGAACTCAACGCGCTTTGCCTAGTTACCACAGTTAGGAAAATAAAAATATTTCATTCCTTCTAGTGGGAACCGAATCTACAACCTATATCGCGATTAGAGTAAAGTATTGGGGCCATTTTGTAGGTCGTTCATTTCCGTTGGAAAACGGAGAACTGATTGACTACTAGATTCTATCTAAATGCAGAATATACATGAATATAAAAAATAAAAACAACCTTCTTAAAAGTTATTTAGTTTACTTAGTTACCATAGAGAAAAAAAAGAAAAGAAAGAAGTAAAAAAAATAAAAAAACTCACTGGTTAGCGTCCACTGCCGTTATTTCTACACCTTCTACTCTTATAGTTTCATCAACATTTATCACCTGAATACACTTTGGATTCACTCCTAAACGAGATATGCATAAATTTGCTAAAAAAAAATAAAAAATGTACTAATAAAATAGAAATTATAAAAAATTGATAAAATGTGAAAAAAAAAATAGAGAAGGCAAAGAAATAACACAAAATCTAGTTACAGAAATTATAGGTAAAGCATAAAAGTATCAAAGTCTCGTAGTAAATTACTATGGCAGATGGACAGACAAACACAAATCTTATAAATCTTTAGTTATTTGTTATTTTAAACGGAACCCTTATTTTGTTAGCTTTACGCTTATTTTGTTAGCTTTACGCTTTATTTACGCTTATTTTGTTAGCTTTGCGCTTTGTAAATAGCAGGGTAGGCAGAGGGAACCTGGGGACCTAGTGTTAAAGCCCGCCGTTCCCAGTAAGTGATTTCGATGCCCATTTTCCGCCGAACTACGTAGTCATTGCGTGTTCTGTGGCGGAAATCAACGCAGCGTTCTGCCTCGACATCTGACAGAAGAAATGAAAATTTTATTTCACTTCTACGAGTGAGAATCGAACCCATATCACACACACTTGTGCCCCTGCGCCAAGACTAGCCTCGAAAATTTAAAATAACTATAAATTACCGGTTATTTTAGAACAGAACAACAACTTATTGAAGCTCTTCCGTAGTCCGGCATAGTGGTCTGAATGGAAATGCGTAAGGAAGTAATGTTTCACATTAGGTATTTCACCATATGAAAAAGCATCGACGGCAAAATGAGTACCTGAAACAGAAATAGTTTCATTTTTAAAATACTAATTATTATTGTTATTTCGTTGGGATAGACAAAAAGTAGTATGTAAATGTCGCAAAATGGAGAACAAAGTGACACTTAAAAAATCGATGGAATATATGGATGTTTTTTTTAAATAAACATGAATCTTTGAGGCTGATTTGAGAAAATGAGGCATCGCGTCGTGGCGCAAATGTTAAACGAATTATTTAATATTTTCATTTTTTCGCTCTGGTAACAAGGCAAGGTTGACATGTGTGGGTTACAGCTTGAAAAAAAACCAGGTTAAACTAGTAGATATGTATAAGGTTCATCACATAATGAACAGTGATGATAATTTTAATTTTATAAGTAAAGTAGCATTAAAACATTACAACAAAAAAAAAGAAGTACACACCTGCAACAATTTTAAAATGAGGAATTTTTCCAGTGACCACAGATGCTCTATTTGATTTTGATTTTAAAGGTAGATTAAATTGTATGAAATCCACATTTCGTTTTGGCGAACAGGAACCTGCCCCGCTTTTTTTAGATCTTGCAGAAGATGCCGGTCTTTCTTCGGGAAGCATATGTTTAATGTCTTTTTTTGGCGACAGTAGTTTTTTAAGCTGTGGGGATTTCGAATCATTTCTATAAGTTTTATCAGATGCCCTTCCAATATTGAGTAAAACTGAGTTGTTGCTCATTTCCGGTTTAACATCATTGTCTTTCACTTGACACACATTTTGTTGAATCTTTTTATCTTCCAATAAACTTTTGGTAGTTTTCACCCTATTAGTACATTGAAAGTATTTATCTATAGATAGTTGCTTTAATTTATCACTTTTTCCATTTATTTCATGCCCAATCAGTTTATTATCAGTAATTTTGGCCTTCAACAATTTATAATTTGGTGGCTGTACAATGACATGCGCCAGTCTTTCAATGGCATTTGTATTTAAAAATAGAACTTTGGGTTTGACATTGTTATCTGTGGATAGCTTTTGCTTTTTAATTTCTAAATTAACGGTAACAGCCTTCCTTTTTGGCGGACTGAAAAGAGATTCATCCATATCTGAATTAATTTCTGATTGTACTTCAGATAATTGTGACCCCTCGATTAGTTCACAATCAATATTTACATTGTCTCCATCATGTTTCACTTCAATTTTCTTTACATTACTTTTATTTGAATTAACATTTATAGTATCACAGTTAGTAATGCAGAATGAAAGAGATATTATTGGTTTTTCATCACATTCATTATTTTCCACTAAGCAATCACCATTTATAATGCTGATATCAGCTATTAATTTATTTTTATGAAATTTAGATTTTGTGCAACCATTAATACCATTCAAAATATTATTACTTATATTTTTATTGCAATTTGGCACATCTAAGCTAAAAGGAACATATTCTAGACTATTATTCAAAGATTCTAAATCTTCAATAGCTGATAGACCCAAAGATTTTTCTTCAATGGATTTTTTTCTTTTTGGAGTATAATTAAAGCTCTTTTGAATGAAATTATTGTCATTTACATTTTCTTTCTCATATTTAGATATCTGTAATGAAAATCATAATAAAATCAAAATAAAATATTTAACAATCAAATATAAAAATCAATTATAATATAGTAAGACGTCCATATACATACCTGAATTAAATTATTTTTTAAAAAGGATTTTCTTTTTAAAGATAATGAAGTAGAAACTACTGATTTCTGAAAATAAAAATAGAAAATTTAAGATTCACTAAAACTGTAATGTAGATCTTGATAATGATCATCCTATATATTTTTCGAATAAAATTGACAACAAAATTGAAAAAATTATTGTTAATTACACTATTTCATATCTTTAGATTAATTATGACCGTAATTTTAAATATTATTGCTGGTATTTATAAAAGACTTACTTGTGTAAGTGATATATTGTTTTCACTTTTTACAGTTCGCGGATTTAACAGAGATGGAATATAATTATTTATATCATCGTCTTCATTCATTTTACATGGTACGAAATAAAATTGTATGTTTCACTTAAATCTAAATTAAATATTCCATTTTAGGCATATTAATATTATTATTTGAGCTAATATTTAAGTTGTTAGATCTCATATCAAATCAAAGTTATAAATAATAACAGTAAATACTATACGAAAAGAAATAAAAACATTGAACTCTCAAATTCTGTTGATATTTGTGATTTGACAGATTTAGTTCTTTGGGTATATATATTCTGTGATTGGAACGCAGATGATAAAAAATAATAATCGGCGGGAAATTTAAATATTTTAGTCACTTAAAATTTGCAGGGTCGGTCCGTTTTATTAATTTATCTCTTAATTCTATTTAAATTGTTGCATATTCTAGAAATTTGATTAAAAAAATTTACAATAATAGATCAATATTTTTTTCAATCAAAATTTTTGCTACCTATTTATATATATTTTTATTTTTGTAATTTGAATAGATTTACACGTGATAGTTGAGGGTTCGATTCCTATGCAAAAAATGACTTAAATAAGCCAGAAAATAGTGAACGGAGTATCTTAACACTATTCAGGAGTTGAGTTATGCAAACAATATAATATTATAATTAACTCTTAAATTAAATATACTACTGGAACCAGTAGCCGACAACCACTAATAATTTACATTTTTTTCCTCAGATGATAAGCAAAATTATTTCTCAAATTGTTAACACTGCTTTTGTCACACGAACTTTGTAATGATTTTCGTTAACGTTGGTGTACCATCATTAACAAAATAAATAAAAAAAAATATTTCAATCACCTCCAGTTTCTTTGTGACAGCTATATATTCTTAACTATAACTTTATTTAAACGACTGACCTTTGTTACACCATAAACATGCCACAAAAGTGTTCTCACGACCCCGATAGGCTTTGTTATGTGTGTGGAGACTGCTATTAGGTTGGGCTAAACAAGAACATAGACACCAGAGGCAAGACATATGCCATTTGCTATACCAATGATTTGGAATGAACCAAAGCAAGTGATTGTTATTTTTGTTTGAATCGAACACAAGGCATTACAACCAAATCCAAATTCTGTGTCTTATCTAGTATCCAAAGTTGTCTTCGGCCTACAGATTAATCCTAGATAGTGCTGAACTACCTGTCCCAAAGGCTCCAAATTGATCAGAAAATCAGGACTCTACTCCGAAACTTGTTCTAAGTCAGTACGATAAGGTATCTGAAGATAGAACTGATTAATAAGAGTAAGAGCTTTGAAGAAAAACTGAATGATTAGGAAAAACTCACCTGGGAACCTGACGTGTCAATTTTTGATCATTCACATATTATTGTTTAGTGGCCCTATATATATTCAAAATTTGATATAAGTTTTTATGTGACAAAAAAAGTTAAAATTTTGTTAACCAGTGTAATTACTGTCCTTCCTGTTGACATTTAGCTCTCAATTATATTTTCTCCCGCCATTTTGCTTAAGATGGCGGATTGAAACGTATATGTACTTATGCAGATTCTTTAATGAAAATATCTGTTTCTTAGGTTAATTGATAAAAGATTAAGTGCAAGGTATCGCTATTGTTTTTTCTTTTATTATTTATGTATATTATGAATTGCTAAAGATATGTTTAAGTAAATAAGTTATAAAACTATTTGATGTTAGCCATTTCTGTTTGTGCAACAATATATCTGAAGAAGAGAAAGCTTATTAAATTTTTTCGTCTCCAAAAAGTGAGGATGTCTTGGTGAGAGTGAGGTGAAGGTGAGAGTATACGTGTCTTATTTACGGATTTTTAATAATTTCGTAATGTATTTTAAATTTGTTATTATTGCGGCTATAAAATTTTAAAGTAACTGTAAAAACAATACTTACTAATATCGTAAAATTATTCATATCAATGGAATAGCTGCCAGTCTATATAATCTCTATCTATATTTTATATATTAAAACAGTAAAAATATTTTGTCTGTACATTTAGTAATTTTGACTGAAATATATAGAGGGACACTTAAAAAGAATAATAGAAAGCGAAAATATATTTTTTAACTTCTTGTCTGTCTTTCGGTCTGTTGATCACGCTTATCTCCAAAAGTACTGAACCGATTTACTTAAAACTTTCTCCAATTGCTTTGTTTTAACTCAGCATAAAATTTAAAGTTTTTATTTTTTCATTAATTTTTATTTTAAATTTTTTTTATCGTCATTTCAATGAATTTAAGCGATGAATTTACCTGCGAATATTATATAGCAATCTATATTTATACTTATAATAAATGTATAATTGTTTGTAATAAATCTGTATTTTTAACGGTATAATATGTATTTAGTAAAACGTCGTTTTCAATTATTGTAATCATATATTAAATAAAATTTAACATAAAAACGGCAAATTATATTAGTCACTGACATCAGCACATTTAACAGAGTTGTAAAATTATGATAAGACGTACATAACATAGGTTAAAACAGTGACTCTCAACCACTGCGCCGCGGCACTTTTGTGTCCCGCCAAATTTCAAAAGTGTGCCGCCAAACTTTGCAAATATATAATAATGTTAATATAATTAAATTATATAATTTAAAAAGAAAAAGATTTTTAACATGAATATATATTTAAATCCACAAAAAAAAATCGTATAATATATTAAAAATTTTTGTCATAAACTATTTATGCAGTGTGTTGTAGTAAATAATTTCTCTTTGTGTGCCGCCAAATTTTCTTTGCGTGCCGCCAAATTTTGAAATCGTTAAATATGTGCCGCATCAAAAAAAAGATTGAGGATCACTGGGTTAAAAGAACGTAATGTTACAAAAATATACAAGTATAAAAAATAATTATTATTTCGTCGTATTTTTCAAATCGTATTTTTTAATTGAAACAATCAAAAATCTTTATAGAAATTACGTTAGTGAAGTAAAAAAATAGTATTAGAAAATTACGAATTAAAGTAATAAAAAATCATAGTCAAGTCAATTCTGTTTATTAAATAAATAATCATGTAAAATACTTATTAAGAAAACGTATAAAAATTTGGACGTAGTGGGATTTAAACTCGCGCCTCTTAGGAAACCGTCCTAGCGCTCTGACCAACTAAGCCATACGTTCTTAGTTGGCCATAGTTGGTCAGAGGGCTAGGATGGTTTCCTAAGAGGCGCGGGTTCAAATTCCACTACGTTCAAATTTTTATACGTTTTCTTAATAAGTATTTTTCTTTCCTAAGTGTGAATTAACCCTTTAAAAAATTGTTAAAAATAATCATGTAGTTCAAGCGGGTGAAGCCGCGGGGGGGCCCCCCGCTACTAGTAATTAAATAATTTAATAATTATATTTGTATGTGATAATGACATTGAAAAGAGAAAGAGCCGTGGCGCAGGGGCACAAAGTGTCACTGTAAAATCGACTGGTTGTGGGTTCGATCCCCACTCGAGGAGATGAAATATTTATTTTATATTTCCATTTCTTCGTCGAATTCGCCACTCAAAATACAATGCCTACAGAATTCAGCGGAAAGTGAGGAGCCGAGTGTCTTAACACTAGATGCCTTACTTAAGAAAAATTGAAAAGAGCAACTAAGTTTCTTGTCAGCTCATCTGTGGCTCTAGCCGGTGGTAGCCTTAAGTTCATTCGATGACGACATCACAACCTACTTCATTCATTTAACGTGAAAAATACAAAATATAAAATGCTATTAAAAACAATATAAATATAGATTTTAATCATTTATTACGTGACACAGTTTGTATAATCCAATCGGTATAAAATGATACTTTCGTGTAAACCCCTGGATAATACTTTAGACCGCAAGCATATCCAAAGGATACCAAGCCAACGACAACGCCTTTATAAAGTAAAGGCCCTCCTGAATCTCCGAAGCAGCCATCGACTCCATCAACGTCCAGCTGACCGGCACACATCATGGAATCCGAAATAATTGCTCCAATCGTCTGATAATGTTCCTTACATTCTTCTTGATTGATTATTAGCATCATTGAGTATTGTAGCTGATCGGGCTGTGGACCATCTTTCTGTAAAGATAAGTTATTTTGATTTTGTTACTCTTAGTGTTAAAGAGTATTTAGGGTTTTTGGGTTTGAATGGCCTGAATGGATCTGAATGATAACGCTATGTTTGTGGGTTCGATTCCCGCTCAAGGGAATAACTTATTTTTATTTTCTCACTCTAGTTAGAAGACGAGACAGGTCTCGAAAATTAATCGGAAAGTGATGAACAGAATATTTAATATATGGTTCCCTGTGCCTATCTAACTTCCGAATATGGTGTGAAATTAAAAAATACTTTAAAAAAGTTATCTAGAAAAAAAAACTGAAAAAAAAAGAATTATAACATTTTAGTAATTTAGTCACGAAAATTACATATCGTCTGTAAACCATTATAAGATAGAGAAATCTACTATCTTATAGATACAGCGAAAAATTTACGTACATACATACATATTTTATATATTTTTTAAAATAAAATAAAAAACAAACCTCAATTGCGCCCCATCCAACCAACGTACATACAGAATTAGGTACCAACTCGGTACCAGGTTTAATAATAGTTCCTTGTCTTACTAAATTACCCAAAGTGAACCTTTTAGCGACGACAACCACGGCTATATCGTTAGTGTAATAGCGCTTGTCGAATCCATAATGCGGTACTATATTTTTTACTTTATGCAACACGCCCCCTCGCGTCCGATATGTAGAGCCTACACGGATTTTCCAGTATTGTGGTAATGTGTAACTGGAATTAAATATGAAATATTAAAATATATACGACGCCATCGTGGCACAGTTGAAATGTAGGTGCGTTTTTTTAGCTTTGCGCTATGTACCGTTTTAGCAGGGTATGCAGAGGAACCTAGTGTTAAGATACTACTGTTCCCCACTTTCCGCTGAATTGTCGAGGCCTTGCGTGTTGAGTGAGTGGAGGATCTCAACGCCGCGCTTTGCCTCGTTACCAGGGTGTGGAAATTAAATGTTTCATTTCTCCGAGTGGGAACCGAACCTAGAGCCTTTGCGCCACGACGCCAAGCCTCAGGCGTTAAGTGTCTTTATATTTATAAAGAGTAACATAATTATTCTTCGGGCAGATAGTAAGGAAATGTAATACTATCATTGTGAAATGATCAACATTAAGGTCATTGTGGTGCAATGGGGCAATGTCTGACCCGAAATGGGCTGTCTGTGGGTTCAATCCCCACCCAGAGCAATGGTGTTTTTTTAATTTTGTTGCTGATGAGATAAAGTGCGGCATTTTGTCATTGAATATGCAATGTTTTGAATGCCTGCTACCTAGCTGCTATATCAATTGTCTATATGAAGTATAAAGCGAGATGCTGAAAAAAATGCTTGCCACTATTCTATACGAAGACAGCATATATAATATTTAAATAAATTATTTAAGATTTATTGCAATAGAGTGACGAACTATATTGTATAGGTACAACGTCAAATCGTGACTTTAAATTCTATACGGTCCGGTACCAACTAAAATGCACCATAAACCTAGTTATATTTACTATCTACAATCTATATATTTCTTACGGTAGATAATCTAAAATACCTAGTATCTAAAATACTGGTTGTGAGTTCGATTTCCACTAGGTAGAATATATATTTTTTATTTTTTTCGCATCATTCATCACATTCCAGTTTAGTGATGTAACAAAAAGAATCTCATTTTGAATTCATAATTTAACACGTTCTGTTTTAAATGTGGGCGGAGACTTCTCTCTATCTAACTCGCTATACCTATCTAAGTGAAAGATAAAGAAGAAGAAAGCTTAAAGCTAAAGAAAAAATAAATAAATAGAAAACATTTCGTTTTCTATTTATTTATTTTTTTATTTTCTTTATTTATTTATTTATATTTCTATTTATTTATTTTTTTATTTATTTCGTAATACAAAATTTACTTACTTTCTACCAGTGTCCTGGTTGTACTGGAAGCAATGGGCACTAGAAATAACATGGCGTGAAGTTATGATAACTCCTGCGCAGTGCTGAATGTAGTCGTATGTTCCCCATACATCTAACAGCATCTGGGCTAAGATTGGGTATTGTTGTATGGACGTGGGGTACCCGTTTAGAACTCGATTTGTATATTCACTGTTTACTGAAATTAAAAGATATATTTATTTTTTCCAAGATCTTTCCCAAGAGGCCGTCGTGGCGCAGGGGCACAAGGGTGTGACTGTAACGCGAGGGTTGTGGGTTCGATCCCCACCTGACGAATTGAATTATTATGTATTAATATTTTCATTTCTTCACTCTGGCTCCAAAGGAAAAATCAAAATTAAAGGCGTGAAGTTCCACCCATGCGCGTAGGGGGCCGGGTGGTCCGTGTCCATCTCAGAATAGTCTGGTGCTCACCTCAGAAATTTAAGTAACAGAAAAAAATGCCTCGAAAAATAATAAATAAAAACAATGTTTACACGAACACATCAAAGTTAAAGTCCAGGCCACAAGGACATATCTCTAGATACGCCCAAGGTTGCACCACTAACACACAATGGCTCCAGAATTCGGTGGAAAGTGGCTACGGGAGTTTTTTACTGAGACTAGACCTCCTCGGCTTACCCTGCTGTGTGCGGGATACAGTGCGAAGCTTATTTGATTTTGATTTGATTTTTAGTATAAAAATAATTTTAATAGTTCACTAGGGGAGGTACAAATGTATATTGCAATTATTGCAAGCGTATATTGAAAATAAACGAAAATACGAATGAAAGTAATTTCATCATCAAGGAAATTTAATGAAGATAATCTTCGGCTTTATAGTATGTAATTTGGAAGTATACTACTCGAGAAAAAGTAAAATTTAAATAATTCAACGCTTTGTTTACGGCCGCAAACCTAGCATCGATTACTGCGGGGGGTGGGTCAATATTTTCACCAAACCACCAAGGCAAAAGCCCGGCGTTGAGTTCCGCCACTCAACACGCAATGCCATCTGAGTTCGGCGGAAAATGGGAAACGGAGTGTCTTAAGCTAGGTTCCCTCTGCCTGCTGTGTGCGGGACACAGCGTGAAACTGATTTTTTTTTAAAAAACCTAATGTTATATGTATAAATATCACAAAATTACATACCCTCCCCTAAATATGGAATGAAGAAAATCCAAGCGCAGAATAACATTATGCGGTACTCCTAAACAGGTATATACCTGTTTACGTGATATATATGTATCTCGTAAACTCGTTGCTAACTTTGTGTAATGTTAGCTCACTCCGCGACCGTTCTTTATACTTTAGAATCCAAATGCTATATAACTTTCTTGGAGCCTACACTTCAAACTTTTACAGCTGCCACGAGAAGTATTTCGTAGTGGGATTTGGTAATTTTGATAATTTCTATTTAAGAATCTTCAAAATATATAATATTGTCATTTGTTCGCTTATTTCGAAAATTTTGCGAAATTTTCTATTTTGTCCGCACGCGCTGGATTAGGTTAGTCAAAGTTCAATGTGTGCGTGAATTTCAAAACGTTCCACAGGTTAAGTCTATGGGATACATTTTGACCATTTACTCAAAAACTACAATTACAATTATCACCTAACTACTTCGCTGGTATCACCGTGTCTTCCACAACGTTCCTGCAAAGTTTCAGAGCTGTAGGTTTAACGGTCTAGGAGGAGTAGCATTACAACGAAACACACTTTTGACCAGTAAGAGCTTCGCTTCGCTCAGTTCCATCATTTTTAAAAATCTATGAGTATACGTATGATATCAGAAGTTTTTAAAATTTCGAAAATTTATTTATTTTCTCTACTATATGAAATAAAATAAAGGTAATTCAGGCATATCCTGGCTGCGTCATGATATCAGTGTAGTATAATGATTTACACACTATATTTTATTTTATTAACATCGTTTGTAAGATATTTAATATACTCAACTAATTATAAACCTAACTACGATATTTTAATATGGAGATGCGATCTCTTCGTAGGATATACGGAGTCAGCTTAGGTGATCGAATTCGCAATGAAGAGATACATAGAATGGCAGGTACTAGCAAGAATATCACGGTGAGAATGACTAAGAATGTGCTCAGC
Source organism: Heliconius hermathena (assembly GCA_013403705.1). Taxonomy (NCBI): domain Eukaryota; kingdom Metazoa; phylum Arthropoda; class Insecta; order Lepidoptera; family Nymphalidae; genus Heliconius; species Heliconius hermathena. Next base: position 83,816 of record JAAIXJ010000335.1, read on the forward strand.
TGGTTTGGGCACGTCGAACGAATGAGTGATGAAAGAATGGCAAAAAAGATTTCTGATGGAAAAGTGAGTGGTAAGAGAGGTAGGGGGAGACCTCGGTTGACCTTCGAAAACACAGTATCAAATGTACTGGAGGAAGGTCAAGTAAAAGCATGAGGACCCCCCGGAGGGAATGTATGAAGAGGTTGATGACAGACGAGGTGAAAGAGCTATGTAGAAACCGTAGTGTTTGGCGCTCCATTCTCTCTGACTACCCCGCTAGGAATAAAGCGTGAGGTTAAGTTTAGTTAAATTAAGATATTTAATTATTAAAAAAGATATAAAAAGTACGTGTCTTTTAATAAATTACAAGTATCAAATACTAAAAGTCGATGTATACTCAAGTTGTAAATCGTAAATGATGTATAAATAATATCTACTTTACAAGCATCAATCATCCTAAGCTGTTTTAAGATACATAGAAGCCCAAGATCGCAGGGCGCTCAGACCTACGTCATTTTAACAAAGTTAAAATTTTGAGGAATATTAGTCTAATATGTAGTTAAGACTCTGTTTGAGAAGATGATTGGGCCATCGGATTGGTCTTGAAATTGTCCATAAATAATATACTTAAAATTAAAGCCTGCTAGTATAATGTAGTTTACCCGAATTTTAAGCAACCTTTAGGACGTCTGGCAGGAGTAAAGGCCCATGTAAGGGGTCTGGTAATAATATTTTTTTTTTATATTATTCTTAAAAACATATTTAAATACGAGCGTTTCTGTTTCGTTTCTACGTTTTACCTCTGAAACCCCATTTTCAACTTAGTAAGTTCGCATACAATTTTAACTACATATTAAAAAAAAAGCTACATATTAAATAAAAAAAATCATCTTCACGCTGTATCCCGCATACAGCAGGGGCAGGGCAGGCAAAGGCAACATAGTGATAAGACATTCCGTTCCCCACTTACTACATATTATAGAGTAGAGTAGAGTAGAGTAGAGTAGAGTAGAGTAGAGTAGAGTAGAGTAGAGTAGAGTAGAGTAGAGTAGAGTAAATCAAAGAAATATGTAAAATGAACAACAAATATACAAAAGGAAAAAAACACGTATGCAAAGGCGGTCTTATTGCTTTAAGCAATCTCTACCAGATATACCAATATACCAATGTTTCAAATATTACGGATAATTTATAATAAGGAAAAGGGGGACAATGTCTCAGTGCAAATTTTATTTAATGAAATTATATATATAATAATATAAATCAATAATAAAGAATAAACTTACATACATAATATATTGAAATACAATATATACTTATTTTTTCAGATTTGCTGAAATGACGTAGGTCTGGGGGCCCTGGGATCCTGTTTATAGGCTATGATTACAATTAAAAAGTTTATTTGCTGACTTGAGAAGATAAGTGTTCATTTTCATTGGTGAATTTAATTATTTGTAAAATAAATATTTAATGAGCTAAACTTCTGGAATACATATACATTAATCATGTAAAAGTATAATGGTATCTACGTTATATCCTTGGGATAGTTGATACCTGTGCGAGGAAACGAAAATAATTCATTCTTGAGTGGGAATCGAACCCACAGCCACAGGGAGGTACAGTCAGACTATGCCGCTGCGCTACTGCTGTCTCAGATAGTACGCAAAAATTATTGTTTATTTTTAGCATAAATTATTAATCGATATTCTCAATTACTACCTCAGACAAAATACTACTGCCACAACTAATTTTTAAAATTATATTTAAATCATAAAGCTTAGTAATTTCATGTATACTAAGTACATGTTGGGTAAGCCGGAAATTAAATATCCTTACCGAAATCTTTTAATTTCATAAAAAATTGTAACCTAACTGGCTTAACGCAAGGACTTAAACAAATTTTAAAAATCAGCTTCACGCTGTATCCTGCACACAGCAGGGTAGGCTGAGGGAACCTATTGTTAAGACACTCCGTTCCCCATTTTCCGCTGAATTCTGAAGGCATTGCGTGTTGAGTGGGGGAACTCAATGCCACGCTTTGTCTCGACACCAGAGTGAAGAAATGGAAATATAATTTTAAATAAATATTTCATTTCCTCGAGTGGGGATTGAACTCACAACCAGTCGCGTTTACAGTCACACTTTGTGCCCCTGCGCCACTACAGACCTCACACTCACTACATATATAAAAATATTCTATGTGTGGATACATACAATGTTTTTAACCTTAATGGAGTTTCAGCAAAATACGCTAAAAGACCAGAGATAATTTTACCTTTTTTTAGAGATTGGCCAATATGTTGCAGAATTCTGGATTCATAGCTACACTTTTAAAAATTTGAAACATTTCATGTAATAGTCACCAAAACAGCTCAGGTATACAAAATTGGAGTTTTTGTTACGATAGCGTCAAAAAAGTACTTATACATAATAACTAATTAATTAAAGAAGACAAGTAAAGACAGGAAACAAAATTAGTTTTTTTTTCATAGTAATATGTATTTAAGAAGGCAGTTCGGTACAATTACTCATGTTTTTTCTGTCTGTGGCTGTAATGATACGGCACCATGATTAATTATTGTTTGTAGAAACCAATTAAATAGATCCATCTCTCGGGCTTAATACTAGTTACATGCCTCGAATTCATTTATTCTTTTTAAAAGTACATACTGTTTAAAAAACTCGGTCAAGTGCGAGTCAGATTTGCTTACCGAGGGTTCCGTAATACGTACCAATTTCAAGATTGAAGGTCACCGGGAAGTACAACTTATAAAAGTCAACAAACCTACGTTGGCATATACAAAATGTTTGCATACTTCTTATTTTGTATGAAATTAATTATAATTATAAGTTTGTCATAGTTTTTGTCCGTAATATAAACATCAATTAAAATTTTTCTTTATACATATTGCAAATTCACCCTTGCCAAATTTTATTATTGTAAGTCTACCGGAAACACCAGTAGGTTTTGATAACACGGTGAAAAGGTTGACAAATTTAAATTTGCGGCCGTATCCACTCTCTCATCACTCTCACTCGATGTACTCACTCTCTTTCAAGGTTTAAAGCCAACTTCTGCAACAGACTGTCAGATTTCCGTATACTTAGGCCTAGTTTCAGCATAAGTTTCATAAAAGTATAAACAAGTCCCAAACGCCTGTCCATTTTATTCGATCAATCTCATCTAGTAATTCAATTATCTTCTGTTCTATCATGCTAATATTTCATGTAACTTTCTTTACGATATCTAAATCACATCAGGGAGAACATACTGGTGCGTTCTAGCATTGTGCGCTCTTATGTGCTCGAGGTAGATGGAATGGTACAGCTCTAATTAAGACTAATCTTTACGTTCAAGTCTTCCATCATTGGTCCATTCATTAATTTAAATAAAAAATCCTGTATCCCGCACACAGCAGGATAGGCGGAGGGAATCAATCGGGAAAAAGACACTCTGTTTCCCCATTTTTTGCGTATTTCTGGAGGCATTGCGTGTTAAGTGCTGAAACTCAACGCCTTGCTTTCTTCAACACCAGAGAGAAAAAAGAAAAACACAATTTTAATTTTTTTTTATTTCCTCAACTCAGGTCTACGGTCACACACTTGTGTGCTATTGCGCTAAGACTGGCCTTATTAATTTGATTTTTAATAAATTGTATTTACTCTGAAGTAACTTTGTTTTAACATACATAAATAATAATTTAATTGATTTAATCAATAATAATAGTTCAATTTTGTTTCCTTTTTTTGATTGGAAGAAGGAGATTCTATATTCGCCAAATACACTTTTTTTATATGTGGCCATCGATTTCTTCAACGAAAACGTACGAAGGACAAAAGTGTACGATTCTCTCTCTCTCTCTCATATCAGGGTATATAAAAGCCAATTTTTCATTGTGGTGGGTCAAAAATGGTGGGAAAAATTTAAGACATTGCCACCTGCGATTGTCATAATTCATAGGTAAAATTGTCCTACTTTTTACTTTAGTTCCGTAATATACCATTTTATTTGAAAGAGCGATTTGAATTTGCAACTAAATTAGAATCTGACTTTATAGACACTTCCATGCGTTTCATATATGTATACATATTTTTATAATAATCATATAATTTGAAGTAATTAAAGTATCTTTTATCAGTATAATCTTCATGCTGTATTCCGCACACAACACAGTAGGCAGAGGGAGCCTAGTAGGACATTGATCAATGGTGGAACTTAACGCCGTGTTTTTGCCTGGAAAGCAGAGCAAAGAAATAAAAATATAAGCCTCCACATCCGGCCCTGCCAAAGAAATTAAAGATAGTAAAATGTGGTTGTGCGACTTCTTTTGTTCTTCCTGTTTTTATGTTAATGTTACATATGTAAATTTTAAATAACTAAAAATTAATAAAAAATTAAAGGAAAATAAATAAAAATATAATATGTAAACAATATTATAAATCATAAGGGATATGTGAAATGATAAAACAAATGCTTTTATTCAACATTTTTATTGTTATTCAAATATTCTGCTATGTACAAACTTTCAGAAAATTATGAAACAAAAATTAATTTATCTTATAATGCCTTTATTTCTAATCGCGGTTTGTATTTGGCTGTCAATACTTGTATAATATTTCATTCGACCCAACAGGTGTGTAACTTTTTTTAAGTCACCATCAAAGAAAGCTATGGATAATTGTTTTTGCAAAGTTTTAATAACCTGTTTGTTTTCTTTATTTAATTTCATTATTTCTTCTTCAGTATCTGCATTCTCCACTTCTTCGTTTTTTTCCATGATTTCCATAAGAAATGTCTGATCTATTTGTGTGTTTTCTGGTATTTCTTTCCCTCTTAAGTGTAGCATATAAATACCTGTTTTTGAAGCATATTGAATAAGATATAAAAATGATCTTTGAATTTTTCTGTTTTAATACATTTTAAATAAAATATATAAAAATTTGATTTGACTGAATTAATTCGTTTATAAAGTAAAGTATGCCCACTACTTCTGATTACTATAGCGCTATTCATCTGGTTAAAATAGTTTTTTTTTAAATCATTTATTTAAAGTTGCCATATGAGTAAACAAGTCTATTAAAAACAATTCTATTGAATTGTTAATGTATATTATTACAAATACATACAAATCATATTACTGTATTTATTAACTTAAAATATGATAGAAGTCATAACAGGATGATGGAATAGTCTGACTATAAAAGTGATGGTTGAAAGTTTGTATGGCAATTGGGTTTTTTTTTCATTTTCTCTAATAGTATAGACAAAGCACTGTGTTAAGCTGCACCACAAAACACAATATATCAAATTTGGGAAGTTTATAGAGAGAGTGCTGTGACACTAGTTCTCTCTGCCTATGGTGCAATGTAAAAGCTGATGAAAAGTTCATAAAAAAAATTCTCGATAATTATTAATATGATATGACTATTTGCAATTTATACAGTATCATCAGCATGATATTACACATTACCATAAAAATACAATAAAGCGGGAAAATAGTTTCTTATATAATAATTAAAAAGATAAAAAATACCTCTGGTAAGTGGTTCCAATAGGGTTTTGTACGCATCATTAACTAATGAAGAATATTGTGCTGATATTTCCTGCTCTTCTTTTTTTCTGATAAAAAATAAACAAAATGACAATATTTATAAAAAAAAATTTCAAAGCTTATATACTTAATTATAAATTCACCTATTAGCATATTTGTCCGGGTGTAAATGTTTTTGCAACTCCTTGTATCTTTTTGCTAAATCACTCTCATCTAAATCATATGTTTCTTTTACTCCAAGAATTTTAAAATAATTTTCAGGTTTTTCCGGCATTTGTAGTGCTTTACATTTGGAACAGAATAAGTTAGACGTTAGAGGCGAGTCATTTCCGCACGACCAGCATGATATCTTTCTTATTTGAGTCAAAATATTAAATTTTGAGGTGAGATTCAAAAAGTTTCTTCTTAGAAACATTATTCTATTTGCTTTGCTTCAGTAAAACTGAGCTTTGCTGCTAAATCCTAAAATTATATACAAGAGGAGGTTAAATATTTACAACATTTTTGAAACGCACAATAATATATAATTAATAATCGAGACATTATATTATATAAAGTTACGTACTTACGTATGTGCTATATAATACAACATGTATATTAACTAATAAAATATTATTTCTATATTACACAACAATAAAAACTGTCTATTTTAATCACTAATATTCTTCTGCTAATATCGTCATAGCTCAAACGTCGTCAAGCTCAAAAAGTTTTTATGTCAAAGTCAAAATCAGCTGATTTAATAAACAATTGAATTTAGTGCGTTCAATTTATCTCCTATTGATTTCCAATGACAAATAAAAATGTTAATATTATTCTATTGCATTTATTATAATAGTATAAATAGTAGAGGCCAGTCGTAAAACCGACTGGTTGTGGGTTCGATCCCCACTCGAGGAGATGAAATATTTACTTAAATTTATATTTCCATTTCTTCGCTCTGGTGTCTGAGGTTAAGCGCGGCGTTGAGTTCTGCCACTCAACACGCAATGCCTCCAGAATTCGGCAGAAAGTGGGGAACGGAGTGTCTTAACATTAGGTTCCCTCTGCCTACCCTGCTGTGTGCGGGATATAGCGTGAAGCTGATTTATTTATTTTTTGATTTTTATAAATAGTACGTGTAAGTTTTGTGCTCTATTGAGATTACTCATATCATTATTAAGTAAAGCCGTATTGAGGTAAGAGCATAACACATTATTTAAATTTTTGTTATTTTTGTGATGCATTAATTTTACTATTATTTATTTAATGAGACATGAGAAATGATGAATAAACTCGAATTTGAAACAAAATCACAAATATTTATTAACATAAATATTTACAAATAAGATTTATGGCTGATGCTAAATCTAATAACTGGCAACTAAAATTTGACGTTTGTTATTAAATAGAGACTGTAATCTAAAAGTGTTAAATCGCAAAATAAGGCCATTAATTAAAAAAAAAGTGTTAAAACTAAATATAAAACAATAGTATTAGTAAACAATATCCTACATAAATCAAAAACTATAACCAATATTTTTTTATTTGAAGTTATCTTTCGTTGTGATTTCTCTCAAACCTAAAAAAATATTATGTTTAATCGACGACGCGATTCGTAAATAAATAAAGCCTAAAAATAAGATTTAGTAAATGCAGATTTTTGTAATATAGTCGACAATGGTTTCATACTTCACTATCGACACCCCTGGTGAAGTAACTAATTTTCAAAAAGAAATATCAAGTATGATGCATGGTTTTGGAGACAATCCCAATCCTAATGCAGCAACTGTTGTGTTAGTCGAAAATATTGTCTTACAGCAATTAAGGTGGATGCTACAAGAAGCATATAATTTATCACTTATGAGAGGAGCTAAATCAATAACTAATTATGATATTATATATTTAATAAGAAAAAATCCTGTGAAATTAAAAAGACTTCACGATTATCAGATTAAATTGGATCGAATTGATAAAAATCGACAGTCTACGACAGGTACTCAAGCTGAAACAATTTTACCAGGTATTATATTAGATGATGATAAAGATATTACAATGAAAAAGAAACGCACTCATATAGAAATCATTAAAGAGTTTGACGAAGCTGATGAAGTGAGTCAGATTAAATTTGATGCTATCGATTACTTAAGAAAGGTCCGAGCAGCTAAGATTAGTGAATCAATGTCGTTTGAAAAGTATGAAGCGTATCATAAAGCTAGATGTGCTTCTTTCCGATCGGGTTATGGTCTTAGCAAAGGATTTTTAAAATTAGAAAAGTGGATAAACCCAAATAAAGAACTTAAAATAAGCTATCAAGCATTAGAAGTTTTATGTTTCTTAGCTTATGAGACTGTTGCAGAAATAGTAGATGCTGTATTTTTAATTCGGCAAGACAGTAAGAAGAGAAGTGGGGATCCTTTTAGTAAATTTGAGGGTGGTTATTTTTGTAATCCGCAAAGCTTAAATAATTCAGTTTATATTAAATCTGGTTATGAAGGTGTCCCCGCCATAACTGTTGCAGAAGTAAGAGAGGTGTTGAGAAGATATTTTACACCTACAGTTGGTATGAACGGTTTATTTTACAGAAACATGTGTATGGATTTGCCTGTGAGATTCATAGCAATATAAAATATTTGAAATATTTATATTGTATTTTAATTTATTTCCCTGGTCTAAAAAATCCTAATAAATAATTTAATGATTCATAATATAGGGAGACAGATATTTTTTTTGATGATAGGAGTAAGAATGGTAGAGAATGGAGTACCAAACAATGATACATCTTTTTTATATGAAACTATATTAACAGGTAGACTGTACCCATGACCACGTACTACTGCAAGGTGTTTGAAACATTGGGTTTCCACAAGTGTATAATATAATCCCAAATATATGTGATTAATCTAGTTAAAATAGTTAACATTTAAGTTAGCATTTAAAATGTATAATAATTGTGAAAATCTAAGAACTTATTAGTGATACATCTTTTGTCTTATTCCTTTATATGTGACCTATCTGCACCTCTTACCACTCACTTTTGCATATCTTTTGTATTCTTTTACACTTATCTATGTATCTATACCACCTGAGATCATTTTTTTTTCTTACAGTAACATCCTCCCAATGGCTGATGCTTGCTATCTGTCATTCTATATATCTCTTTGCTATGGTATAAATATATCGTTTTGTTTTTTGTTTCAGCTTCACTCCATATACTATATCTATACAAATATAATAAAGTGGAAGAGTTTGTTTGTTTAAACAATAAGATCTCTGGATCTATTGGTCCGATTTAATAATTTATGAAAGTTACATTTCTCAGGAGTGCTATAGCCTACATAATATTACTGTGTAAGTCTTAGACAGCCTAAAATAACGGAATAACTATAATAATGTATGTCAGTACATTGTATGACAAAAATATTCTAAATTATTAATTCTAAAAAAAAGTCTGCGATACCGTATATCTATCTCTTATAAACAAGTCACAAAAAAGCATTTTTAGACAAAAAAGTATTGAAAATTGCATAGTGATATTTCACCATTTTTTATTTGAAAGGGATATTGAAATTTACCAGCGAAAGTTATTATAATTTTATCATCAAGGAAATCTTATGAAGATAAGCTTCGGTTTTTATAGTATGTGATTTGCACGTACACTTTTCGAGAAAATGTAAAATTAAAATAATTCAACGCTCTTGTTTCCTGCCGCAAGACTAGGTTAGACTTGCGCAGGGGGCGCCCTAGTCGCTGATGGCATCCTCTAAAGAACTGGTTCCCAACCAGTGGCCCTAGGACCATCTGTGGTCCGCAGAAGCTTTAATGTGGTCCGCGAACAATTTTAATTTTATGACTGGGGATGGTGAGGCGAAGTTTCTGTTTGATTATCACAGTTAATTTTTATTATACCTACATACATAGTGGTCCCTGCTACCAAGAATGATATAAAAGTGGTCCTTGATCAAGAAAAAGTTGGGAACCCTTGCTCTAAAGCAACCACGTAGTGCCTGCACTTTCTCAGAATTATGAAAACAAGTTGTTCATCAATGAATGTGTCAATCTTTTGGCAAATGCAGCATAATAAACATATTACAGGTGGTATACGGGCGAAGCTGCGAGTGGGCTGATAGGTATTTAATAATTGGCATTTACAGCCAGTAAAAATATGTTTATATTGTTTCTTAATAAAAAACATTTTCAAATACTCTACAAGTATAAAGAATGAATTTTATATTTTTTCAGCTCTCTGCTGTAAAGAGACATATCCTAGTGTCAAGACACTCCGTTCTCCACTTTCCATCGGAACTTGTTTTATTGTATGTAGAGCGGCGGAATATGTCGCACTTTACCGAACCAGAGCGGAAAAATGAAAAAAAAGAGATAATTCCTTCCATTCAAAGAGAAAAGCGGAATTGTTTGAATTACAAAATTGATAGAATAACTTAGACAATTACATAGTTTAAATTTTACGCCATTCTCATCTGTTCTCATCTACGAAAAGACTAACTTTTATAATAACTATTCTTTGACAAAAATATAAAGCGCTTTAAATTTGTTCTCATCACATTGCGATGGCGGTGGCGATTCATTTTTACAGTTGTTCAGCATTGCTATTTTTTTGTTTTCTTTGTGTTATAGAGTTGTTAAAAAAATATATATTTATTTTTTAATCGTTCAAACTCGAAGTTAGCGAGCGGAACGAGTAAGGAATGGATACCCCCTATTATAACTATACCCGTATGTCTATTTATATATTATAAAAAAAGTAAATATATAATAAGTTGAACTATATTTTTTTTGTTAATTGTAATTCATACACAAGAAAATCTATAAATATAAAAACATTGGTTTTTTGATTATTACATTATTTTATTAACCACTAAATGAGTGTAACTGTGCGGAGTGAGATGATTATCTCGGAAATGTCAATGTAAGTATATGTATCACAAACATAGTTTACAAAAAACAGTTTATATTTTTGTGGTATTTTATTTTAAAATGTAATTTGCAAGTTTAAGTGTGTAAGTAAATAGGTACTGAAAATTCATAAAATCAGCTTCACGCTGTATCCCGCACACAGCACGGTAGGCAGAGGGAACCTAGTGCATTGCGTATTGAGTGGCGGAACTCAACGCCGCGGGATACAGCGTGAAACTGTAAAAGATATATATTATTTACATCTGCTCATATATTATACACAAGAGCATTGACTAGACTTCACAACTCGGCTACCGTTTTGAAAGAACTGCCTGCAAATTTAATTTTCCAGCCTGAGTTATGGCCTGCGATATTGCAGTCTTGTCGCCTGCCTGGAATAACATACATGTGTATATAAAATATTTTTAGTATTGTCGTCATAGATCCTGCTGAATAGTGGTGCAGGAAGTCGTTGAAACACTTATTTATTATTAAATTTCACAGAACGTTCGTTTCGCCGGGAAAAATGTGCTAGTTTTCAACTTTTTTCATATATATTTTTTTAGCCTCACTCTGTATTTCGAATAGAGCAGGGTACGCAGATGGAACCTAATACTAAGTTTCGTTCCGTACCGAATTTTTAAAGCATTGTGTGCTCAGTGGCGGAACTCAACGCCACGTGTTTTGCCTTAGTACCAAAGGTACGAAATGAAAATATTAATAAATAATAATTCATTCCCCCGAATGGGAATAGAACTCATAACTATCGCGTTACAGTCACACGCTTGATACTATGACGAGTGCAGTGTAATCTTCTAACAGCAGGTCTGTCTATTACCTTTTTTCGCCCTATAATAATACATCGATTTAATTACGCTAACGTCGTACTTCTTATTCGAATTAAATATTATGCACTTGAGGCCGGTCGTGGCGCAGCGGCACTAAGTGTGACTGTAAAACCGACTGGTTGTAGGCTCGATCCCCACTCGAGGAGATGAAATATTTACTTAAATTTATATTTCCATTTCTTCGCTCTGGTGTCGAGGACAAGCGTGGCGTTGAGTTCTGCCACTTAACACGCAATACCTCCAAAATTCGGAAAAAGTGGGGAACGGAGTGTCTTTCACTAGGTTACCTCTGCCTACCCTGTTGTGTGTGGGATACAGCATGAAACTGATTTATTTTTTATTATGCACTAAGTAATACATACGTTGCAAATAAATATTAATTTTGAAGTCCTGCTAAATTCTGATGAGTTTCTTTTAGTCTTTATTTTTTTATATAATATAAAACCGGTCAAGAGCGAGCGAATTCCGGAGGCATATTACGTTTGTTGATTGGCGGAACTTAACACCGCGCTATACTTCTACACCAGAGCGAAGTAATTAAAATATTAAACATTTCCTCGAATGCAAATCGAACTCACAACCTGTCACTTTTCCAGTCAAACAGTGTGCCTCTGCGGTACGACTGGCCTCAAATATATATGATATAGAATATACGTTCAACATCCAAAACACAACATACGGTCCACGATAGCCAATTCGGCTTCCCTTCGGCCACTCAATTAATCGTTAGAATTGGGTCTTTCTGAAGGACCTCTAGGGTGAAGTGGTCTCGTATATTTCAACTATGTGCTTAGGCCCACTTGGAATATGGCAAGAGTTAGGTCGATACCTAAGAACGTTAGGTGTAAGGGAATGTGTTGGGTATGTTTATATTTTATAAGTGTTGCGGGAAAATATGATTGAATTTTGTATATTTAATTTGGTATATTACATTTATTAAATGGCTTTATTTAGTTGAATGAGGTTTACTCAGATTAAGAAAATTATAAAAAAAATGAAGATAAATATGGAGGTCTATTTGGAGATCAATTTCAGTATATTTGTATAAAAATTAAGTTAATAGAGGTCGTAGTGGGAGTAGGTGTTGTGGGCTCCATGTCCACTCGTGGGAATTGATTCTTATCTGTACTATATAATAAAACAGTAAATTTAGAATTAAAAAAAAAACAAGGCTAACATAACATAACATAATTTTAGACATATAAGGAAAAGCAATCAAAATAACTATTTTGATTGCTTTTCCACGACTTCAGTTTCATGCTGTATCCCGCCCATAGCGGAGTAGGCAGAGGAAACAAGTTAAGACACTCCGTTCCCCATTTTCCACTGAATTCTGGAGACATTGCGTGTTCAGTGGCAGAATTCAACGCCGCGTTTTACCTCGACAACAGAGGGAAATCGTTACAGCCTTCTGAAATCACAGTAATTTTACATATAAACATTAACGTCTTGACAATTTCATTAAATGTATGTTTACTTTTATACCTCAAACATGTTTGTGAATACATAAGATATTTTAGCGGAGACGGTCCTTTTAATAATTTATTAGACACATTAGCGCAGTTATTAAACATTTCTTGAGTAAGAGGCGTCCTTTCTGTATTCTAATTTTTAATTCGTCGTTCGCCAGGGGCAGGAGCGTGTGATTGTAAATGCAACAGGTTGTGGGTTTGAGGTTCACTCGAAGAAATGAAAAATTTAATATAGTTTTGATTTCTTCGTTCTGGTGTCAAGGCAAAGCGTTGAATTTCAGAATTCGGTGGAAAGTGGAGAGCGAATTGTCGTAACACTAGGCTTCCTGTGCCTTCCCTGTTATATATTGAATACTGTGTAAAGTGAGTCGTAGGTAATGGCGGCGATGTTGAATTATGTAAAATAGAACGAAAGATAGATATCGCTTTCTCGTTTTAGTATGTTTTTAAAGAATGAAAAGCGGCAGATCGGCAACGCTTTAATATTTTCATATTCTCGTGCTGTATCCCGTACACAGCAGAGTAGGCAGAGGGAACCTAGTGTTAAGACACTCCGTTCCCCACTTTCCGCCCAGTTCTGGAGGCATTGCGTGTTGAGTGGCGGAACTCAACGCCGCGCTTTTGCCTCGACACCAGAGCGAAGAAATGAGAATATAAATGTAAATAAATATTTTATTGGCCATGTTGATATTTGATATTTATAAAATATACATAAAGCTAATTATTTATTACATGTATATATATTGTTGTAACATTACATCCTTTTTACCTATGTTTTGTAGGTCTCATCATAATTTTAAAACTCTATTAAATGTGCTGATGTCAGTGAATAATTTAATTTACTGCTTCAGAAACAGCCTTAAATGTTAAATTATTGGGTAAGGATTCACAATATTATTTGTAAAATGATTGCATATTAACTCCAGTACGGTTTTTAAATTAGTTACATATATCCTTAGCTGAATGTATTATACAACTGGTAAATATGTATTATAGTTACTACAGAGTACACGTTAAAAGGATTTTTTTAGGCATTTTTATACAGATTAATTTCAAACGAACGAACGAACTGAAGAATCTATGTATTTACTTGATATTTCTTTGAAGATCAAATCGTTCTTTATCTCTGTGTTGAATTAATTACGAGTTAAACGTAACTGTTATGATTTATGAAGGTAATCCTCACTAATAATTCTATTTTGTTTACTACTTTATTGTTTGTACTATGAACAATAGTGCTTTAAAAATATATATATATATTTTTTTTCGAATGGACTTAATGCTGTTGACCTGGAATGGTCTTGACAGCGTCACCGGGCTGGGAGGGGCGAGTGTAGCTCGCCCCTGAAAAAAATATATATTTTCATCAACAGTTATATAACCAAGATGTTTCGAATGTCATTCTTTAGCTAAAAATCTTACCAGCGCGATTCAGGAAATGATGCTTTATGCACCGCGCTATCTATTGAGCTTAAAGTTAAATTATAACTGATGGAACAGTTAAAAAATGCCGTTTTCATGTTAAATTTCACTTAATATGTATGATTACATTAATCTAAAACAACTTTTTACTAAATACATATTATACAGTTAAAAATAAAGATTTATTACAAACAATTATACATTTATTATAAGTATAGTATCGATATCTATCGATTGCTATAGAATATTCGCAAGCAAATAATGCCTTGAGTTCATTCAAATGACGATAACTTTCTTTTAATGAACAGATTTTGATGAAATAAACTTTAAATCTTTAGTTATTCTGAGTTAAATAAGCAATTAATGAAAGTTTTAAGTAAATCGGTTCAGTACTTTCGGAGATTAACGTGATCATACATACAGAAGTTTAAAAAAAATATTTTTGCTTTCTATTATTCTTTTTAAATGTCCCTCTATCTATTTCAGTCAAAATTACTAAATGTACAGACAAAATATTTTTACTGTCTTATACAGGGTGGAAGTGTCAGCACCACATTAAATGAAACCACAGTTTTAACTACTCTATAAAAGCCTAATATAATTCAGAAAAAAATAAATTCCCAAAAATGAAAAAGTTTTTTTTTCAAACAAAATAAATAATAAAATTGTCATTTTAAAACAAAACGCCATTTGTAAGAATGACGCACGCACAACCAGTCAGTTTTACGGTCACACTTTGTGACCCTGCACCTGGACCTGGCCTCGCATATATATATATATATGTATATATATAAATTAAATTAGCTTCACGCTGTATCCCGCACACAGCAGGGTAGGCAGAGGGAACCTATATAGCATCAATATCGATCATTTAGTGCAACAATTTTCACAATTTGATATATTGCGCAATCAAAGCTAGTCAATAGTACTTTCATATACTTTTACATAATATTATAGTTTTTAAGAGCAAATACGTTATTATTGTACGAAATAAGCGATATATTAATCAATAAAAAGTGGTTGATAATTTCGATAAGTTGTCTAAATGTCAGGATGGCCGAGCGGTCTAAGGCGCCAGACAAACCTATCAAAGGAACACCGCCGCACACGCCTCATTTCGAAATCGAGTCGTATGTATTGGCGATAAAGTTCAAAGTTGTTTAACCTTTAGTAGTATTTTTGTAGTAGTAAGTGTTTATGTTATTGGGATCTATACGTAATCGCGTCACACGAAATACAGGTATGGATAAAAATCGTGAAATGAAAAAAAAATCCTACGTCCAAACTGTTGAGGCATCTTGATTAATTTCTTTAGATATAGGTTTGAAATAGTTTACCCTATATGCTGTTTCCGTAAATGGAGCGCTGCCTCTTCCACCCTGTATATTATAATAATAGAGAAGACATAATAAGAGATATAAAATAAGAGAAGAGATTATTTTGTATACTTATACTCTCAATAAAGAAATCAACATAAACATATTTTTTATTTTTAACAAAACAAAAAAAAAACTTTTTGGCATTCAGTCATATAATATCTAGTAGTAATTATATATAAGTGACAAGTTTCTCAATGTTTGCGGCTTCGACTTGCCAAATTTTGTTGCTAAAGTTTCCCGAATTAAGACTCGAAGTTCTTAACCCCGTGATTAATTAGAAGGGAGACGTTTGCTCTGGAGTAAGTATTTGGGCTAAGTTTGAACGAAACGTAACACTCGTAATATTTATATGTGACAATGTTTTTAATGTGAAAATATCATTGTGTTACTTGCTTATATAATATAAAGTCTTCGTATGTATTACAATTACGTATATTCTTATATTCAAATGTTTATAGTTCATATTATATACATATATTCAACAAATTGTTTATTATTTACTAATATTTTTATTTCTTCGGTCTGGCATCAAGGCAAGAGCCCGGCGTAGAGTTCCGCCACTCCTGTGTGGCGGTGTTGCGTCTTAACGCAACATCTGGAAAAAATCGGCGGAAAGTGGGGAACGGAGTGTCTTAACACTAGATTCCCTCTACCCAGTGGCGCAGCTAGGATATTTGCTGTCTCTTTCAGCTTAGGACTTGCCCTTTAAAATGGTCAAAATTATTTCAGATTTCAAAACACAGTAGAGTAGATATATATTATATTTTTTTTTTGCTTCAAAACTATAATAAATATATAAAAGTTATAACATTCGATTTTGGACGGACATTACGCGTTTTTTGACTAGCAAAGTCATTAATAACATTTTCAAAATCAATAGTATCGACTAGTTCATGTTCGATTGACATGATAGCGAGATTGTATTTTTCATTTTAATTCTCTCATTTTTCTTGTACATTTCTTGATTCTTGAAAAAAAATTAGAAGAATTGTTTGTAGACTTTTATGCCTTTTTCCTTTTGATGCCCGGTGCGACTGCGCCGCTCGCACCCCCCCAGCTACGCCACTGCCTCTACCTACCCTGCTATATGTTTCATGCAAATTTTTTTTATATATATTTTTTTTATATTACATAGATATGGAACAAAAAGCAATTCAGTGTGAAGCACGGTTAATTAAACAATTTAATTACACTTAATTACATTCACGAGGCCAGTCGTAGCGCTGCGGCACAAAGTTTGAGTGTAAAACTGACTGGTTGTGGGTTCGATCCCTGAGGAGGAGGAGAGTTTCTTCGCTCTGGTGTTCTTCGCAAAGCGCGGCGTTGAGTTCTGCCATTTAACATGCAATGCCTCCAAAATCGATGGTGTCAATTATTAAGTTCAGTTTCACTTTTTTTTATAGAAACATATAATTTGCAACGCACAATGCCTCCAGAATTCGGCGGAAAGTGGGGAATGGACTGTTTTAACACTAGGCTAGCGGAGTAGTCAGAGAGAACGGAGCGCCAAACGCTACGGTCTCTACATACCTCTTTCGCAACGTCCACTGTCATCATATATGCCCTCCGGGGGATCCTCATGCTTTTTACGTGACCTTCCTCCAGTATCTTTGATACTGTGTTTTCGAAGGTCAACCGAGGTCTCCCCTTATCTCTCTTACCACTCACTTTTCCATCATAAATCTTTTTGCCATTCTTTCATCACTCATTCGTTCGACGTCAAAATAATATACATCATTTTTGCAAAACTAAAAAGACTGTCTTTCGAGAATACATGACTGTTGCAACGTAAAGATAGAAAATTGGCAACGTTCTAATATAAGTTAGAATTTTTTGATCCATTTCGTATTTTATCAAAGTTCAATTGAAATATCAATGCTTATAGAAGTTTACGTTTTGTTTGTACACGATATATTTTCTCGTTGTCGTTTCTACTACCGTTTTTATAAATTGTATATCTAGCTCCTTGTATATTTAACTTTTAAGGCTGTTTCTGAAGGAGTAAATTAAATAATTACTGACATCAGCACACTTAACAGAGTTTTAAAATTATGATGAGACGTACATAACAAAGGTAAACAGAATGTAATGTTACAAAAATATACACGTATAATAAATAGTTAGCTTTATGTATCAATGCTCAAAGTATATTATTATAAATATCAAGTATCAACATTGCACAAAACAATTTTAAAATCTTATAGAAATTACGATAATGTAAAAAAATCATATTGGAAGATTACAGATTAAAATAAAAAAGATCATATTAGAAGTCATTATAGTTGTCAGTCAATTCTGTTTATTAAATGAATAATCATGTAGTTCAAGTGGACGAAGCCGCGGGCGGACCAACCATGTGACATGTTTCTTTAACCACATCAAATATTTAAAAACGATATCGCAATTCTGCCAAAGAGAGGACATTGAGTGTCAAAACTGTAATTTTTGACATCTGTCAAAACTGGATTTATTTTCAAATAATGGACAATACTTTACTTTACAGTTTTACCATTTAATATGTTGAGTGGCGGAACTCAACGTCGCGCTAAGATATATTTTACGATAATAGTTAATTCTCCTTAATGGTTTTTTAAATGACGTCATGCATGAAATGATGGAATGAATATGATCTTTAAATAAATTAATATAGTATGATTTCATGTAATGGAATAATATTTTATTCATTTATAAAACAAAAAATAATTCAGAATGTTAAATAAGAGTGTATTTTAAACTACGGCTGGAAATCTTCTATAGAAATTATGACACTTTTTAACATTTTTAAAGACACTAATTTTTTTTACTTTTAAATTTTTTTAACTTCTCTTTAAAAACACTTTAAAAATGTAAAAAATATTTAATAAATAGCATTCTCTCTTGCCAGACGATAATTCTTAGTAATTATCTTTGGGTAGCCGAAATTTGTAAAAATCTCCATATAGAGATGCTAACATCATAAGTAATTTGTAACAAGCGTATAAAATATAAAAATTTCGACGTCGCTTGATAAGAACGTATGGCTTAATGGTCAGAGCGCCTGGTCGGTTTCCAGGAGGCGCGGGTTCGATTCCCGATACGTTAAAATTTTTATAAGTTTTCTAAATAAGTGTCATAACACTTATTTAAAACTGGAGTAGCGAAATAATACACAAATAAATCAGCTTCAAGCTATATCCCGCACAGAGCATAGTATGCGGAGGGAACGTAGTGTTAAGATACTCCGCTCTCCATTTTCCACTAATTCTGGAGGAATTGCGTGTTAATTGGTGCACATCTATGCCACAAAATACACATATATATATTTAGTATTACAAAAATATCAGGAAACAACATGATCTTACAAACATATGTAAAGACCATCAAAATCGTCACAGCCTTATGGAATTATTTTAATTTTACAAGTAAACATTAACGTCTCAACAATTTCATTATATATTTACTTTAATAGCTCAAAGATATTTGTAAAAATTAAAATTAAAAATTAAATTAGCTTCACGCTGTATCCCGCACACAGCAGGGTAGGCAGAGGGAACCTAGTGTAAAGGCACTCCGTTCCCCACTTTCTGCCGAATTCTGGAGGCATTGCGTGTTGAGTGGCAGAACTCAACGACGCGCTTTGCCTCGACACCAGAGCGAAGAAATGGAAATATAAATTTAAGTAAATATTTCATCTCCTCAAGTGGGGATCGAACCCACAACCAGTCGGTTTTACAGTTATAATTTGTGTCCCTGCGCCACGACTGGCCTCTTTAATATTTGTAGTTAGTTATATTCAACAAATGAATTATTATTTATTAATATTTTTATTTCTTGGGTCTGGTATCAAGGCAAGAGCCCGTCGTAGAATTCCGTCACTCAAGACGGAACGCCTGAAAAAAAATCGGCGGAAAGTGGAGAACGGGGTGTCTTAACACTAGTTTTCCACTACCTACCCTTCTATTTGCAGAATACAGCGTGAAGCTGATTTTTTCTATATTCAACAAAGTTACATATATTGAACAACAAAGTTACAGCAATACAAGACAAGACGTATATTTAATTAAACAAATTATATTTTATTCATTCTTTCAGTTTCACGCTTTATCCCGCATGTAGCAGAATAGGCAGAGGGATCTTAGTGTTAAGACACTACACTCCCCATTTTCCACCAAATTCTAAAGGCACTGTGTGTTGCCAAATCGTCTGGAGAAAAATAATATTTTTAGTTTTGCGCTCTGACTCGGTTGAGTGTTGGGATCTCGCAATTCGAACATGATAGGTTCTTTTTGTCTTCTATGGAATATAAGTGAAAGTAAAAAATATGTAGAATTTCAGTTATAAATTAATAAGAGCATAAGGATGCGACTGTGAACGTGACGGTCGTGGGTTGCTACCCAGGGTAATTGATTATTTAATATTTTTATTTTTTTATTTTAGTGATGGAGCAAATTGCGGCGTTCAGTACTGCGGCTCAACTCGTAGCGCCTAAAGAATTCAGTGGAAAGTGGAGAATGTAAGTTTCTTAATGGTAACGGAGTGTCATAACACTAGGTTCCCAGGTTCCCTCAGCCTACCTTGCTATGTTCGGGATACGGCGTGAATAGCTTAAAAAAATAAATAAATATATAATCTTTATTTAGTTAGGCCTTTATTCCTAATGGTAAAAGGTTATCAATTAAAATACAGTACCGTTCAAAGGCGGAGTTTGAAACACAATTGCTGTTTCAAAGAAATCGCTGTGAAGTAAAATGTTACACATCATTTCTACAAAACTACAAAGACATTGTCTTTTGAGAATACATAACTGTTGCAATATAAAGATAGAAAATTGGCAACGTTTTCATATAAAAGTTTCATTTTTTCGATCCATTTCGTATTTTATCAAAGTTCAATTGAAATATCAATGTTTATAGAAGTTTACGTTTTGTTTGTACACGATATATTTTCTCGTTGTCGTTTCTACTACCGTTTTTATATATTGTATATCTAGCTCCTATGTAGAAAACTATGTTTAAACAAAGAAGAAATATATATGTCTTGAAACAACTCTTGGAAATTGGTTCCATTAAAGGACAAGTATATTTTTCGTTCTGAATGTGGAATAACATTTTAATAATGTTAAGAAGGAGAAGTTACTTATGTTCATTAAATTAAAAATAGGTTGCCATAGCTGTGGCACAAGCGTGTAAGTGTAAACGACGTTTGTAGGTTCGATTTCCACTCGAGGAAATTTAATATTATACCTTTCTTGCTAACCAGGTAAAGCGTTGAGTTCCGTCACTCAACATGCAATGCATCTGGAATTCGGCGTAAAGAAAGGAACGAAAGCGTCTTAATGTGATCCAATTATCTCGCACTAAGTATCGAACCTTCTCTTCTCTCTCTTGTGCTCGAACATCTCAAAATCCAGCGGAAAGTGTAAAACGGAGTGTCTACACTAGATTTTTTCTGCTTACCCAGCTATAAGCGGGATTGAAATTGATAAAATTAGTTAGCAGTGTTCAATATCTTTTAAGAAGTAAATGCTTCTTAATCTGGATAATTAAGCTGATGATGATACCTACTGCTAGAATATCTTAAGTTTTGAGGGTATTTTTTTTTAATTTAGGCAGAGTGAACCCTGGGGACCATAGTTACATTAAGACACTTCTGTTTCCCACTTTCCGCTGAATTCTGGAGGCATTACTCGTTACCGGGGGAATAAAATAAAAAATATTTTATTTTCTCGTGTTAGATTCGATCCATAACTTGTCGTGTTTACAAAAACACGCTTGTCCCCCTGCACCACGATTGGTTTTTCAATGAATACATGTATATTTTTTATATTTTTGCACGAAAAGATTATAAATATTATGATATAAGCTAAATATAAACTATTAACATATGAACCTAGTTCACATTGTGGTCACACCACTAATTGGCTTTTGTCACCTATACACAGATATTAATTACATTAAACACATAGCTTGGATATATACAAATAGACAGGAAATGTAAATATTTACCTTTTTAGTAAATGGTTAACAATATCAAATTTGAGGACGGTCGTGGCGCAGGGTCACAAAGTGTGATTGTAAAATCGACTGGTTGTGGATTCGATCCCCACTCGAGGAAGTGAAATATTTATTTACATTTATATTTTCATTTCTTCGCTCTGGTGTCGAGGCAAAGCGCAGTGTTGAGATCCGCCATGTAGCACGCAATGCCTCCAGAATTTGGCGGAAAGTGGGGAATGAAGTGTCTTAACACCAGGTTCCCTCTGCCTACCCTGCTGTGTGCGGGATACAGCGTGAAGCTGGTTAACAAGTATACTATATAAATCTAATTTATTTGACTTTTTGGGAAATGTAAAAAAATCCGATACAATATATAGAAATTGTAATTATATATCATAACTGAACTTTACATTTGTGTGAGTGATTATAAAAGTCTGAAAAAACCTAGAAAATGAAGTTTATTATTAGAAATCAATGGAAAAAAAACCATACACAAAAACACATCAATTTATATTTTTATATATCATAATATATCCTCATAATTTTTGCTCTTATCTGATGTATCGTTTGTGTTAACAATCTCTTTGGGTTCGAACCCACTACCATTTCGACCTTTTTAAATTGCACAAATCACAACAAAAACACATAATAAATTCCATAGGTAAGAAATATAACAACGAATTTACAGTGTAAACTGCGTCGTCTAATCTCGCAGTGAAATTAGTCTTCGCTTAGAACGGACGATTAGAGAGATAACAGCATACGAGGATTATCACACGATCGTATTATACATACCCTGCGAAATCTAGTTAGTACTTAAACAGACTCCATTACCGAACCCTAGGGACCTAGTTGAAGCCAGTCGTGGCGCAGGGGCACAAAGTGTGACTGTAAACCGACTGGTTGTGGATTCGATCCCCACTCGAGGAGATGAAATATTTACTTATATTTATATTTACATTTCTTCGCTCTGTCGCTAGTTAGTACTTAAATAGACTCCATTACCGAACCCTAGGAACCTAGTTAATATTTAAATAGACTCCACTACCGAACCCTAGGAACCTTGTTAGTACTTAAATAGACTCCATTACCGAACCCTAGGAACCTTGTTAGTACTTAAAAAGACTCCATTACCGAACCCTAGGAACCTAGTTAGTACTTAAATAGATTCCACTACCGAACCCTAGGAACCTTGTTAGTACTTAAATAGACTCCATTACCGAACCCTGGCAACATTGTTAGTACTTAAATAGACTCCATTACCGAACCCTAGGAACCTTGTTAGTACTTAAATAGACTCCATTACCGAATCCTAGGAATCTAGTTTTAGTTCTCTACTGCTATCCAAGTATATATGGTAATTGTAAATGAGCTACGTAAATTACTTCGCGTTTATGACATATATTGTTTAATTTAGTCGGTTTTAGCGAAAGTGCTTTGTAAATTAATATGGAGGATATGGGCGTAAGTAGTATGTCATTGCTATATCTATCTTATGTTTATTAATACTGAAATTGATACAAATGGTTAGAGAGGCCGGCCGTGACGCAGAGGCACAAAGTGTGACTGTAAAATCGACTGATTGTGTGTTCGATCCCCACTCGAGGAAGTGAAATATTTATTTACATTTATATTTTCATTTCTTCGTTCTGATGTCGAGGCATAGCGCGGCGTTGAGTACCGCCACTCAGCACGCAATGCCTCCAGAATTCGGCGGAAAGTGGGGAATGAGTGTTTTAACACTAAGTTCCCTCTGCCTAACACCCTGCTGTGTGCGAGATACAGCGTGAAGCTGAGAAATGGTTTTTATTTTCCAGATTATGATATTGAACATGAAGTGAGAACTTACAGCCAAGTACAATACAAAAAGTGAAAATTTATAGGAATTTCGTAGAAAAAAAAATTTATAAATTTATATTTGTTGTTCATTTCATACAAAATGAGTACATTACACCGCAAACTTAAATTTATTAACTTTTATAAGTTATACTTACGATTGACCTACAATTTTGAAATTGGTACGGAACTCTCAGTGGGCGTGTCTGACTCTAACTTTACCTGTCTTATTTTTACTATTATATAATTGATATAGCCAAATAAATAATCATTGCTTTCCATTTGGCCTGGTGCCACATGAATGTGACGATAGTGGGTTCGATTCTCAATAGGAAAAATGAAATCTATAATAATATAATAAAGCAGAAGAGTTTCTTTGTTTGTTTGCTTAAACACTAAGATCTCTGGATCTACTGGTCCGATTTACTTTGTTTCTGTTTTGCATGATAAATATAGGCTATATAACATTACATTACACTACACATATATACTATAATAATATAATATAATAATATATACTATAATAATATAATATATAATATAATAATATATTAAAATACTTTCTAATTTGACATGCAATTTATTCTGCCATATTGATAACAATCGACCGTTGCTAACCAACGGTTTGCAAAGTTTGTTTGTTGTTTTAAGAAAACGTCACCCAAAATGAACTTGCTTAACGCATGCATGGCGCGCGGTGACTTAACCTTATGAGATACATAAAAACAATGTTTAACAAAAATATTGTTCTTTAAATAATGAATGTTTAAAAAAGTCCGCGATGGTATATGTTTATCTCAGAAGGTTGAGCAAAAGTAACCATTTTAATTAATTTATTTAAAATTTATTGGGTTTTTTAATGTATTTTTTGTATTTTGATATTCATCCTTATGAACATAAATATAATAGTAATTTTTAACATTTTATCTATAATAGATTGAAATTATAGTTGACTGTATAACATTGTAATAAACAATTAAGGAGATGTCACTGATTCGAAATGACCTAGCCTTCGGGCGGCATAGTATGACCGACACGAACGGGCAGACGACGTTGACAGTTTTATAAATTTTCATACATTTTCGAACTATTGTTATTTTTTATATAATTACTCGGTCGAATGAAAAATTAATAATATGTGGCGATTTGAACGGATGGGTCGGAACTGCGCGAAGCGGTTACGAGGGAGTGCTAGGTCAGTATGGTCACAAGAGAATAAATGAGGCTTATAGGAAAGCTTATATTGGAAATTTGCAAGGAAAGGAATTTGTTTGTGGCAAACACTATGTTTGACCACAAACAAATTCACATGTATACATGGGAGCGAACGGAAGGGAAAAGTATGATTGATTTATTCCTAGTGGATCAGCGTATTCGAAGCCAAGTCATGGACACACGAGTGTTTAGGGNAAAGAATGGCAAAAAAGATTTATGATGGAAAAGTGAGCGGTAAGAGAGGTAGGGGGAGACCTCGGTTGACCTTCGAAAACACAGTATCAAAGATACTGGAGGAAGGTCACGTAAAAAGCATGAGGACCCCCCGAAGGGCATGTATGAAGAGGTTGATGACAGTGGACGAGGCGAAAGAGGTATGTAGAGACCGTAGCGTTTGGCGCTCCGTTCTCTCTGACTACCCCGCAAAGGATAAAGCGTGAAGCTAAGTTAAGTTAAGTTAAGTTAAGTTACTCGGTCGTCGGTCGGTCGGTCGGTCGGTTGGTCGGTCAGTTAGTTAGTTAGTTAGCTAGCTAGCTAGTTAGCTACTTAGTTAGCTAGTTAGCTAGTTAGTTAGTTAGTTAGTTAGTTTGGTAGCTAGCTAGCTAGTTAGCCAGCTAGTTAGTTAGTTAGGTAGGTAGGTAGCTAGTTAGTTAGTTAGTTAGTTAGTGTTTGTACCGATTCTAGCTAGCTAGCTAGTTAGCTGGTTAGCTAGTTAGTTAGTTAGCTAGTTAGCTAGTTAGTTAGTGTTTGTTCCGATTCCGATTTACTTATTTTTGGTTTTGTATGAAAGCTCCGTTCTTCAGAAGTGCTATAGGCTATATAACATTATGGTGTATGTATTAGTTAGCCTTGAATAACAAAATAACAATAATAATGAACGCCATCGAATTGCATTAAGCGCTTAAAGATATCGAAGCTTACGAGCGAAAGTTATTCCATCATCAAGGTTTTTTTATGAAGAAATGCTTTGTCTTTTATAGCATGTAATTTGAACGTATATTTTTGAGAAAATGTAAATTTTAAATAATTCAACGCTCCGTTTACGGCTGCAAGCATAGACATGAGTCCAACGGGGGGCGCCCTTGCCGCCGATTTCATCCTCGCAAGCAGCCATGTTAGTGCTAGTAATAGGTGATAAGCCATAGTGTCTTATTGGAAACGGAGTGTCTTAACACTAGATTTCTAGGTTCCCTCTGCTATGTGCGGATAATACATGACTTACTAGAATTATTAAATATAATATATTTTATGTATTTAACAGAGTATAATCTTTTTATAGATAAGCAGCTTACAAACAATTAGGTAGAGGAAGACATTGCGAAAATTTTTTTTAACACAACGCAATCTCCTTATCAAGTCAATGAAGGGACTGAGCATTTTGTGAGTTGTCGTTTAATAAAGGGAAGTAAATCAATTTTTTTTAGCGTCACGCGGTATCCTGTATAGTAGGGCAGGCAGAGGGATCCTAGTGTTAAGACACTACGTTCCCCATTTTCCGTCACTATTTCTTAATCTCTACAATTATTCTCATTTTCTTCCATTTTGCATGGTTAGCAAACAGGACCATGTGACATAATTTTTCATTATTATCTATATATATAAAAGGACATGTTCCGACTGACTGAGGTAAGACGGACGCACAGCTGTAACCGCTGTGCGTAGAAACGTGAAATTTGGACAGTTGTTTATTTTCGTAATCTGGACATCCACTAAGAAGGGATTTTGAAAAATTTTAACCTTAAAGGGATGAAATAGAGGTTGAAAGTTTGAATGGTTTTTTTTTGAAATTCAGACTCCTAAAAATATTTCATTGAACTAAGTAACTAACATTGTTGGTCGCCGTTACAACAATTATTTTCATAATCTACCTCATATGGGCATCAAATGAAAGAGCTTCATTAGAGCTTCAAATACAATACATAATAAAAAAAACTAGAAATCTTGTTTTAAAAATTATTTTTTAATTTATATTTAATTTCATATGTATTATACATATGTAATACGTTTACATATATAATACGTTTACTAAATTAAGTTAAGTTCACTGTTTACCATCCTATAATAATAATCTGGAAACTTGCCCAAGAAGGAAGAAAATTAAATTGCTTGTATTTTTGTAAGTAAATAAATTTTGCTTATTATAAAGATTGAAATCTTTATTTTTTACATTTTTAAAATGTTATTCCACACTTAGGAAAGAAACATCGAACCCGCGCCTCCTGGAAACCGACCAGGTCGACCGACCGACTGGTCACCCTGGTCGGCTTCCAGGGGTTCGAGTCCCGCTACGTTCAAATTTTTATATGTCTTCTTAATAAATATTAAAATGTTTATATAATATTTAATTTTTTATGTATCTCTATTAACATACATACTATAATAGCTAAAAGTAATCTAGTTCTCCACTTTTCACAACTTATGTAGATTTTGTGTATTCGGTTTTGGAAACTTAAAAATCAAATAAATCACGTTGTATCCCGCAAACAGCAGGATAGGCAGAGGGAATCTAGTGTTAAGACACTCTCCACGTTCCGCCGAATTCTGGAGGCATTGAGGGTTGAGTGGCGGAACTCAACGCCACGCTTTGCCTTGACACCAGCGAAGAAACGGAAATATAATAATAATAATTCAAATAAATATTTCATTTCCTCGAACGGGGATCGAACCCACAACCAGTTGCTTTTACTTTACACATACACTTTGTGCCTCTGCGCCACGACTGGCCTCAAAGGGTATAGAAACTTAACACTATATATTGGCTGACCAAAATGAACAATGTTTTTTTAGCTTCACTCTATATTTCGCATATAGCAGGGCATGCCGAGAAAACCTGGGGCACTGTTGCTAAGACATACATAGTATTAAGACACCTTCATTTTCCATTTTTCACCTAATTATGGAGACATTGCGTATTGAGTGGCGGAACTTAACGCCGAGCTTTACCACGTTACCAGAGCGAGAAAAATAAAAATATTAAACATCTCATTTCTTCGAGTGGGAATTGAACCCTTAAACTCTCGAGTGTATAGTCACATTCGTGCCCCAGCGCTATGACAGGCCTCCGTGAATATATTTTCCAGAAGTGAAAATCGAACTCATAACTGCCACGTGCATAACATTAACCACTTTTGCTCATGTACGTTTTCTTCACTCTTATCTAAAGAGCCAAGAAAAGTTAACATAAACTGTTAACCTTTTTATAGTAAAAAACGCTTCTTTAACGAACAAACATTCCACTCACGTTTCATTAATAAAAAGTGACTTATTAACGTTTGAAAAGCCAGTCGTAGCGCAGGTGTGGCACAAGCGTGTGACTGTAAACGCGACAGGTTGTGAGTTCAATTCTTATTCGAGGAAATGAAATATATAATATTTTCGTTTCTTTGTTCAGGTGTCGGAGCAAAGCGTGGTGTTGAGTTCCGCCACTCTACACGCTATGTCTCCAGAACACAATGAAAAGTAGGAAGTGGGAAGTTTTAACACTAGGCATCCCTCTCAACATGCAGGATATAGCGTGAAGCTGAAAGAAAACCTTTAATCCCTCTACGTGAAAGGCACAATATGTCACTAAAACCGAAGCGTAACGCGTATTATTTCTAAATGAAACTTCACCCCATTTTACTTAACTTAATAGATTTTTAAATATTATTGCAAGTTTATATTTCAGAGAAAGGTTTGTTGTGAGAAAGAGACGCGTGCAACGTCGGCAAGCATCGCTCTTCCAGTCAGTGTACGGTTAACCACCCTCCAGTAAGGGTGTGTTGCGTCTAAATATTACTAAAATTACGTATTTTTAAACTAACGTGTTAAGTGAAAAGTGAGTGTTGGTTATTAGTGTTGGAAAAAATATTAAGGTGCTTTAAACTTGTAGAACTCTCTCTCTCTCTATATATATATATATATTATAGAAATAAAATATCCCGTTAAGTGTTCTAGTGCTCGTATAGTGACTAATTAAAGTTAATTCTTCGGTGAGTTCAACTTTTTTTTTCTATTTTGTAATTTTTTATATATTTTTGGAGGGGCAATTTTTTTCCATTTGAACAGGGAAAATATAAGTGGAAATGGGTTCCAGATAAATTTATGGCCGGCTTTATAGCTTCAAATGTCAGCAATGATTAATTTTGTGTGTACTTCGAGCATTCGTGTCGTTTAAGTGATGTATTGTATAGAGTCCAGCGAAGGATTTAAATATTTGCTTTTAATACAAAATCGTAATTCATTTATTTTGGCCATGCTCTACCAAGAGCGGTGATTTATTAAAAATATACAATGTTGAAATATAATAAGAAAAACATATCCCGCATATAGCAGGGAAGGCAGAGGGAACCTAGTGTTTAGACTCCGTTCTTCGTTTTCCGTTGAATTTGAGGCATTGCGTGTTGAGTGGCGGAACTCATCACCGGGTTTTTACCTTGGTGTCAGAGCGGAGAAATTAAAATACTATCTAATAAATAATAAATAATTACCTCGAGTGGGGATGGAACCCACAACCGTTGCATTACAGTCGTCTTTGCGCCCCTACGCCACTACGACCTCTAGAGATATAATAAATTAGATAATATAAAACACGAATGGATTATATAATTTTGATAGCAATTTCTGGCTGTTTCAAGAAATGTACTGAATTTCTTGAAATGAACTAAAATATTACAATATACTTAGAAAAAAATGCTTATCATATTTTAAGGAGCATTTTATCTTCGTATGCTATATTATAAATATATTTCTATATACGAGTTTTATGATACCATAGAAACGCTATCAGTACTGGCAGTTAAGAAATTTCTTTTTACGATTGCACCATATACGCTTATCACAGAAGGTCTTTATTTGTTTAGAGGGAGTAAAACTAGTTTTATTATATTTCTTTAAATATGCTACATAGGAGAGAAATGAAGTTTTCAACTAACAAATGATATAAATTTAGTTTATAATTTATAATATTATGTATTTCCATAAATCGATTGTAGTATTTTTTTTTAATTCACTGTTTGATATTTATTCCTACCCGGTTTCTGTACTTTCTGTACTTTTATATAATATGGGAGTAGAAGGAAGATATTTTATTACTTTTTCAGGTTCACGCTGTATCCCGCACAAGCAGGGTAGGCAGAGGGAACCTAGTGTTAAGATACTCCGTTCCCCACTTTCTGCGGAATTCTGAAGGCATTGCGTGTTGAGTGGCAGAACTAAACGCCGCGCTTTGCCTCAACACCAGAGCGAAGAAATGCAAATATAAATTTAAGTGAATATTTCATCTCCTCGAGTGGGGATCGAACCCACAACCAGTCGGTTTTACAGTCATACTTTGTGCCCCTGCGTCACGACTGGCCTTAATATATATGTTGTAAAACTTATAAAATACTATAAATGTTTCATAAATTTATTATTCCCGAAAAAAAATTATTTCAAAGAGAGATATATATATATATATATTATATAAGAAACTTCCATCGGCCTTATAAAACTTAAACAAAGGTAATCTTCGAATAGACACTCTACTTCACTAGAATATTTCGTTATAAATGCTTCACAAACAGTCGAAGTTTTTTAATTAAGTTTATATAATATATTAAATGTTTTGTAGCGTCGCGAGTGCCTGATATGGAGGCGAGTCAGGCACAAAGGCGGCACCCTTATATCCACATAACGTCAGCCTTGTGCCATCCTAGGTATTTTAGTGTTATGTATGGTACTCCAAAACTTTCATAAACTCTGAAAAATATTCCCAGGTTGAATATTACGTGCTGATGCTTCAACATATAAATTCTTACGTTCGCCATGTTTATCGTGCATTCGCTTAGGATTCTCATATTATTTTTATTATATTATCTGTAATATACAGCGCTACAGTGACAGGTGACAGATGACATTTTATATTTTTTTATTTTTTAGCTGTATTTTAGCAATTTAGTAACTTTATTTAATTTTACTAATGACTATAGCTTGATAATTATAAGTTGCGGCCACGTGGTGGAGGGGTAGAAGCGTGTGACAGTAAGCGCGACAGGTTGCGGGTCCGATTCCTACTCGAGAAAATGAGATATTTCATATTTTCATTTATTCGCTGTGGTGTTGTATTGATGGTGTTGTTGTTGATTTCCGCCACTCAACTCGGCAGAAAATGGGAAGCAGAGTGTCTTAACACTAGATTCCCTCCACCTACCACGCTGTGTGCGTAAATAAATCAGTTTCACGCTCTATCCCGCACACTGCAGGGTAGGCAGAGGGAATCTAGTGTTAAGACACCCCGTTCCCCACTTTCTGTAGAATTCTAGAGGCATTGCGTGTTGAGTGGCAGAACTCAACGCCGCGCTTGTCCTCGACACTAGAGCGAAGAAAATGGAAATATAAATTTAAGTAAATATTTTATCTCCTGGAGTGGGGATCCAACCCACAACCAGTTATATAGAACTGTTAACTGGTTGTGGGTTGGATCCCCACCCATCGATCTTAGTCAACGGCTTTCATGAGGGATTAGTTATAAACCGATTAACGGTGGACGAAGCCCTCATGAACCACTTCGGGGCCATAGTAATGGCGGCCAGACTGTCGGGAGCAAGAGAAGTCACACTCATCGGAGATATAAATCAGCTGCCTTACATCGATAGACAAAAGCTTTTCGATCTAAGGTACAGCAGACCTAGCTTGACACATGCGAGTTGCCTTGCACATAGCGGAGCCCCATGGACGTCGCCTATGTCCTCACCGGAGTATACAAGACCATCTACTCCGCAAGCCCCATCGTCCACTCCCTAAAGGCTCTTGGATATACTGACGCGCGAATACCACACTGTAATGACGGAACCCTATACCTGGTCCATACGCAGGAGGAGAAGAAGCAGTTGAAGGACCAGGCATATGGATCTGGAGTAGGTTCGCGCGTCATGACCATCCATGAAGCCCAGGGACAGACTTTTCCAGACGTGATCATCGTCCGAACCGGAGGCGAAAGGCTCCGGGTGCATGAGAGCGTCTCTCATGCGGTCGTCGCAGTAACAAGGCAGTGTGCCTTGTTACTGCGTCTATTACTCCGACGACAACGGTGACGCCAACTTCATCAGCCGAGCGGTGGGAGCATCGTCCAAAGAGGTGGTAGAAGCAAATATTAAAGGAGCAATGTCACAAAGAGACGATAGGGTGATTGAGACATCGCTCCAAAGACTCAAGGAGGGCTCTTTTGTGTGAGTTTAGTAAATGTGGAAGCTGCTATGTTCTGTAATTAAACAATTCTGTAATTAAATATAAGTAACAAACAATATAAAAATAGAACTAAAATAAGCAATAAATAAGTAAAAAATAAGTAATAAATAAGTCAATCAGTTAAATAGCAAATTAACAAGAAACAAATAAGTTATATAATAAAATTAAATAAAAAAAAAGTCGGTAGGGGTCTCATAACTCCACTCTGGTTTTAGTCTAGATTTAAGATCACTAATTTAAATGTCCAAAATTTACGCCATTTCCAATAAATAAAATAAATATAAGATAAAAAAAGGCACGGGTAACAGTGAGCCCGTGGATGTTGTTTTACTGTAATAAAAAAAAATCCACAACCAGTCGGTTTTACAGTCACACTTTGTGCTCCTGCGCCACGACTGGCCTGAAATAAATATATAATTATTAAGCTAAAAAAATTATATAATAATTCTAAAAGAGGCCAGTCGTGGCGCAGCGGCACGAGGTGTGACTGTAAAACCGACTGGTTGTGGGTTCGATCCCCACTCGAGGAGATGAAATATTTACTTAAATTTATATTTCCATTTCTTCGCTCTGGTGTCGAGGTTAAGCGCGGCGTTGAGTTCTGCCACTCAACACGCAATGCCTCCAGAATTCGGCAGAAAGTGGGGAACGGAGTGTCTTAACACTAGGTTCCCTCTGCCTACCCTGCTGTGTGAAGGATACAGCGTGAAGTTGATTTTTTAATTGTTTTTGATGTAATAGTTTAATACAATTAGACATGACAACGTATATACGTAGACAGGTCTTAGTAATCGAAACTTTTATATAATACTAGTGGGCACGCGCAGCTTCGCCCGCGTATTTGCACCCTTAGGGACTTCTAAAAAAAACCACGAAATACGTGTTCAATAAAATATTTTTAACAGTCTGAATTTTAATTTTTATAAAAATCGGTGGCAATTTAAAGATTTTTCCATATAAACTTTCAACCCCTTATTTGAACCCTTAGGGAGTGAATTCTTAAAAACCATGAAACACGTGTTCAATGAAATATTTTTAAGAGTCTGAATTTCAAATTTTATAAAAATCGGTACAGATTAAAATTTTTTTCCATACAAACTTTCAACCCCTATTTCATCCCTTTAGGGTTAAAATTTTTCAAATTCCCTTCTTAGTGGATGTCCAGAATATGAAAATAAACATCTGCCCAAATTTCACGTTTCTACCATCAGCGGTTACGGCTCTGCGTGCGTCTTACCTCAGTCAGTCAGCACAAGTCCTTTTATATATATAGATTATGTGCTTTAACTGCACAACTCGACGGTAGTGGGTTCCCTAGTCGAGGGAATTAATCATTATTTATTAATATTTTCATTTCTTCGCTTTGGCACTAACGCAAAAACTCGGAACTAAATTTCTGTACTTAACGTGCCATGCCTCGAAAAAAGTGGGGAATAGAATGTCTTAACACTAGGTTCCCTCTGCCTACCCTGCTACATATGGATACAGTGTGAACCTAATTAAAAACAACTTATTTTTCACATCGAACCGCAGCTTATTAAAAATTTCTTGACTCATACATCATAACGAATTATAAACAACGTCATAATCGTATAATTCTTGTTCACGTTTTCTTTAAAAAATATTAAGTACTTTTCGTTCTAACAACGACGAAAGGCGAATACGAGCCTTTTTACTCGAAATGTACGATAGAATAATATAACGCAATTTATTTCACTTTTAATGTCTTAAAAGTTTCTTTTAACGGAATGAACTTGAGTTTTAGAGTTCAAAGTACACATCGTTTCAGCACAATATACTGAAAGAAATTTATAAATAAATGGCGAAATTTTCACCTTTTACTTTTGATAGAGGTTATGCCAGCTTTTTTTTTTAAATTATTTTATCTATATATATTAGTTTCGATTGTTGTAGGTTCAAGTAGTACAGCAGGGAAGGCAGAGAGAACTTAGTGTTAAAACACTGTGTTCCATATTTTCCGCCGAATTTAAGAGGCATTGCGTGTTGAGTGGTGGAACTTAAAGCAGCGTTTTGCCTCGTCACCAGAGCGAAGAAATGGAAATTAAATATTTCATTTTCTCCAGTCGGGATTGAATCCACTACCTGTCGCGTTAACAGTCACACGCTTGTGTCTGTGCGCCACAATTGGCCCCATTAATAATAATATTATCAATAAAAATAGTCACGTTCGGTTCCGTGAACTGATATTCATATCCTATACGTAAATTTAAGCGTTCATTCCCTGGGCCTATCATAAGTTGTACATATCTAAGTTGTCTTTTTGCTTTAAGCTGTATCCCGCACAAAGCAGGGAAGGAACGAGGGAACCTGGGAACCTTTTTCAATTTTAATGCTAAGGTAATTTGAATACAACAAATGGTTTTTGACCCGTGACTGCGCCACGATTGTCTTCATCAAATGATTATTTAATGTTAAATTACGAATACTCGTATATCTCTACCGAGTACCTATATGTTAAGAAATATAACTGTTTAAAATCTATTTGTTCTATTAACAGGTCTGAAACGCCATAACTAAGGAACTAAACTTGGCTGTTTATATATATATTCATTAAGGCCAGTCGTGGCGCAGCGGCACAAAGTGTGATTGTAAAACCGACTGGTTGTGGGTTCGATCCCCACTCGAGGAGATGAAATATTTACTTAAATTTATATTTCCATTTCTTCGCTCTGGTGTCGAAAGCAAAACGCGTTGTTGAGTTCCGCCATTCAGCACGCAATGCCTCCAGAATTCGGCGGAGAGTGGGGAACAGAGTGTCTTAACACTAGGTTCCCTCTGCCTACCCTGCTGTGTGCGGGATACAGCGTGAAGCTGATATTCATTAAGGCCCTTTTTACACCTAGTCACTGGTTAAACACATAAAATATTCAAATTGTGGTTAGGTGTTAATCTATTCTGGCATAATTGCTTTCTAACTTGGAGTCAAGTTACTGTTTTAACCTCTCTATTGTTTACGTTTGTACGGCACAACGCGATTGTGAAGGTACAACTCGAGGAACATTAGATGTAAGATTAAAGTTTATATTGTCGCTGCATTTGAATTTTGATCGCGAGATAACTATGTTTGATTGTACTTAAACTTCTAAAGTAACTAAAGGCTAAGATTCGATTTAGAGCATAAGATGGTTTAGGATTTTTTTTTATAAAGAAGTACTTCTCACCTGGAAGGCAGCAAGGAGACCAGTCGTGGCGCAGAGGCACAAGTGTGGGTTCGATACCCAGGAGGAAATAATATATTTATTTAATTTTTTTTTCCTCGCTCTGGTAGTTCCAGCATCTTATGCAATGCCTACAGAATTCGGCGGAAAGTGGGAAACGGAAGTGGGGACGGTGTCTTAACACTAGGTTCCCAGGCAGTTCTCTCTGCTTATCCACGTGTGTGCGAGATATAGAATGCAGCTAAAATTAAGAACAAATCTCTTGTAAAGAGTATTTCTTTATATAGCAATCTAACAGAAATGATTCTTTTCTTAAATTAAATTAATCAATCGGCGTATATATTATAAATATTTTAATAATAATATATCAATTGTTCATAATATTTTATACATTTATTTTTTCAATTTCATTAATTATATGCACATATTCTTCGAAGAATTATCTTTAACGGTGTTTATAAAAAACGTTAAGTTTTTGTTACTACTACTATTTATTTTGTTGAGGCCAGTCGTCACTCATAGACATAAGCGTGCCACTGTAAAGTTGAAACAGGTTGTGAGTTCGAGTTCGATGACATAAAATATGTCATATATTCATTTAATCTCTCTGCACGCTGCGGAAGTGGCGCTTCCGCCACTCGACGTCCGGGATACATATAGGATAAAAAAAAGTTACTAGGTGCCTTAGTACCTACGTGGAGAGCGAAGTGTCCTAGTACTCGGTTCTTTCACGCTATGCGAAAATAAATAGTATATAATATCTATGAATGTTCACATTTACTTTTTCCGTCCTATTAATTTTGATTGGGTTGGGTGTTGACATTGTACTAATTTGAACGAAAATGCAGTTCATTTAAATAATAAATATTTTTTTTCTCATAATTTAGAATATATATTTCATCAAATATATATTCTGTATTATTAGAAAACAATAGGCTAGTCGTGGCACAAAGTCTCACTGTAAAACCGACTGGTTGTGTGTTCGATCCCCACTCGAGAGGGAAATATTTACTTAAATTTATATTTCCATTTCTTCGCTGTGGTGTCGAGGACAAGCGCGGCGTTGAGTTCTCCAGAATTCGGCAGAAAATGGGGAACAGAGTGTCTTAACACTAGGTTCCCTCTGCCTACCCTGCAATGTGTGGGAAACAGCGTGAAGCTGTTTTTTAGAAAACAATATTTATTATTTTAATGAACTGCATTTTCGTTAGTTTTGTACTAAATTGATTATCCTAGCGCAATGGATAGTGTCCACGTTATGTTTTTTAGGTTCAATCCTTACTCTGTAAAAAAAATGAAGCTCAAATGCAAAATATTCTTTATTGAAATAGAGTTCTACAAGCACTTTTGTACATAAAACTACCACCGGCTGGGAAGGCCGTACTGCTGAGAAGAGCCGGCAATAAACTAAAACTAAAAAATGAATATGTTTAAATTATATTTTTTCCAATTTGGTAACACAAAAATTAGGATAGTCAAACTTACATAGATAATACCCCCCCACACTCAACCCATCTCTTATCATCATTATCATCATATCATTGTAGCAGGGTAGGCAAGGCAACTCTCCGCTCTCCACTTTTCGCTTTTCGAGTTCTGGAGTTGAGTGGTGCTTAGCTAAGCTTACCGCCGCATTTTGCCTCGAAACCAGAACTAGAAAATTGATGCAAACAATTGCAAAAATGTGGAAAATTAAAAAAAAAACACATTTCCTTTCAAGTTCCTCTATGTTAATAACGATATCGAATCTCGGTACCTATTTAATTCAATTACTTATGCCAGTTCGTGTAAACCCACCTGGAAGGCAGGAAGGCAGCTGAGCGGGAAACTTGTTGAATTATTCACTAAATTATCGTCCCGGTCGCGCCACTTCTAATTCCTTTATTTGCGTTTCCTATTTATTCGTTTGGGCGTTCATTTCTGTACCAATTGAGCGAAATTTTTGAAATTTTTGGATTTGTTTGATTTTAATTGAAATGCCATTGTTGTCTGTTTTCCATTATTTTAACAAGTTATATATGTATATTTCTTTTCGTGTTACGGATTTTTAGTATAATGACAGGTAGGGATAATTATTTTTTTCAATTTCACGTTGTATCCCGCACACAGCAGGTTAGTCAGAGGGAACCTAATGTTAAGACACACCGTTCTGCATTTACCACCGCCAATTCTGAAGGTATTGCGCGTTCAGTCAGGCAGGATTCAACGCCACTCTTTGCTTCGACACCAGAGCGAAGAAATTAAAATATTAAATATTTCGAGTTGGGATCGAACCCACATCAGTTGCGCTTATAGTTACGCACTTGTGTCCCTGCGCCACGAATGGACTCAAAATATATATTTTTTTCATAATGAAAATTTTACAGATACTGAATATTGGGAATCGAAATCCAATATACTATTCCGCCTAAAAAAAATTTAGGACATCGAATACGTAACGGCATTTTACAATTGCGATACGATGACTTCCTAAAAATAAACAATAGAAATATATAAATTTATGGCTTTGAATTATTGATTTTAAATTATTAGTCTTTTAGCGTCTCTATGCCGTCGTCGTGGCGCAGGAGCACAAACGTGTGATTGTAAGCGTGGCGGTTGTAGGTTCGATTCACACTTGGTGGAAAGAATTATTATTTCGTAATATTTTCTTTTCTTCGCTCTGGTAGGTTCAGCGCGGCGTTGAGTTCCGCCACTCAAAATGCAATGCCTTAAAAATGGGTGCAAAGTGGAAAACGGAGTGTCTTAATGGTTTCCCTCTGCCTACCCTGCAATATGCGGGATACAACGTGAAACCTTTTTTGTATTATGATTTGTAAAAACTATAATAAAAATATGAAAAAAACTGAAAAAACGACGTCTTGACTTATAATTTAATAGTAGTGACTATTAGGATCTGTCACTCAAGTTTAAGGTTTAAAATCTTTGCCTCTATCGCTTTAATATGATTTTTGTAGCAAATTTAAACTAAAGTAATAAAAAGCTAATAACATTATTGAATGAAATATTAAAATGTAAGTTTCGAGGCCTTACGTGTGCAATGGCGCATCTCAACGCCGCACTTTTGCCTTGTTACCAGAGCGAAGGAACGAAAATATTATCAACTTAATAATTCTTCCCCTAAATGAAAATCGAACCCACAACTATCACGTTTACACGTCACACGCCTGTGCCCCTGCGCCACGACGGCCTCGAAAATCTTACGACTTTTGTAAATAATGACAAAAATAATTTACATCGACAATCCATTGAGCAGCTCGTTAACTTTTCTTAGAAGCACTTAACGAATCAGTGGTTGATCCCAACGGACTGACAAACGTCGATTGAAGTTAAATGGGGAAGTTTGTAAGGGTCTATTATTAGTATTAAAATATTTCTTTTTTATGCTGAATTTGAATACGAATAAAAATTATACACAATTAAGCAATATCTTATTTGATTTAATATAAGAGTCGTGTTGTACAGAGTTTTTTTTCAGTTTCACGTTGTGTCTCGTATGGAGTAGAGTAGGTCGAGGCAGCGTAGTGATAAGACACTCCGTTCTCCGCTTTCCGCCGAATCCAGCAGGCATTGCATGTTGAGTGGTGGACGCTGATTTTTGCCTCGACACCAGAGTAAAGAAATGAAAATATTAAATATTTCATTTCTTCGAGTGGGAACTGAACCCACAAACTGTCGCGTTCACAGTTACGCGCATGTGCCGCTGCTCCTGTTTAGAGTATGTATAATGAAAATATAAGTATATTGTTTTATTTAGTCTATTTTAAATGTTTATGTTTTAACAAATAGTATATATTATGAAGAGATTTTTCAAGTAGTTGAAGTGACAGCATAGGTAGGATTGACTCTGACTAACATCTCCGTGTCGATGTACAATTTTGTTGGTGCAAAATTATTTAAGTTATAATATAAATATATTTTTTATTAAAACACAGCAATATTTTGTATATTACTCAGGCTTGTCCTAAATATTTGATTTTGTTATGTTTTTGAAATACTGTCTCGAAAATTGCGTAGAAATTGGCGATAGGGCTTACTTTTATTTAGTGTGAAATATGTTTTTTTTTCCTGCTATATATCTTACATCGGTTATTTTTATTTTTCTTAAGTATTTCCGTTATTTATGCAATAAAAAGATTTTTCTTTGTATCGTCCTCTGTCTACCCTGTTATATGAGAGAAACGTGAATTCTGGAGGCATTGCGTGTTGAGTGGCAGAACTCAACGCCGCGCTTAGCCTCGACACCAGAGCGAAGAAATGGAAATATAAATTCAAGTAAATATTTCATCTCCTCGAGTAGGAATCGAACCCACAATCAGTCGATTTTACAGTCACACTTCGTGCCGCTGCGCCACGACTGGCCTCAGCAGCAGTAAAAATCTAAACATTTAATTCTTTTGTAGCCCAAACTCTAAACTCTAAACATCTATTTCTTTTGTAGCAAAAAAAACTGCTTAAAATAAATATGGCTGACATTGGAAGTTACATGTGAGATCTTTCACCCACACATATACACACACGTATATAGAAATATACAAAATTTCTTGAATATTCTGGAAGCTTCCATCCCTAAAGTGTACAAATATCGGGGCGTTGTAATTTGTTCGTGCGCCTAATGTGTTGTACCATTTTTTGGGAATATTTAAACATTATTACTTGGTTGTTGGTACGTGGTTACAATTGAAGAAACGAGATATGTAAGAAAGAATTATAATTTTTAAGCCTATTTTTTATTTGATGTAAGGGAATAAGGAAAATTGTATGATATTATTAAGATTTTTTTGAAGTTGGCTATGAGTTTGTACGCATTTCCTTACATTTGCTACTTGCGACCCGCCCGCAGCTTCGCCCACATTTTCTACACAGTTGTTTAATTAATAAATGAAATCTTTATTATTTTACTTTGATGTCCCGTTTTTGGCGAAAGAATTCCGCTTTTTTCCTTAAAATGTTCAAAAATCCCGCTTTTCACCGAGAAAAAATCTGTCAACGCTGTAATAACTTAAAAGAAAACTTCTTTCAGCACTCCGTGTGGGATACGGCACTGTTTCTCTTTACGACGGGTTATTTTGTAAGCCATCTAAAAGGACAGCATCTTAATAAAATATTATATAAGTGTTTAAATATCAAGTTAATATATTATTATTGAGACCAGTCGTGGCGCAGCGGCACGAAGTGTGACTGTAAAATCGAGTGGTTGTGGGTTCGATCCCCACTCGAGATGAAATATGTACTTAAATTTATATTCCCATTTCTTCGCTCTGGTGTCGAGGTTAAGTTCTGCCACTGAGTTTACGTTCAGTTCTGCCACTCAACACGCAATGCCTCCAGAATTCGGCAGAAATTGGGAACGGAGTATCTTAACACTAGGTTCTCTCTGCCTGCTGTGTGCGGGATACAGCGTGAAGCTGATTGATTAAATATAAAATGAATATATTACTATTGCAATATTAAATACATGCAATTTCATTGTTATCAGAACTAAAGTTGTAATCCAAATTTCTTTTATCCGGAGACTGGTAAGTGGGTCAAATTGAATTTGCAAGATTTCACATTCGCTAACATATTACTCGACAAGTCACATAAAAGCTTGTAAATCGTAATTAGATTTTTTTTTATCCTAACGCTGTATCCCGTATATGTGTAGCAGCGGTAGGCAGAGGAAACCTAGTGTTAAGACACTCTGTTCCCCACCTTCCGCCGAATTTTAGTATTGTTTGTTGAGTGGTGGAAATCAAAGCCGGGCTTTTGTCTTTGTGTCAGAGCGAAGAAATTTATTTCTTTGAGTGGGAATGGAATCCACAACCGTCACGTTACAAACACACCCTTGTGCCCCTGTGTGACCACGGCCTCGAATTAGACCTAATATATATAACTTATTTAAATATCTACCTCTGAACAATTCTGTAATTAACCATATATTATCATGTGTGTAATTATATACACTCGCTTAATACCTTAGTTCTAACTAAAATTTATAAAAAAAAATAATATTTTCTTATAAATAAATAAATAAATCAGCTTCACGCTGTATCCCACACACAGCAGGGTAGGCAGAGGGAAGTTAGTGTAAGACACTCCGTTCCCCACTTTCTGCCGAATTCTGGAGGCACTGCGTGTTGAGTAATATTTTCTTATAATGGGTATTAAGTAATTGTATAATGTAATTAATAATAAGGAAGTTATAATAGATATCATTATTTTAATAAGGTAAAAACAGGTACGAATCAAGTGTCTGTACTGTTGTTGAATTAAATAAATAAAATAAATCAGCTTCACGCTGTATCCTGCACACAGTAGGGTAGGCAGCGGGAACCTAGTGTTAAGACATTCCGTTCCCCTCTTTCTGCCGAATTTTGGAGACATTGCGTGTTGAGTGGCAGAAGTCAACGCCGCGCTTAACCTCGACACCAGAGCGAAGAAATGGAAATATAAATTTAAGTAAATATTTCTTCTCCTCGAGTGGGGATGGAACCCACAACCAGTCGGTTTTACAGTCACACTTCGTGCCGCTGCGCACGTAAATATAATAAATAAAAACAAATCATAATTAGACAAAGACGTCTCTCTTAAAGCAACATTTATCTAATTTAGGCTAATTTCCTTCATAATACAAGTACCTAAATTGTAACAAACAAGAGACTTTTTATATGTATTGCAATAATATTTAGGAGCGTCACATTGCTAATATCGCGACATATTGGGTGAACTTTCTAAATTTGGATCTTTCGGCAACTCTGGAAATATTGTAAGTTTCCCGAAAATTCAGACTTTATTTGGAACTTCGCGCTGACTTTGGCTGTTACATGGTCAACCACAATTATATAAGTTTCTGATTTCGTTTTTGTGTTAAATATTTAAATACTAATATCGTTTATTGTTTTTAGTACTAAGATATTATATTGATCCATTAAATATATTTAATTATTTGGAAGACTAGCTGACCCGCGCGGCTTCGCCCGCTTGTACTATACGAATATTTATTAAATTTATGTATTAAATTATTTTCTGTTTTCTATAGGGTTAGTAAGAAAATATAAGCCCAAACTATAAACATAAGCCGAAAAGAATAATAATTTGACATACGTATGGGAAAAGAAATTCTAAATACAAAAAAAATACCTGAGAAATTAAATTAAATATTCGCACACAGCAGGGTAGGCAAAAGGGAACCTAGTGTTAAAACACTCCGCTCCCCACTTTACGCCGAATTCAATAAAATTTCATACAGAGATACTTGAGGGTCTTGCGATGCACATGGGGGCTTTATTATTTTTACTATTAAGAATTTCCTTTAGTTGCTTTTAGGCCAGTCGTGGCGCACAAAGTGTGTCTGTAAACGCGACTGGTTGTGGGTTTGATCTCCACTCGACAAATATAAATATTTATTTAAATTTTTATTTCCGTTTCTTCGCTCTGGTAACGAGGCAAAGCGTGGCGTTGAGTTCCGCCACTCAACACTCAAAACCAGAATTAGGCCGAAAGCAGATAATGGGAGTGTTGTAATGGGTATAGAGTGTC
This sequence comes from Heliconius hermathena, assembly GCA_013403705.1. NCBI lineage: Eukaryota > Metazoa > Arthropoda > Insecta > Lepidoptera > Nymphalidae > Heliconius > Heliconius hermathena. The sequence goes on from JAAIXJ010000335.1 coordinate 126,296, forward strand.
TTAATAGTAGGTTCCCAGGTTCCCTCTGCCTACCGAACTACTACTGCGGGATACAACGTGAAGCTAAAAAAATACTCAAATGTTATATAATTGTACACCACACAAAGCTTATGAAAGCTTATTATATAAAACGTATGATATCAATGTGGATTACGTTGTAAAGGGTTCTTATGATATATTATAAATAAATAAAATGTTCATCATTCATTATAAATATAGTAATTATTTTAATTGGTATATTTATTGAAGTGTGATATATATTGAAGTTAAACTAAAATTTAATTATTTTTGTTATACAATTTAAAGTAAATACGCGAATTTGGAATTATGTATAATTAAAATGTATTTGGGTTCGTAATGACGCAGTGGCGCAAGCATGTGACTATAGGCACGAAGGCTGTGAGATCGATTCCTAATCGGACAAATGATATATTTATTCCTCGTTCTGGTAACGAATAATGGAAGTGCCCTAATGACAGCGGAGTGTCTTTACACTAGGTTCCCAGGTTTACGCTATATTCCGCACACAGCAGGTAGAGGGAACCTAGTATTCCGATAAATATAAGCTTAACTTAAAATTAAACTGCGTTAATAGTTGTTTTGTAGCTTAATCTATTAACTTAACAGTGTAAACATTAATTACCGATCGAGGCATGTCTAACGTAATATGACACTATCTCCAGATTATTGGCAATTTACTACGTCATTTTATATCACACTTTGATGTCGATGTATCGTTGTTTTCTTTAATCTAATATTATATCTAGACTTCAGGTTTATAGTAGATTTATGAAGTATGACATTCAGTCTGTCTAAATGTGTATATATACTTGATTTTTTACTAGAGATTTTTGAAGCAATCACTGCAGTAGATATAAAACAATATATATATATATATATATATATATATATATATATCTTTGTATAAATAGTATAAAAGTTAATCTATTTATGTTAAATATATTTAAATAAATATATTTTTACCCAAAATTTCTATGATCCAGTAGAGAGGTGGTTGACTGAACAAGATGGGTACAAAGCCTATCGTATCGTAAGAACATACGCAAAGTGTCAGACGTGACTCTAACCGCAGCTATATTACATCGAATCAATTAACCTATATACAGCCGTTCTCGACAATTTGACTATTCAGTATAAACATAATTAAATTCAAATTATTAGTTCCTGAGATTAGTGCGTTTGACCAAACAACCTTTTCAGCTCTATAATTGCCTCTTTTGGAGAAGGGTGCATCGTTTCTATTACAAAGAGGCGCGGGTTCGAGTCCCGCTACGTTAAATTTTTTCTTGTTTTTTTAAATATAATATTATAAGTACATATACATGTACACTTTAAAAATATATAATATTAAATACCATTATTTTTGAAATTTAAAAAAAAATCTTAAAATTATACTTAGTAGTTCAAAAGAGCAATAAAATATTAGCAATTTTTTACTTTCGATAATTTACATAGGGACCATCGATTTGTATAAATAAAATTGGAAAAGATAAGATTTTAAGATTGGAATAGAATTATTTATTAATTAGAATTAAAAAAACGTACTTACATATATGTAAATTAAATTAAATCAGCTTCACGCTGTATCCCGCACACAGCAGGGTAGGCAGAGGGAACCCCGTGTTAAGACACTCTGTTCCCCACTTTCCGCTGAATTCTGGAGGCATTGCGTGCTAAGTGGCGGAACTCAACAACGCGCTTTGCTTTCGACACCAGAGCGAAGAAATGGAAATATAAATTTAAGTAAATATTTCGTCTTCTCGAGTGGGGATCGAACCCACAACCAGTCGGTTTTACAGTCACACTTCGTGCCGCTGCGCCACGACTGGCCTCAAAATAAAAAAAAACCTCATATAAGAAATATTTATTAATAAATAATAATTTTATCAAATATATTTCTAATACTCTGATTATTAAGAGAGTCTCGACACAAAAACTTCATATTTAGAAATACAGTACATATGTATCCACACAAAAATGTAATAATAATATATATAAGAGTTTGTTAGTGGTCGTTCGTGTATTACCCCGTAAAGAATTCAATTTTACTGGTCCTTCTCAAATTACGTATATAACCTTGTTAAATTCTCAAAGTATTGATAGAAATAGACCGAAAGACCTTTCTCAGTGCCTTTTTGCACTTTGTTTCGCAGTTTTTTTTTTACTTTTGCTTATATTTTTAAGCTTATATCAAAGGGTGGTAGGTTTAGGGTGGTAAGTGACTTATTAAGGTAATACTGCACTGCAGCAACCTTCCCCGTAGTAATGAGGGGCGCACATGATAAGCTCGTACTCGCCTTTTCACAATATTGTTGCAAATGAAAATGTAGCGTGTATTTTTTTAGGTTCACGCTGTATCCCGCATATAGCGGGAAAAATAGGATAAATCAAGTGTTAAGACGCTTTGTTCCGTGCTTTCTGTCCAATTTTGAAACATTGTGAGTTGAGTGGCGCTCAACGCCGCGCTTTGCGTCGACACCGGAGGGAAGAAATGAAAATATTAAATATTTTGAGGTCAGTCGTGGCGCAGCGCCACGAGGTGTGACTGTAAAACCGACTGGTTGTGGGTTCGATTCCCACCCGAGGAGATGAAATATTTACTTCAATTTATATTTCCATCGCTCTGGTGTCGAGGATAAACGCGGCTTTGAGTTCTGCCACTCATCACATAATGCCTCCAGATTTCGGCAGAAAGTGGGGAACGGAGTGTCTTAACACTAGGTTCCCTCTGGCTACCCTGCTGTGTGCGGGATACAGTGTGAAGCTGTTATAATAATAATAATAAATATTTCATTTCCTCGAGTGGGAATCGAACCCACAACCGGTCGTGTTTACAGTCACACGCTTCTGTACCTATACCATGACTGGCCTCTATTTTTTTTTTATCAGTAGTAAGATACTAAGAATATAATTATTAAAACAAAAGCGAAACATTAATTTTATAAAAAGAAAAATGTTATATGTAAGTTAGCTTGCCGCATTTCCTTGAAACACTCAATATAGCTTAAAGTTATGAAGCTTTTCAATTTCAGAACTAAAAATTGTTTAATATACTGCGATTTGAGTTTTTTAAATTAGCAAATAGTATAATAATAGACTGTTGGTTATTTTTTAACTTCAATTTTTAAATTTGAAATAAAAATATACACGATTTTGTGTTTTGATCATAATAATATTATAAACGTAAGTTTGTTTGTTATTATATGTTTATTTTGTTATTATTCTTAGAGGTTTTAGAAATGATATACGGTCCTTTTTATTACAAAAAATACATATTATCTCTAGTACATATATAAACACAGGAATGCTCTCGTGATTTAGCGGGCGAACCCGCGACTGGATCGCAGAATCAATCAGAATTAAAACCTATATTTAAAAACAAAGCGAGAAACAAAGAAAAAAAATTAGTCGATTATCCTAAAAACTCCCAATTCTTAATCATATTAAACGAACTAATCCGGCCATTACCAAAATTAAATTTCAAATAAGTTAATAAATCAGTGTGACATCCACACTCATACGTACATATAATATGTTAAATGACTCTCCCTGACATGTCTCGTAACTCATTAGTTAAACAAGTTTGACGAGCCAAGCACGCTTTGTAGACTTTGGGCGTATTCTAGTTACATTTTGGAGTTTGGATTGTTTCTACACTGTAAGTTACGTGTCGTATCTGTGACTGACTGCAAATGAAGATTGTAGCGTTGCGTTATGCTCAGGGAAATGTTCTTTTTTGCATCTTCAAGATTTTCCCGATTAGTCTATTAGGTAGAAGGAAGTGAGGAGATGGAATTAAGACATTCAGTTCTCATTCGTCTCCTTAATTTTCGAGGCATTGCGTGTTGTGTTGTAATTCACAACAATCGCCCCGATGGCCTCGGATGGATCGGTGACTATTTTTGAATACATGTATTAAAAATAACAATTTGCTGAGAAGACTAAACGCGGAGTAGACTTTTGTCCTCCTCCTCCTCCTCAGCCTACACTGCTGTATGTGGTACACAATGAATAAAACATTACTATTAATAGCGTTTGTAGAAGCCAGAGAACGGAGTGTCTCAATACTAGGCTCCCAGGTTTCCTCTGCCTATCCTGTTATGATGTTAGCTTTTGTCAAAACTTATTTCGATCTGACTTACTAAATAAAATAAATATGAGCCCTCAAACAGTCAATATTATTTTACATATTTAGAAAATTACAAGACCTGGAAATTTTCTAATGGTTATGTTAAAAAAAATCTTCTTAAAATGCAATAAAACTTTTAAATTTTCCAATTTTTTATTTTATATTGAGAGACCAAGGTGATTATAGGTTTAAATCTCACTTACGAAATGTTTTCATTCATGGGATTTGTTTTAGAATATTTGCTTTCTCTATTTGTTTAGAAACAAATAAGAAGCTAATGAAGAATTGAGTGATATTAGAAAACATATTAGAGTATATTGATATTAGTATATATTTTTGATATACATTCCAATATTTAACCAGAGATAATAATCTCAATTACCATACATATATATATACATACATAGCGTGAAGCTGATTTGATTTGATTTTGATTTACAATTAAATAGACGGTCATTAAGGAGTACAAGCGTACGACTGTAAGCGCGACAGGTTGTGGATTCTATTCCCTAAGGAAATGCAAATATTAAATGAAATATTTAATATTTGCATTTCCTTGTTCTGGTAACGAGGCAAAGCGCGACGTTGAGTTCTGCCATTCAACACGCAGTACCTTCACAATTCGGCGAAAAATGTGGAAAAGCACAGTGTCTTAACACTATGTTCCCAGGTTTTCGCTGTCTATCAGCGACATACATAAAGCTAACAAAAAAAACAACAATTAAATAGCAAATTATATAAATAATACTAAAAAAAACAACAAAAACTGAAAGCTAATTTCACAAAGAAGATTGAACGAGCGTATCTCATGTAAATCTGGCGCAAGTCGCACGTCCCGGCGGCCGTGGACGGGTTTTTCGAATCTAAATGTGATTGAAGTGTTCACCCTGACTTGTCTTTTTGGGCACATTCAGATCAAGCGCAAATAGGTTTGCCTCGGATTACGATTGGGCTACTTCCACACTTTGTTGGTTTCTGGAGAAAATATTACTAGGTACTATAAATCATAGTAGTATTGGAGTTGCTTAAAAGGATTCTTTTTTTTGGTTAGGTTATACTTTAGGAGCTTGAAGTTAAGAGTTAAGCTTAGTATAATAAGTATAAAATAAGTATAAAAAAAAAGAAAATTAAATTGTTAAAAAGCAGATTTTTTATTTATTTTGTTTAGATTCACGGTGTATCCCGCACGTTGCAGGGTAGGTAAACGAGACCTGCGAACCCAGTATTAAGACACTTCTTCCCCTCTTTCCGGAGGTACCCAACGCTGCTCAATATATTTTTAATTTTTTCATACGGCATACTCATTACCAAAGCGAAAAATGAAAATATTCAATATTACATATATTCTAGTGGGAAACGACCGCACAAATTATAGCCTTTACAATCGCACGCTTGGGTCCCTTAGCCACGACAGGCCTAAAGTACAATTCTCTATAAAAAAAGTAAAATCTGTTATATTTACGTATAACAAACTCTCGAGGCCAGTCGTGGCGCAGGGGCGCAAAGTGTGACTGTAAACCGACTGGTTGTGGGTTAGATCCCCACTCGAGGAAATGGAATATTTATTTAAAATTTATATTTCCATTTTTTCGCTCTGGTGTCGAGGCAAAGGGCGGTGTTGAGTTCCGCCACTCAACACGAAATGCCTCCATAAATCGGTGGTATATGAGGAACGGAGTGTCTTAACACTAGGTTCGCTCTGCCTACACTGCTGTGTGTGGGATACAACGTGAAGCTGATAAAGAAAAAATAAGCTTCGCTTACGTTGAACAATCATATCCAAAATTACACCTAGAGAGCCGTAAAAATGATTCTACTATACTACAACCAACCAAATATTTACCACAAAAACACAGTCTATTTTTTTTGTAAATTCGCAATAACATTCAAAAAGTTATGTAAATAAATGCTATGTTTTTTTTTAAAAATGAAAATGCATTTTTCATGCAAATATATCCATTACGCAGAATGTTATAGGTGTTTAACGAGAAATATTTTAAATGTAATGTACATTTTATTTAAATTTTTCGCGGACACGTTACATAAAAAAGTTTCGCTTATCATAATTATTATTCTTGTAAAAATGAGCTGAAAATTTTGACTCACAATATAGTATGAGCTAGCGACCCGCTCGCGGCTTCGCCCGTCTGAAGTACACAATTAATAAAAATGACAACTTCGCGCTGTATCCTACACACATATCAGGGTAGGCAGAGGGAACCTGTGGGAGTGTCAAGACACTCCGTTACCCATTTTACGCCAAATTCTGGATGCGTTGCATGTTGAGTGGCGGTTGCTCTCAACCAGTTGTTCTTATACAGCGTGAAGCTGAATTTAAGTAAAAAAATATTGTTTTCATTCAACTAGAAGCATGGAGAGACTACTCACTCACTTTACTCTATTCGAGAGAATAAAATATAATATATTTATAGTGTAAATGCGCAAATCCACGTGATACCAGTAAAGAACAATGTCTTAAGGATTCACTACAAAAGGAAATATCTTATACTTCTGAAATAGTTTACAAAGGCTCCTCCATTGTCTGGTTCAGCTTAGAAAGTTTCCGATTGAAAATCATTTTCCGAATAGAAATTCTAGTTTCATCGCGAAATATCAATATCTTTCACAATATTGGGTTTACACCGTGTTACTTTTATTTCTTAGTATGATTTTCGTAAATAATATACATATTATATTATTAGTTGTGTTATTGGTACTCACGTTGATGTTTTTAAGAGGTAGCAGGTTCATATTTTGTATATATTTTTTTTTCGGTTATTATCCTAGTGCAAATTCGAAATTATTTTGAAAATATTAAATTTAGAAACTATATGTGGAGAAATATTTATTTCTATTGATCAGTTCGCGCTTTATCCTGCGTATAGCACCGTGGGGACGCACAACTTAGTGTAAATATTGTATATAGAATGGCGGAACTCAACGCTGCGCTTAACAATCCAAGATTTCAAAAATGATGGAAAACGGAGAACAAAGTGAGAATGATAGTAATATACGAATTTTGAACCATAAAATGTACCTAAATAATATGGATATTGAACTATACGTATAAAAAAATCAGCTTCACGCTGAATCCCACACAGCCGGGTAGGTAGAGGAAACCTAGTGTTAAGACACTGTTCCCCATTTTCCGTCAAATTTTGTGTTGGGTGTGGATCTCAACGCTGGGCTTTTGCCTTAACGCCAGGGCAAACAAATAAAAATATTAATAAATAATAATTCACTCCACTGAGTGGGAGTCGAACCCGCAACCGGCCACGTTTACTGTCATGCCCTTGTGGCCTTGAGCCACGACTAGCCACAACTATGAAAATGTAGAAGATAAAATATATATAATCAAAACAAAGCTGTAGTCTGAGCTAAAACATTAATACTATTCTAATTAGGCTAATTATAGCAGAAACGAGATAGCCGCGGTGCGCTGCAATACCAACAGAGACGTGTTAAATACTAAATTGTGGTTTGATAAAGCATATTATCATCTAAATATTGAAATTTCAGAGCGAGTCAAGTTAAATATTATAGATGTATATATAATATTTACATTAGTTATTTAAATGTACATATGTAAAAGATGTATAAAAAATTATCTAAAAGAATAATTAGTCCAGTTGTGGCGCAGCGGCACAAAGTGTAACTGTAAACGCGATAGGTTGTGGGTTCGATTTCCCACTATAGAAAATTAAATATTCATTTTCTTCTCTGGTGTCAAGGCAAAGCGCGGCGTTGAATTCCGCTAATCAAGAGACAACGACTCCAAAAAAAATTGTGAAAGCTATTTGGGAATTGATATAAAACATATTTTTGTCCAACTTCAAAGAGACGTAGTGTCAATTCACTCCGCTTTTTTCTGCAGATAGAAACACTGCGAAGTGAGTGTAAACGGCTGTGAACGTAAACGTTCTTAACAGAATCAGAAGATGAAAATAATTCAATCTGCGGCGTGTTGATTGAACCCGCAACCATCGCATTATTACAATCAGACGCAGTCCCCCCGTGCCATGATAGCTTTTAAAAATATATTTTAAAAACCAAGTTATGTAATTCATCATTCATCAATTCAGATCCAATTTTCATATTTAATGATAGTCAGTCGCCCTCGCATTTATATAAGACAATTTCTTATATCCAGTTTTCAACTTACAATTTATTAATTTAAATATTCTGTAGAAAATCAGATGAAAAATTATTTTGGCAAAATTATTAAAATCTTAAAATTGAATTATTAAAAAAGTGGGGAACGGAGTGTCTTAAACTAGTTTCCCTCTGCCTACCCTGCTGAGTGCGGGATACAGCGTGAAGCTGCTTTTATTATTAAAAACACTATATTAGTACTAACTTCCACTTTCATTCGAGATTGTCTGTCGTACACAGTGTTTCTTAGTCATTCATCCCGGCACCGTATACGAATTTGTTGTTTTATAAATACAATTCCAACAACAAGAACAATTATGTGAGGCCGTGGTGGCGCAGCGGACTGTAATGTGACAGTTGTGGGTTCTGACTCTCTTTTCGGCGAAATGTTAGCAATTTATAAAACATTATATTAGTAATAGCTTCCACTTTCATTGGAGATTTTCGTGTTTCTTAGCCATTCATTCACCGTATACGAGTACATTGTGCATATAAATGCAATTCCAACAACAAGAATAATTATATGAGGCCGTCGTGGCGCAGCGGACTGTAATGTGACAGTTGTGGGTTCTGACTCTCTTTTCGGCAAAATGTTATTATTATCTATAAAATCAGCTTCACGCTGTATCCCGCACACAGCAGGGTAGGCAGAGGGAACCTAGTGTTAAGACACTCCGTTCCCCACTTTCTGCCGAATTCTGGAGGCATTGCGTGTTGAGTGGCAGAACCCAACGCCGCGCTTAACCTCGACACCAGAGCGAAGAAATGGAAATATAAATTTAANTGCGGGATACAGCGTGAAGCTGATTTTTTTTATATTAGTAATAGCTTTCATTTTCATTCGAGATTTTCGTATACAGTGCTTCTTAGTCATTCAACCTGGCATCGTATACGAGTACATTTTTATTCAGCTTCACGCTGTATCTCGCATGTAAGGGTAGGCAGAGAGAGCTTAGTGTTAAGACACTCCGCTCGCCACTTTACACCGAGTTCTGGAGGCAATGCGTGTTAATTGAACTCTTTTTTCCGCGCTTTGCTCCCACACCGGAGCGAATAAATGAAAATATTAAATATTCCATTTCCTGGAATTGGAATCGAACACACAATTTGTCGCGTAACATTCCCCTAGAATTTGCTAAAACACTATATTAGTAATAATTCGGTTTCTAGGAGGCGCGGGTTCGAGTCCCGCTACGTTAAAATTTTTATACGTTTTAAAAATGAGTATTTTTCTTTCCTAAGTGTGGAATAACGCTTTAAAAATGTTTAAAAATATTAGTATTATAATAGTTTCCATTTTCCCTCGAGATTTTCGTACATAGTGTTTCTTAGTCATTCGACCCGGCACCGTATACGACTACATCGTTCACATAAAAACAATTCCAAAAGCACGAATAATATTTGCAACTCCTCCAGGAATTCTCATAAAAATGTTCATAAAATCTACGTCTTGCGGGAACGCACTCAGATGGTATTATTCCATAGTTAAATATATGTATATGTTTCATTTATCTTAGTCGATGTCGGGCTGTGTACTCTCACTGACTTTGGATGTAATGTGATTTGAAAAACGAATAAGTATATGTAAAAAATGCGGCCAGTCGTGGCGCAGGGGTACAAAGTGTGGGTTCGATTTTCACTTGAGGAAATGAAATATTCAATATTTCCATTTATTTTGCTCTGGTGTCGAGGTAAAGCGCGTTTCGCCACTCTATACGCAATGCATTTTGAATTCGGAGGAAAATTGGGGAACGGTGTGTCTTAACACTAGTGTTAAACTAGGCAAAGGGAACTTAGGTTCCGTTTGCCTAACCTGCTGTGTATGGGATACAGCGTGAAGCTGATTTATTAAATTTTTTTTTTCAAAACGTAATTTTAGTTTAACATATAAATAAAGTAAATATTCACTTTAAACATATTGCATATTCAATAAGCTGTCAATATGCCGATTACAAAATATAGGTTCATGGTATATATTACTTTAATATTTAATATTTATTAGGTCATTAGGTTATTCTAAATGAATATAAATAAAGAGCAGAATACAGCTTTGAAGTTGCGGGTACGTTCCCCCTCCAGTGGGGAACGAACTAAGAAACAAGATTATTTAAAAAAATATTAGTGCAGAGTGTAGATAAAATAAAAATTTGCTATTATAGCCGCTAGTTCAAGTGAGATATCAGATGAAAGGGCTTTGGCTAAGCTTAGCTTAAATTTCAGAATAAGCTCGTGAACTTCAATTTTTCGGTGGGCAAGCCAATTGCGTTGAGTTCAGATGCTCAACGGCAACGCTTTATCTCGTTACCATGGCGAGATAATGGAAAAAGATAATATTTCACTCCCCTGAGTGGGAATCGAACCCAGAACCGTCGCACGCCTGTGCTCCTGCGTCACGACGACATTTTATCTCAATATTTACTGTTAAATACAGTCACCTCACACAAATTACAAATTAATTTTATTTTTAAACACTACTTTAAAAAAATTATATTAAATCCAATAATGTATTTATGTAACATGTAAGTAACATACACATCTTTATAAGAAAAAGCATCTCGCAATAATTTTATTTTCCTTCCAATGAAAGCGATCACAGAATAGAAAATAAAATTTCACCGTAACTTAGCGTCGAATCAGATGTTCCAACTCAACACTATATGTGAAAAAACATGTTCTCTCTTGCGACGGTTGTGGGTTCGTTTTCCACTGGAAGGAAATCAATGATTTCATATTTTTACTTCCTCAATCTGGCAATGAATGAAGAAACAACTAAAGAAAAGAAAACTTAAGAAAAGCACGGCGTTAAGTTCTGCCACTCATCACATAATACCTCAAGAATTTAACGGAAAATAGATAACGGAAATATTTTAATAGGAAACGAAGTGTCTTAACACTAGTCTCCCAGAATCCCTTTGCCACTGCTATATATATTAAGTTTATAATTCTAAATCGTGATTTCTTGGGCGACAATGGAAATCCATTGTGCACAGAGAAATAGGTCAGTAGGAAACCTATAAATAAAAAAAAATTAAAACGATTATCAAAATTAAAACATCCACTCCATGCATGTTTTAGTCCAGAACAACCAAGTAATCGCAAATATTGGCCAAATTATGAAATATTTGCATTTAATTGTTTAATACTGATTATATAAAGCACACTGAGGCATTTTGGCACGTCCGCACGTTGGCTGAGATTGGACCATACTAAAATCAAATAAGAACACAAAATTTTATGTGCTCTTATCTCTCGGGCCGTTTTTTATACTGTAATCCGTAATGTAGTGTATAATTGATAGAAGGTTTTTAGCTTAAAATCTTGTTTCGGTTTGATATTACAAATTACTTTTATGACCCTAATAAAAAACTGTTCTCAACAATGTTCACAAAATTTAACCATTTTCTTATATAAAGTAAGTAACAAACTAATCAAATATTGTAATAAATTTTCAATAATTAATCAAATATTATCATTGCGGCGTTGAGTTCTGCCACCCAACAAGCAATGCCTCCAGAATTCGGCAGAAAGTGGGGAACGGACACTCCGTTAACACAAGGTTCCCTCTGCCTACCCTGCTTGCTGTGTGCGTACTACAGCGTAAATTTTTATGTAAATACTAATCTCAAAATTATTATTAATCATTTCCATAATATTATAATGTAATATAAAATCTCATAGTATAAACTAAAGTGTCTGTAAAAAGTATAAACAGTTTCTAGTCTATACTTTCAAAAGCTTAGACTTTGTAGCTTAGGTGGCTAAAGTCTTTAACTTCGATCAGCTTAGAAGTTCAGGCGTTATCGTAGAAAAATATATTCGAAATATATTTTCTAATATGTTTACTTTGAACATTACACTCGTGTAAGTTCTAGAATACGTACATACATTTTATTTCATTTAGAAAGATGAAATAGTTTTAGAAATATTGTTTCTTAATTACATTTACAACTTTATACATTTTATGAGAACAGTCGTGGTGTAGTGGCACAAAGTGTGTGCGAACGCCACAGGTTGTGAGTTCGATTCCCATTCGAGAAAATGAAATATTTAATATTTCCATTTTATTCGCTTTGGTGTAGAGCCAAAGCGCGGCGTTGTGCACTCAACATGCAATGCCTCCTAGAATTTAGTGGAAAATGTGGAACAGAATGTCTTAACACCAGGTTTTCTCTGCCTGTCACGCTGTGAGCAGGATACAGCGTGTCGTTAGGAATACGGCACACTTTTCATAATCTAAGCTAGATTATAGACCTTTACAAAAATAAGATATCGTTGAATGGAACTGTTAAGATAACAATAGGGCAAAATGTAATGAAACCAGAATTTATTATATATATTTTNTGTGCAATAAAGTATATATAAATAAATATAAATATAAATAAATTTATTAAATTTCATTTATTAAAAGCTCAAAAATTTCTACATTCAATTAAATTAATTAATTAATTATTTTTTTTCTGCATTTTAATTAATTTCACATTATTAACTTAACCTTCGAATTCCAATTACATAAATCACGCAGGTATTTAAAAATCGTCTGCTACGAGATACATATCATCGCTACGTAGCAGCTACGAATTCCGATTATGAAACATATGAGGACCTGTGAGTATGTAAGCTCGGGAAAAGTCCGCTTTATGAACATTGTACGAGAAAATTACTTAAGAGTGACTTATTATATGTTAATATATATTTTTTAAAAGTGACAAATTTTATCTATTTTTATACAAAATAAATACTCTGTTTACTCTGTTGTATGCGAGACACAGAGTAAAGTGAAAAGAAATAAAGAGAGACTATAAAAAAATCTTAAGCTTTAACCTAGAGAAGAACCAATTATTTTTTTTTTCGAGCTTATTCATCACATTTGGAAAGTATACAGAATAAGCCCTCAAGTAAATAAATTCTTTAATGTATTCTTATTTTTTTCCTTATGTTCCGATATATATTATATAGTTGGTATGTATTTCGGTTTCGAAGAAACGAAATAATTGATATTTCCATTTTCTTCGCTCAGGTGTCTAGGCAAATTGCAACGTTTAGTTCCGCCATGCAATACGCAATGCCGCCAAAATTCTATTACACTATTCTATATTACTATTCTATAAAAAGTAAAAAAAATTACAATCTTTTTTTTCAGCTTCACGCTGTATCCCGCACACTGTAGGATAGGCAGAGGGAACTTAGAGTTAAGACATTCCGTTCCCCACTTTCTGCCGAATTCTGGAGGCATCGCATGTTCAGTGGCAGAACTCAACGCCGCTGTTTGCCTCGACACCAGAGCGAAGAAATGGAAATATAAATTTAAGTAAATATTTCATCTTCTCGAGTGGGGATCGAACCCACAACCAGTCGGTTTTACAGTCACACTTTGTGCAGCTGCGCCACGACTGGAATTACAATCTTGTTCGTAGTAAAATACTTTCTACTCCAAAATAGAAACCTTGTTAGAACAAATTAAACAAAAGCATTAAAATGGTATTGGTGTCGTTTGATCATAGAAATAAAAGGGTCCCCAGAGTTTTACGTGTCATTTGGTTTTGTTATTGCTTTTTCACCCCTCTCTGAAGTTGGTTATGGCGTTCGATAGGACGTGTGAATGTTATCTTTCTGTGCGATATTCGGTTATTTTTATCAGTTAATTTGTGGGTTAAATTTTTTTAGATCGTCGGTTCAGCTTTGGTTGGTATTTTTTTTAATTTTAAACTGTATTCTCATGTAGCAGAGTAGGAAGAGGCCTAGTGTTAAGACACTCCGCTCCCCGCTTTCCGCTGAATGCTTAAGCCATTGGGTGTTGAGTGGCGGAACTTAACGGCGTGCAAACTTAAAGGATATGAAAATATAAAATATATCATTTCTTACAAATTATTAAACATACCATTTCATCGAGTGGGACTCGAATCCACAACCTATCGCATTTATAGTCACTTTGTGCCAATGCGCCATCACTGGTCTCATTATAATATATAGTATAAATGTAGTATAAAATTACGAAGCATATCTATAGAAACTTGTAAGAAAAAATAAAATAAATATGCATAAACTGGATGATTTATACTTTATATTAAAAATAAATGAATATTATAAATATAAATCTTTTAATATATTTCTCCAGTAATGGAATGAACAGAAAAAGATATTTAATTTTTTTCATCCATTTCAATATTACATATTTATTGGTAAGAATATTGTCATTGACGCCTTCATACTACAACTATTTATTTTTTAAACAGGTACAACTAGGCCGTGACCTCTATCTATTCATTTTATTCTTAGAACTTATTTCAAAGTGAAGTTCAAGAAAAAAAATTAAAGATAGTGGGCAAAATGGGTCAAGTGTCAGCTTGCTTGCATTAAATTGTACGTAAGTTTTAATGTTTGTGTTTGTTTCTTAATGAAAAAATAAAAAAACAATTTTTTTCGCTAAGAAAACAGAAATGAATAGTTGAAGCTGATGTGTTTTTTTTAATAAGTTTTGCTCTTTTAAATTTCCATTTGGAATTCCAGTCACCGCGAGACCGCGACAGATGTCACAGCGCTAGCAGGAATTGGTGCTGTATGAATTATATTTTATTAAATCAATATTATTGTTCATTTTCACCGTTCATTTCAAAAATTTTACGTAGAGTAGTGAAGATGAAGTTACTCTATTCTCAAGTTTTTGACTGGTTTAGCTTTATTTTTTGGCCTTGTGTGGTAATTTTTTTTAGCTTCATACTTTCCGCCGCATTCTAGAGCTGAGTAGCGGAACTCAACGCCGCGCTTTATCTCGTTACCATAGTAAGGAAATTAAAATATTTAATATTTCATTTCCTCGGGTGGAAATCGAACTCATAAGCTGTCGCGTTGACATGCTTGTGCTCCTGCTCCACGGCAGGACTCATAGGTATAGAATATGGCGAAACTCAACGCTGTACTTTGACATACATATGTCAACTAAGCCACAACGAAGTCATTATTTTAAAGCCAATAATATAAAGTTAAACTTTTACATAGATTTTTAAATTTTGACAATATTCCAATTTTTTATTACCTATTTCGTTGAGTATCGAGTACTAAGTTTATATTGGCAGTTGTCATAACTTCGTTAGTTTCAGTTTGGTCGATATATACTATTTTGTGATTTAATGTAGTTTGATTTTTAATGAGGCCGTCGTGGCTCCACAATGGGCGTGGTTATGGGTTTGATCTCCTCTCGGGTGAATGAATTATCATTTGTTAATATTTTAATTTTTTCGCTTAGGCATCTGGGCAAAAGCCCAGCGTTGAGTTCCACCACTCTACACGCGATATCTCGAAATATATGGCGGAGAGTGGGGAACGGAACGTGGACTTAATACTAGATTCCCTCTGCCTATTGATACATTGTGAACCTGATAAATAAAAATACATTTGAATTTGTATGTAGGTCATAGTACGGAGAAAATACGAATTGTATATATTCAATGTGAGTCAAGGTTGAATGAGAAATACAAAATATAAAGACCTATAAAGGTTAAAAGTAAGCGAGGCCGCTTTTATGAAAATTTCGAGTTTTATAAGTATTTATTAAATGGTTTTAATTGTTAATGTGTTTTCTGGTTGTCATTACTTAGTATTCAGTATGACATAGGTAACTAGTTCATTCCCTTTGATAGCTTCCGGCAGGAAATAGAAGACAGAAATATTAAATCTTATGTATTTACATAAATTAAGTATTGAAATGATATAGGTGAGGCCAGTCGTGGAGCAGAGGCACAAGCATATGACTGTAAATGTGACAGGCAGTGGGTTCGATTCCAACTTGGGCAAATTATTACAATATTTTCATTTCGTCGCTCTGGTAACGAAGCAACGAACGGCGTTGACTTCTTCTACTCCAGAAATCAGCGGAAAGTGGGGAGTGGAGTGTATTGACACTAGGTTCCCTCTGCCTTCCCTGCTACATGCAAAATACAGCGTAAAGCTGAAAAGAAATGTTTTACGTAAAAATATATTAAAATAATATATTATACATACATACTCCATAGTTTTTTATTCTCTGAACCGTATAAACTAGAAACACAGGTTTCAATAACTGCTAGGTCCGACACGTCGAAGGTATAATAGCTGGGGCGACCCACGAATGTGATAAAAAGAATCCAATAAGACAATTAAATTATATTGTGCTACTAACGCCATTTGATTTCGCGTCAATTGCTTGGGTTTCCACCACGTACGAACCCTATGGGTGCTGGTGTCGTTAACGTGGTGCCGAGAGTAAAATTAAGTTGACATGTGTTTTACATTACGATAGGTCGATTTCTTTGTGGCCGTCGTGGTACGACTGTAAATGACGGTGGTAGGTTCGATTCCCATTCGATGGGATATTTTATATTTTTTAATTTCTTCGCTTTGGTTACCGGCGTTGACTTCCGCCATTCAACGCCCAGTATCTCAAGCAATCAGCGGGAAGTCTAAAGCGAAAGTGTCTGAATAGAGAACGGTGGTTTTCAGGTTCCTATCTTGCTATATGCGGAATATGGCGCGAAGTTAAAAAAATATCTACAACCTATTTTAGCAATTTGAATTGAGACATATAAAAGATATGTCTATTCAAATTGCCAAAATAGGCCGCATTTCCATAGCCCTCATTAATCACTTTAAAGAAGAAATAACATTTATTTTCCCTTCAACATTTAGAAATCTAAAAGCGAACAGGAAAACAACTCAATTTCGAGCGAGATAAGCGTTCAAAACAAAAGAATTGATTCTGACGACGTTTCTGTAATTATTCTCTTTTACCTGCATACAACGGAAATAACCTGTCCAATGTAGGAGCTGGTATTTCATCTCTGCGGTTGCATTACATAGACCTCACTGCATTCAGTGCATTTTGATTAGTGCAACCTATATGTGACTAAAGTAAATGTAAATGTTCTTGCTTGATGAGTATAAAAAGTTTAGTTTTTGAGCTTAGTAGGTCGATTTTGTGATTTTGTCGAGTGTCGATGTTGATTGTATTTTTTTAATTAATATGAGATGGAAATGTAATGTAAAAATATTTCTAATAGCTTCACGCATATAGCGGGTTAGACTGCGGGAATCTAGTTTTGAGATACTCCGTTCCAAACCTTCAGCCAAATTTAAAAGATATTGTGTATCAATGGCGAATCTCAACGCTGCGCTTTGCCTACTTATCAATCCGAGAAAATGAAAATAATTCATTTGTTTGTGTGGGAAGGGCTCAATCTCCTCTATTTTGGACGGCCGTTTAATCATCTTTGGTTAGTCCATTGTATCGAGTCCTACAAGCTTAATGCCTTGCGAATAGAGATAGATAAATCATTCCGCCATCTTCTTTTGTGCCATCATCTTTTAGTGTCTTCCAGATATGGATAAAAAAGTAAGAGAGCCCAACTTCGATGGCACCTAGTCATTCCACCACCATATCTTTTTGTCGATGATGAAAGAAAATACCACTGTGACTTTATTCAACTAAGGCTCGTTGTGGCGCAGCGGCACAAAGTGTGACTGTAAAACCGACTGGTTGTGGGTTCGATACCCACTCGAGGAGATGAAATATTTACTTAAATTTATATTTCCATTTCTTCGCTCTGGTCTCGAGGCAAAGTACGGTGTTGAGTTCTGCCACTCAACACGCAATGACTCCATAATCCGGCAAAAAGTGGGGAACGGAGTGTCTTAACACTAGGCTTTCCCTCTGCCTACCCTGCTGTGTGCGGGGTACAGCCTGAAGCAAGAATAGAATAGAATACTTTATTAAAATACAAGAATTCAACATTTTTTCATATCACAGATCTATTCCTAACAACGTTTGACGCTCAGCTTTACAGGGCGCGTCCTTCCTCTTGATATGTCACTGATTGTTAGATAAAGTAGCACGTCCCTTTACTTGCCCCACTTTGTTCCACACGAAGCAATCTAAACATATGTCGTAATTTATCGCCATAATGTATCTAATCGCCAGACTGACTAATAGTTTTAATAGGGATCATTAGAGATATTACATTATTAATATATAAGCATGTATTTAGTTATTATTATATGTAGAGGCCGTAGTGGTACAGCGTTTGACTATTAAAGAGATGGTTTTGGGTTTAATTGTCAATAGGGGGAAAGATTACATTAAAAAAGGAATATAAATAATGAAATATTGGGACTGTGGTCATTTCACCACTCTGATAGACAATGCGCGGCGTTGAGTTCTGTCACTCAACATGCAAAATATATGAAGTTGGACTGAAAATGAAGAACCGAGTAACTTACCCTTAGACTCTCTCTCTCTCTCTCTCGCTCTCTCTCTCGCTCTCTCTCTCTCTCTCTCTATCGAAGTAATTTGTGGAAAATCTTATAATAAATGAGAATAAATTAGATTTACCTCATCTCACAATGGGTCTTAGACTAGTAAATTAAAATATATTTGAAGATGCAAAAATAAACGTATTAATGTTTAGAAGTCGTGGCGCAGAGGCACAAAGTGTGACTGTAAATCGACTGGTTGTGAGTTCGATCCCCACTCGAGGAAGTGAAACATTTATTTACATTTATATTTTCATTTCCTCGCTCTGGTGTCGAGGCAAAGCGCGGCGTTCAGTTCCGCCAATCAGCACGCAATGTTTCCAGAATTCGGGGGAAAGTGGGGAACGGAGTGTCTTAACATTAGGTTCCCTCTGCCTACCCTGCTGTATGCGGGATACAGCGTGAAACTGTTTTTTTTTTAAATAACCTAAAAATTTTGCGAATCAAGTTCCCCCAATTTAAATGTTATTATATTCAAAGTATCAAGCTCATATTGAAGGAACAACATTTAATTAGTAAAATTAAGCTTATTTTATGACTCACAATATTATTTTAAATTAGGCAATTAGATTTTATATGAATTTGAGGTTCTTTAAACACTTTAGCATAATCCCATTTAGGAGTACGAATTAGATAACGTTTAGATAACATAAAAGAAAAAAAAGGTTCAGCTTATTTGTGATTTCCTTTTGGAAAATTCAAAAGCTTTTAGAGATATATTTATAATATATAAACGTGTTTATAATATATAGACATGCCGTTAAATTGAGATTCATTGGTTACTTTTCTTATTTAATATTTACTGAATTGATGTTTCAAAATAATTTTGTTTTTTTAGGTACTTTTTTCCTACGTAATTCAGGTTAAAAAAAGGAGTTAAAATAAACCCCAGGGAATAAGATAGTATGTACTTATTTAGAAAACGTATAAAAATTTGAACGCAGCGGGACTCGAACCCGCGCCTCCTGGAAACCGACCAGGTCCTGGTCCTGAGGGACCTGGTCGGTTTCCAGGAGGCGCGGGTTCGAGTCCCGCTGCGTTCAAATTTTTATACGTTTTCTAAATAAGTATTTTTCTTTCCTAAGTGTGGAATAACACTTTAAAAATGTTTAAAAAGATAGTATGTTTCAAATATTTTTTATGGTCTTCATGTTTATATTATATACATTTTAAGTTTATTTTTCCATTTTCTTGTACTATATAGATAGCGTTCTATTATTATGATATCATTGAAATGTCTATGGATGCGATAGTTCTAGGTTTAATTCCCACTCGAAGGCATAAAATATTGAATATTTTCATTCACTGTGGTAACAAGACAGAGCGCTCCGTTGTTTTCCGCAACTCAACACAATGTCTCGAGCGTCGGAAAATAGGGAAAGAAGTGTCTTCACACTGGGCCCTCTGCCTAGCCTATTATATAAGGGATGTAACGAGAAGCTATAATTTTTGAAAAATGGTAATGGAAACATAGACAGATTACTCGTATTAAGCAATATGTCGATTTTGGACTGTTGATAATATCTATATTTACATTTTAAATTTAAACTGAGAACGGAAGTAATGTCTTGACAATAGGTTCTCTTGAAAATAAAATACATATAAAAGAAGACAATAAAAACTTAACTTAGCTTCACGCTGTATCCTTAGTGTGGTAGTCAGAAAGAACGGAGTGCCGAAAGCTATACAGTCTCTGAATATCTCTTTCACGTCGTCCACTGTCATCAACCTCTTCATACATGCTCGTGGAGATCCTCATGCTTTCAGTATCCTTCTCCAGTATCTTTGATACTGTGTTTTCCAAGGTCAACTGAGGTCACTTTTCCATCATAAATCTTTTGCCTAAACCAACTGAGCACGTTCTTCGGTATCAACGCTATTGTGTACGGCCAAACGTGCAGCTGTGCTATCATCTCATCAACGGACCTAAAGTACCATTAACCCTGTTACCAATAGAAATACGTTTTTCCGCGTCCATCTCGTATCTTTCATTTCTACTAAACATACTTCTCAAATATACCACTTTATTCACTTGTTCTAATATCCTACCATTAACGGTGATCTTGCATTCTGTCTTTTTTTAACTATTTTAAATACCAAAACCACATTTGTCTTACTCGCATTCAGGCTTAGACCATTATTTTCATATTCTTCTTTCGGAATGCTGACTAATGTCTGCTACTCGAGTTTTGACGATACAATTTACATTCAAGTCATACATTTACACTTACATGACACTTCGTTTCACTCCTTGGAGACAGCTATCCAAACACAAATTGAATAACCAAGCTGTCATGGCGCATCCTTATCTCCACCTTACATCCACCATATTTGATCATTTCGGCAATTCAACCGCTTTTTACTGCTTTTCACGTCTGTGAAAAGCAGTAAAAAGCGAAAAGCTTCACGTGTTGTTCTTTCATCTTTTTCTTTCTTTGACTTTTGATGCTTCATCTTAATAAGCTTACAAAAGTAAAATATTTTTTATCAATGAGCTTCACGCTGTATCCCGCACACAGCAGGGTAGGCAGAGGGAACCTAGTGTTAAGACACTCCGTTCCCCACTTTCTGCCAAATTCTGGAGGCATTGCGTGTTGAGTGGCCGAACTCAACGTCGCGCTTAGCCTCGACACCAGAGCGAAGAAATTGAAATATAAACATAAGTAAATATTTTATCCCTTCGAGTGGGGATCGAACCCACAACCAGTCGGTTTAACAGTCACACTTCGTGCCGCTGCGCCACGACCGGCCTCTTAATATTTTTTATTAATTACTAAAATAATTGATTTACAGCAATTAAGTGAAAAAGGTTACCAATTAGCAATAGAAAAAAAAGCTAAAGCTTAGTAACCTTTAGAATAGAAATAATGTTAATTACGCTTACGCAAAACACGGCGCAACTCAAAGAGATGTTAAGAGTCAAGCTTTATGTAGTTGTGCATAATGCTAAAGAAAAATCTTTATGATTTTATTATATATGACGAGTGTAATATAAAGAGGCTGAAAAAAAACACGTATTTTCTATAAAAGAATTTTTCTAGAAAATCTAGTGTAAGATGCTATATCCTGCAATGAAGAAGGAACCTGGAAACCTAGTGTTAAAACACTCCGTTTCCATTAAGACACTTTCGTTCCCCACTTACCACCAACTTTTGGAGGCTTTGTGTGTGAGTAGCGGGTCAATGCCGCGCTTTGTCTCGTTACCTAATACTTCATTTTCTTGAGTGGGAATCCAAAATCAGTCGAGTTTACAGTCGCACTTATGCCCGAGCGCCACGACTGGCTCAATAATGGGGTAAGATTACTCTTATTTCGAACAGTGTAGTCATTTTAAATCTCAAAATCTCAAAATAAATCATCTTAATTTATAAAACTGTGGAGATCTTTTATATATTGGCTAAGTAAAAAAAGATCATACACACCGCCGAGCAAGAGACCAAAGATTTTCTTACACTTGTTTGAAGCTTTAAGTTTCTAAATGTACTTAACACTAGGTACCCTCTACATTTAAAAAAATATGTTTTTTTCAACTTCAGAGAGACCTAGTGTCAATATACTCCGTTCTTCGTATCTCTGCAAATAGCAACATTGCGATATAAGTGATTAAAGCCGCGCTTTTTACCAGAATCTGGATTTAAAATTACGTCGACTTCGACATTCGAGGTATTAAAGTTTTAATATTCGCAATAATTTATTATAAAAATGTAAATCAACCTCTTTGTTTAATAAAAATATGTTTTTGAAAATAAGTTTATAGAACTACCACGAGATGACATTACTAAAATGACGATTTATGTGGTCGAAAACTCACTTTTTATACTTGGAGCGGAAGAAGAAAGATGTCTTCTAGAATAACATATTATATTAGAATTTAATATAGACATTGTACAAGCTTAATAGTATAATATTTTGCTTTAAAAGAGATATAAGTTCTGTAAAAGCCTCGAGGTATTTGATTTCTTTACAGTATAGTGTTTCTAAGTCATTCATTCCGGCACCATATACGACGTAAATTGTGCATATAAGTGCAATTTCAACAGCAAGAACAATTCGAGGCCGTCGTGACGCAGTAGTACATTGTGACTGTAACGCAATGGTTGTGTGTTCGATTTCCATTTGGGGACAAGAAATAAATATTTTTATTTCTTCGATTTTGTACTAAGGCAAGAAAGCGGCACTCAGTTGTTCCACTCAACACTCAATGCGTAGGGAACGAAGTGTTAACGTTATATTAGTCACCTATATATTTTATTGTATGCGGGATACAGCGTAAAGCCGAAAAAAAATCTGTGGAATATCGAGTTACGAAAATTAGAAAGATGAAAATCTCTTTTCGGTAAAATGCTAGAAATTTCTTATCTTACCTTCCACTTCCCTTCGAGAATTTCCTATAGTGTTTCTTACTCATTCACCCCGGCACCGTATACGAGTACATCGTACACATAAATACAATTCCAAAAGCAAGAACAATATTTGCAACTCCTCCAGGAATTCTCATAAAAATGTTTATAAAACTTACGTCTTGCGGGAACGCATTCAGATGGTCTCATTTCATAGGTAAATATGTATATATATGTTTCATTTATCTTAGTGGATGTCGGGCTGTGTGTACTCCGTTGACTTTGGATATAATGTGATTTCAAAAATGAATAACTATATTTAAACGAGGCCAGTCGTGGCGCAGGGGCATGAATCTTAGGTTCGATTCCCAGTGGAGAAAATTAAATATTTAATATTTCGATTTTATTCGTCTTGGTGTCGAAGCAAAGGGAAGTGTTGAGATCCGTCATTCAACATGCAATGCTTTCAGAATTCGGCGATAAATGGGAGGAGGAGTGTTTTAACACTAGGTTCCCTCTGACTACCACATTTACATTACATTAAGACACTTCCGTCTCCCACTTTCTAGAAGATAGAATTAAGTAGAATCTAGAAGCATTGCGTATGGAACTCAACGCCGCTTTTTGTCTTGTTACCAGAATGAAGAAATGAAAATAATTAATATTTTATTTTCTCGAGTGACAGTTAACAGTTAACTCACAACATGTTGCGATTACCGTGGCATGCTCGTATCCCTGCACCACCACTAGCCTCTACCTAAAAAAATATTAAATCAGCTTCATGCTGTATCCCGTATGCAGGGGGGTAGGCAGAGGGAACCTTTTGTTAAGACATTCCGTTCTTCGACACGTGTCTATATATATTAACCAGAACTAGAAGATTACTAAAGAAAATACTTAACTTATTTATACAATAAAACTAAAAAATCTAACTAATCTACTTACCTACCACTACCCAAATAAGCAAAGGCCATAGAAAAATATAAATTAATAACCTCTTAAGCATCAGTTTTGTTTCAATACCTTAATAATAACACTAGTTCAAACTGTTTCAATAGCTCGAGTTTACCTACTCTTTAAATTATTAAAATGGGTCCGATTCAAAAGATTTTACGAATTTTAAAATTTCAATCTGAACAAATATATTTTTATCGATTACGACCTCTAGAAAATTTATAAAATAAAATTTTTATTTGTAAAATAAAATAAAAAATAAAATAATTTTGTAATTTTTTTATTTAATTGTACATTTAATGATCCCTAGTTTCTTCTAGAAATAAATATAGCCTATGGTACTCAGTGATAATGTATATTTTTTAATTTATTTTTTTTCAGCTTCACTCTGTATCCCGCACACAGCATGGTAGGCAGAGGGAACCTAGCGTTAAGACACTCAGTTCCCCACTTTCCGCCAATTTCTGGAGGCATTGCGTGTTGAGTGGAACTCAACGCCGCGTTTCCTCGACACCAGAGCGAAGAAATGAAAATATAAATGTAAATAAATATTTCATCTCCACGAGTGGGCATCGAACCCACAACCAGTCGATTTACAGGCACACTTTGTGCCCCTGCCCCACGACTGGTATCATTTTATTGGTGAAAGAATTTTTAAAATCAGATCCGTAGTTTTTATGTTTATTCAATCCAAACATAAAAATCTTTCCTCTTTATATAATAGTATAGGTTTATAAATGATTCTCTCGTAGCACGCATTATGGGATATCTTGTTCGAGTTTGCTAACAACACCGTATAGTAGACAGATTTTCTGATGATACCTAAGTTAAAAACTAGCTTCACGCTGTATCCCGCACACAGCAGGGTAGGCAGAGGGAACCTAGTGTTAAGACATTCCGTTCTCCACTTTCTGCCGAATTCTGGAGGCATTGCGTGTTGAGTGGCAGAACTCAACGCCGCGCTTAACTTCGACACCAGAGCGAAGAAATGGAAGGAAGGAAGAAATGGAAATGGAGCCTAAGTTAAAAAAAGCTTTATATACTTAAGCAAGCTGGAACTTGTCTCTTCTAATTGTTTAGTTTAAATAAAATCGGCTGCACTACAGAGTACTTCCCTCTGCCTACTATACTGTGTGCACAACAGATACAGATCTGTTGTGCACACAGTATAATAGGCAGAGGGAAACACACTGGTGATAAGACACTCCGTATTCAGGTTCGGAAAGAAAAAATCCAAGCAAACTCAAAATTTCACCGAATTTTTCGAGGTATTGCGTGCTTAGAGGCGGAACTCAACGCCGTGCTTTTGCCTTGGTGCTAAAGCGTAGAAATGAAAATATTGATAAATACTAATTTATTTCCTCGAGTGGGGATCGAACCTCCGCTCCGTTGCATTACAGTCACATCCTTGTGCCTTTGCGCCACGTGGCCTAGTATTTTTCTTTATGTAGGTATATTTGATATGCTTCTACTAATGCAATCAATTAATTACGTTCAAGAAGATTCATATTAAGTTTAGAAAAGGCCAAGATATTTTAGTAGATTATATATAAATCGAGATAAAGTAAACAAAATTATGTATTTATTATTTTACACTTTTTAAAATATATTTTTCAAATTTCTTTGAGATAATTTTCTTTTAAATGGCACCTCACTCAATTTAAAGTTAGATCTTGGTCGGATAAAAGCAAAATAGACAGGTATTAAAAGTAATACGAGATTCTTTGAAAGCTTTTGACTTCGATATTTTGCATAGCTGTTGGTTTAATACTCAGCACGCAATACCTCCAGAATTCAGCAGAAAGTGGGGAACGGAGTGTCTTAACACAAGGTTCCCTCTGCCTACCCTGCTGTGTGCGGGATACAGCGTGAAGCTGATTTTTGTTGGTTTAATTTTCTATCACTTCAAACTTGTAAATTTGATAGTAACGTTTGATGTCAATATTGTTGTGAAATTACAAAAGAATTTCCTCTTGATTTTAAAGAAGCGAAAATGTAAAATAAAGTGGGACTGTAAACGCGGCAGGTTGTGAATTCAATTCCCACTCGAGGAAATGAAATATTTAATATTATATTTCCATTTTCTTTGTTGTGGTGTCGAAGTAAAGCGCGGTGTTCGGCTCCGCCACTATATAGAATAGAACAAAACAAAAAAATTATAATTTAATAAGGAGGATGATACAATAAACAAATTTAAAAAAAATCCAAAATATTTGTAACTTATTTAAAGTATTATTCCTCACTAAGGAAAAAAATAAATATCTTTAGAAAATGTGTAAAAATTTCGACGTAGCAACATTTGAAACTGCACCTATTGGAAACCGATATTTTTATACGTTTTTTAAAAAAAGTAAATCAAAAATAGTTGGCGCAATAAATATTGAAAATTGCGCAATTAATGTTGATTGGACACAGATGTGTCTGACATTACTTGGCAAATATTGAGGTATACCAAACATATCGTTAGGTGTTGGCTATCTAACCTAGTCAACAATATATTATCAATTAAAGTGCTTGAATACCTACCCCGCTAGGGATACTTCGTGAAGCTAAATAAGTAAGTAAAAAAAAATCAGCTTCACGCTGTATCCCGCACACAGGAGGGTAGGCAGAGGGAACCTAGTGT
This sequence comes from Heliconius hermathena, assembly GCA_013403705.1. NCBI lineage: Eukaryota > Metazoa > Arthropoda > Insecta > Lepidoptera > Nymphalidae > Heliconius > Heliconius hermathena. The sequence goes on from JAAIXJ010000335.1 coordinate 152,799, forward strand.
TAACACACTCCGTTTCCCACTTTCTGCCGAATTCTGGAGGCATTGCGTGTTGAGTGGCAGAACTCAACGCCGCGCTTTGCCTCAACACCAGAGAGAAGAAATGGAAATATAAATTTAATTAAATATTTCATCTCCTCGAGTGGGGATCGAACCCACAACCAGTCGGTATTACAGTAACACTTTGTGTCGCTGCGCCACGACTGGCCTGAATAAGTAAGTAGTTAAAGTGTTTTAGAGTTGAGAAGAACGAGTAGGTCTGCTACTCAGTTGAAATACAATGACTTTTCAATTTTTTCACAAATAAAGTATTTTTGCATACGTATGTTTGTTATACGTATGTTTGTTTAACTTCACGCTGTATCACTAGCGGAGTAGTCAGAGCGCAACGATCTCTGTATATCTCTTTCACCTCGTCCACTGTCATCAGCTCCGGAGGGTTTTCTCGCTTTTAACGTGACCTTCTTCCAGAATCTGTGATACTGGGTTTACGAAAATCCACTGACCGGTCTCTACCTACTTCTTTTACCGCTCTTTTTCCTTCATAAATGTTTTGTGCCATTCTTTCGACGTACCAAAACCAGCTTCTTTTTCATTTTCACCGTGCCATCCTCGCTAGTACCTTCTGTGTATCTCTTCATTGCGAATTAGATCAGCTAAGCTGACTCTTCATATCCTACAAAGAGATCGCATCTCCACATCATTCAACTTTATTTTATTCTTCTTCTGTAATATCTAAGTTTCGCTATCTTATACCAGCGTCAGTACCAACATTGCATTGTGTACGGTGAACGTCAGCAATGCAGCAAAAGCACCAATAATCCAGTTACAAACAGCAATACGATCATCTGCATCGTATCTTCCATCTCTATTGAACATATTTCCTAAGTATGCCACTTCACTTGTTTGAATTTCGTGCCATTTACACTCTTCTACAAGCTGATCTTGTATTCTTCCTTTCTTCATTTCCTTCAAATATCGAAATCTTTGTCTTATTTACATTCCAACTTAAACCCTTATTTTCGTTAAGTAATTTTATTAAAAAAGTTTTTGATATAATATTTTGGTTACTTTTAATTTAAAATCTGGCGTCAATATTTAAAACAACACAAATACATAGAATCTATCTATTCCGTATATAATAAAAAACGTCGTAAACAAAACTTGTTCAATCAAAGCTTAATTGTTTTTGTTTAGGAATACCACACAAACAATGAACTTAAAAGAAACAAACCGTGAAGTTATCAGAATTTTTAAGGTTAGAAACAGAATTAATAAGCAAAAGAATTAAAAGGCAATAGATGAACGAAAAAAAGAAAATATATAAATATAATATAACGAAATAAAATATGATATTTTTGTTTGTTTAGGCAATTCAAGTTTTTTATACAACATCTTAATTTTTTTTCTATTACTGTCGATCACCATTCGAAGAAAAAAATGATATTAATTTATTTTAGTGATTTTCCTAGTCAGCAATGTCTTGAAATCTTGACATAACATTCTTTCTAACTACAATTCTATATGCGGGACATAGCGGAAAGCCAAATAAATCTATAACATATAGTAAATTAAATAGTAGAATTCGGCCAAAAATAGGTAATGGAGTAAAATTTAATAATCAGAACTGAGTATCTTAACATTAAGTTCTCAGGTTCCTTATAAGATATTATAGTAGTGTTACATATAGTATGAAGCAAAAAAAAAATGTAGTACAAAACAAGTATTATTCAAGTTATATGCTAAATATCGTTCCAGTCACTATTATCGTAATTAAGGGTAACAAAACTGACTGAATGAATGAAATTTGAATAGATTTGGAGAACGAGGTCACTCGCATTTGACTTCCACTGTTTCAAGTAGCTGAAAATAGTAAGGAGATGTGTAATGTACATACATACATACATATTATACATACATACATGATACTTACATGCATACGTAGGTCACATTGGTAACAAAGTGCGGGGGCCTATTTTCGTGAAAACAAAAGCATCTCGATGGATGAGCTTCTTTGTCCCTGTAGTAATTAAACGGTACAAATCTTGCGGGGATAAGTGTATTCTTTCCAGTATTAACACCAGGATTTTTTTAATGTCTGGTGTTTGACTTTTACATTTCGCTTTTCGATGTTGATTGATGGGTGTGAAATGTGATTTCTGTGGAATATATTGAAATATATGAAGTGAGGCCAGTCGTGGTGCAAGGGTTGTCGGTTCGATCTCCACTCGAGGAAATGAAATATTCAATATTTTCATTACTTCGTTCTGGTGTTGAGGGAAAGGTCGTCGTTGAGTTCCGCCATTTCGCCGCAATGGCAATGGCAATGGCTCTGAATTCGGCGGAAAATGAGGAACGGAGTGCCTTAGCACTTGGCCCCCTCTGCCTAATCCCTGTGAGCGGGATACAACGTGAAGCTAAAAAAAACAAAAACATCATTGTTTATTTTCTATACAAGATCGAAACACATCTCATAGAACAGAAAATGTTTTATTCAGTTTATTCGTTCTTTTGATTTTATTTCGCAATAGAGCACATCAATCGATGTCGCAATAGCACTTTCCTTCAGAATTATCACTATACAAGCACTAAGTAATTGACTGAAAATTCTTTTAAGAATATCGAAAATTTATCGATAAATGAGAGAGGCCAGTCGTGGCGTAGCGGCACAAAGTGTGACTGTAAAACCGACTGGTTGTGGGTTCGATTCCCACTCGAGGAGATGAAATATTTACTTAAATTTATATTTCCATTTCTTCGCTCTGGTGTCGAGGCTAAGCGCGGCGTTGAGTTCTGCCACTCAACACGCAATGCCTCCAGAATTCGGCAGAAAGTGGGGAACGGAGTCTCTTAACACTAGGTTCCCTCTGCCTACTCTGCTGCGTGCGGGATACAGAGTGAAGCTGATTTTTTTTCTTTATCGATAAATAAAAAGGCCTGTTGTCGTGGCGCAGGGGCACAGAGTGTTTGACTGTAAACGCAACTGGTTGTGGGTTCGATCCCCATTCGAGGAAATGAAATATTTATCATTTCTTCGTTCTTCGTCGTTTCTTGTCCAGGAAGCAGCGGAAAGTGTGAAACGGAATAGCTTAACACAAAGTTCCTTCTGCCTACTCTCCTGCATGCGGGATACAGCGTGAAGCTGATTTTTTTTATCAATAAACGAGTCTAAAACGGATTTAGTCAAAGTTAAAAGGAAGAAACCGTTAACTAGATAAGAGGGCACTATAGAATAATGGACTTTTTTGTCGTTACTTTGACGCTTGCGATTAAATTGCGGGAGCTGTTCCATACAATTTTTTTAAAGGTGTTGGTGGGAATTGTATTAAATGCAAATATGTTTTAGCGTTCATATTACGTAGGAGGCCAGTCGTGGCTCAGGGGCACATGCGTGTTACTGTAAACGGGACTGGTTGTGGGTTCAATTTCCGAATTCACTCGAGTTAGTGGAATATTTTATATTTTTATTTCTTCGCTCTAGTGTCGAGGCATAGTACGGTGTTAAGTACCAACACTCAATCTTAATCTCCAATACGCAATGCCTTCAAAATTCGGCGGGAAGTGGGATGTCTTAAGACAAGACTCCCTCTGCCTACCCTGCTGCATTTAGTATATAGCGTATAGAAAAAAATATATTGCGAATATAGCAAACAAGTTTAGTTTGTTATTCTAACTGTATGTTGACTCCCGGCTATAGTAACCAAATGTAGAAAAACGTTCAAATTAACCTTAAAAAATAAAACATTTATTTAGATTTTTTTTTATTTGCTTCGGAAATTATATTTATCGACTCAACTCTACTTCTTTTTAATTGTCGAATAAAAATAATTTTAAAATATATAAGAGTAGCCAACTCGCTTTATGTGAGTCTTCTGCAGGTTCAATGATTATAGAGATTATGTGAGACTTTAACTTGCTGGCTTTGGAAAGGCTCTTATAGCCCTCAGAAACCTATATAGCCAATTTGTAGAGACCGATAAAACTCCATACATTAAATAACAGGTTTCAGCGAGATACAGTGTCTCGCATATATTATGGTAGGCAAGGGGAACCTGGGAACCTAGTGTTACGACACTCCGTTCCCCACTTTCCGCGCGACTTCTGGGGGCATTGCGTGTTGAGTGTCGGAACTCAGCGCCGCGCTTTTCCTCGAAACCAGAGCGAAGAAATGAAAATATAAATGTTAATAAATATTTCACTTTCTCGAGTGGGGATCGAACCCACAACCAGTCAGGCATACAGCGTGAAGCTGATTTATTTATTTTTTTCCAATCCACAACTGTCCAGAAAAATGGATAAGAAGATTATAATCTGACGTGTAATATAACTAAAAAAAAGTGCACGCAAAAATGAACTATTCACCATATTGCAATGTTGACATCCACACCACCAATCCACTACAAGGTTTTATAGAACGATTAGAAATAATCGAAAATTAATCAGCTTCACGCTGTATCCCGTACACAGCAGGGTAGGCAGAGGGAACCTAGTGTTAAGACACTCCGTTCTCCACTTTCTGCCGGATTTTGGAGACATTGCGTGTTGAGTGGCAGAACTCAACGCCGCGCTTAGCCTCGACACCAGAGCGAAGAAATGAAAATATACATTTAAGTAAATATTTTCATTTCCTCGAGTGGGAATCGAACCCACAACCAGTCGATTTTGCGCCACGACTGGCCTCATTAGATTAGAAATAATCTTTCATATTAAACGCGATCGACCACACATATGCACATTAGCAAACAATCACTTTATTAATTAACTGCAACCGCCGATTAATTGAATAGAATAGAATAGAATTAATTCAATTTAAATTAAATAAATACATGAAGTTAATATTGTTTTGGACTGTTTTGTTCTCCTATAAAGTATTTACTAGCAAATATTACTTTTATTGATGAAAGTTATTAGTAAAATAGCAGCTGTGTGTGGTGTAATAGGTGCTTTTCAAATTAAAATAATAGGGTAAATGGAGAGATTGGATCGACTCGTTTGAAGGATTAATGGAAAGGAGATGATTAAATATCGTTTCTTGCTCCACTCTCCGCTTTCTTAGCAGCGTAATGTATTATTATATTAATATTTATTGTTCTTCAAGCCGTCGTGGCGCAGTTGGACAGCGACTGATTATAAACGCGGTGAAAGTGGATTCGATTTCAACTCGGAGTGATAAATAATACATTTTATTTTAATAATCTCGCACGGGTAAAACTTATATAAATAACGTAAAAGTCTTACATGATTAAAAATCCAATCAATATACCCACTCATTAATTTTTATTTAAATAATCAAAATTGTGCAATTTAAATTAGCTTAAAAATCGAATTTGCTCGGATAAGAATTGCGGTGTTAAGTTCCGCCACTCAACACGCAATTTCCTAAAAGTGAAAAATATGAGAACATAATATCTTCACTCGGAATCGTAAAACAAAAAATAAAACTTAAATTCAGGCTTAAACACTGATTGAAATATACCGATTTTTTTTCGTCTACTCCAGCATAATGCACGCTATTAGATACAGCATGTTACTAAAAAATAAAGGCAGTGGGCAACTGGAACTTTTCTACTAAAAAATAAATATACCTTACATTTCATACATGTTTTTTAAATTAAAAGCTAAAAAACTAGGTCACGGCACACATTAAAATATATTATTAAGTTCGAACCTATATATAATATTTATACAAAAAAATAAATAATATAGTTTTGTTTGTATTATATTGTGCGTTTCTTTACAATGGTACAAAAAATAAATAAAATCTTTAAAAGGAAAATGTTACAACAATTTAGAAACGAGGCGATTCGACACTGCCATCTTGTGTTGTAACACGATCTTTTACTAATAATAAATAAAATAAATATCGGCTTCACGCTGTAACCCGCATACAGCAGGGTAGGCAGAGGGAAACTAGTGTTCAGTCACTCCGTTCCCCACTTTCTGCCGAAGTCAACGCCGCGCTTTGCCTCAACACCAGAGCGAAGAAATGGAAATATAAATTACTAATAAACATTTAAATTACTTAAGCTACACTTTCTAGTCTGTCTATTCTGTCTATTGTCAAGATCATTTATCTTGAGATCACGTGGAGGTATAAAGCAGAAATTAATATCAAATATTTAGGCAACGGTCCCTTGAACCATAGAAAAAAATCAAGCTTCTAAGTCAACGTAATCAAAAGATATCGATCGGCGTTTATGCATCGATTTTACTGCATTTTATATGAAATTCTCATCGTAATCAAAACCTAGAGAGTATTTTAGCTTTGAAATTTGGCACGAAGTGAGGATTTACAATGCAAATAAAAGAAAAAGTCGCCAGCAGGATAAGTGAAAATACGTAGATATTTCATAGAAACAATAATTATAAACTTATATTTGTAGTTCAAAAAAAAATCTATCAATTAATTTTTTATTTTATACTAGTGAGCGCGCGCAGCTTCGCCCGCTTATTTGCACGCTTAGGGGTGAATTCTAAAAAAAACACGAAACACGTGTTCAATAAAATATTTTGAAGCCTGAATTTATTTTTCTATAAAAATCGGTGGCGATTTAAACATTCTTCCATATAAACTTTCAACCCCTTATTTGAACCCTCAGGGGGTGAATTCTAAATAACCATGAAACACATATTCAATGATATCTTTTTAAGAGTCTGAATTTCAAATTTTATAAAAATCGGTGTCGATTTAAAAAAAATCTATAGAAACTTTCAACCCCTATTTCATTCCTTTAGGGTTAAAATTTTTCAAAATCCCTTCTTAGTGGATGTCCACATAATGAAAATAAACATCTGTCCAAATTTCACGTTTCTACGCACAGCGGTTACGGCTGCGCGTCTTACCTCAGTCAGTCGGAACATGTCCTTTTATATATATAGATTTGTTGTTTAGTAGCATTTGGCGTTCCATACTCTCTGACTACCTCGTTAGAAATAAAGTGTGGAGTTAAGTTAAGTTATATTTCTGGTTCAATTTATATATGATGAATATATGTGCCAAAAATTTGAACATAGTGGGACTCGAATCCGCGCCTTTTGATAATCGTCCAAGCGCTTTGACCACTAAGGCTTATATTATGAAATTTATTCATGTTGTTAGCATCTCTGTAGGGAGATTTTTGCACATTTACAGTTTTGTAAATGACAATAAATCATACAAGCTTTCGACCTTTATTTGACGTCCTTAGGAGTGTATTTTCAAAAAATCATTTCTTATAACTTGCTTGCACTTACACTTACTTATAATTTGCTTGCACTTACTTACTTGCTTGAAAAATTTCAAGATTCTATGTACATAAATATATACAATAAGAAATAATAAATTCTCTAAAACGAAAGATTTTAGTACTGAATATATAATGTGTATAAGAGGCCAGTCGTGGCGCAGAGGCAAAAAAAGTGACTGCAAAATCGATTGGTTGTATATTCGTTGTCCACTCGAGAAAGTGAAATATTTATTTAAATTATTTTTTTATTTCTTCACTTTGGTGTCGAGGCAAAGCGCGGCGTTGAGTTCCGCCACTCAACACGCAATGCCTCAAGATTTCGGCGAAGGTGGGGAATGGAGTGTCGTAACACTAGGTTCCTTCTGTCTACCCTGCTGTGTGTGATATACAGCGTGAAGATTATTTTTTTTTAATATTGTGTATAATTGTAATTTTCTCCAAAAATATATATTAAAATATAATTAATTTAATGGGCCATCTATCAATTGTACCACGTCTCCAGCGGAATAGTTTGGATTTTCTTTGGTACTTTTACTTAGAGAAGTGGGTCGCTCCGTCTAACACTCGTCGGCTTTCCATCGAACTTCACACTTAACTGTTTTGTTTGAATTGCCGAAAACTTACAGACAGCGGTCTTATTAGTAAAATTAGAATTTTATTGTGAAGCTTATTAAAATTAAGTATTTATAGTAATTAAGATTTTCAACATTTAAAAAAAATTATGGGTATCTTGATTGGAGTTCTAATCACAAAAAAACACCTTTTTTGATTAACATATTATAAAAAATGCCAAATTGAGGCCAGTCGTAGCGCAGGGGCACAAGGTGTGACTGTAAAACCGACTGGTTGTGGGTTCGATCCCCTCTCGAGGAGATGAAATATTTACTTAAATTTATATTTCCATTTCTTCGCTCTGGTGTCGAGGACAAGCGCGGCGTTGAGTTCTGCCACTCAACACGCAATGCCTCCAGAATTCGGCAGAAAGTGGGGAACGGAGTGTCTTAACACACTAGGTTCCCTCTGCCTACCCTGCAGTGTGCGGGATACAGCGTGAAGCTAAAAAAGAAGTTCATAAAAAATGCCAATACCTACGACTCGATCTCGGAACGAGGCGTATGCAGCGGTTTCCCTTTGATAGGTTTGTGTCTGCGTGCGTCGTTCTTGAAAATTGGCCTTTTATTTTACAACGAAAAAAATAATTTTATTATTTATTTTGTTTAAAAATTACATTTTAATTTTTGGGAAAACAAAAAATATTTTTTTAATTGTATTAGGCTTTTATAGAGTGGTTAAAACTGTGGTTTCATTTAAAGTGATGCTGACAAAAACACCTGTATACATTGCCATTTAAATAAACGATTTCTATTTTTTCATATAAATATATATACTTACTTATATTTTAAGACAACAAAACTAGAAAATGCAGCAAAATAATAAATGAAAACAAAATATATACATTTAATTTATTAGAGTATCTTCCCTTGTTGTTTGACTACGTTAAAACTCGCGACAAAACCAACTAAGCTGGCGAAGCTACTCGCGTTCTAAGGTTTATTTACGTGATAGGATGAAACTATTTTCAATTTGAAATGTATGTATGAATCGTTTGTATTTTATTCATGTTAAAATACATTTGGTTGTCGTTTAAGAATTTACAATTTAAATTGAATAAACATGTATACTATTTATTAAATAAAACTAAATTACTATTAAATAAAAATAAACAAAAATTTCTCGCATCGGTACAGTGGCACAGCATCTGACTCTCTGTTGTGTGTTCAATATATTTGGAGGATAAGTAAGAAGACAAAGCGCGGTGTTTATTTCTGTCACTCATCCTAATTCTTCGAAAATTGGGTAGTAGGTGGAGAACGGTCTCTTTTAGCATTGAGTTACTGCCAATTCTGTTTTATGCGGGATTCAGCATGGAAAAAAGATATATTTTAAATCTGTAGATCATTTTATATGTACTGAGAAATTTATTGGAAACATCGTTACTGTAAAGCTAAGACAGATAAGTTTAGTTCTTATTATTAGTAATCTTTTTACTAACTTCCAAGTTTTTAGCACAGTAGCTTGCTCTATACGAGTAATACAATTATTGCTATTTTTTTTATGTGGAAGTATATTTTTATTAGGCATTGTTCACTTCATTTCGACATTATGAGTGGCTGGAGGAAAGTGTAGATAATTTAAATTCTTTTTGTGTAATAGGAACAAAGGCAAGACGTACTTACTTAAAAATGTATTGAATATAAAACAAAAGTATTTTTTTTTAATATAATACTTAACAAAAACACAGTAGATTTTATTGATTCGTACCAAGATAATACTTTCGATTTTAAGAAGAGAACGCATCGATCAAATGTCAGCCATCTTGTCTAACTTAAGTGGACTGGAAAACTCCTTATAGCGATGTCTTGTTTTGCTTACGTTTATATTATATTATAAATTTGATAAAGAAAATATACTACAGAATTATCAGATACGGGCCAGCGTGTCAAGCGAAGTTTAAAGCTTTTTTATTCTACTCTCAGATAATGGGTTCAAATCAAATGTTTAAATTGTATTTTTGTGATCGACTCCCTTAGTTATCAAAAATGTAATCACTTCTAGCTGACCTAGGTACTTGATATTTGGTAATTACTATCAAGAAAGTAAAAAAAAAGTTAAGTATGAAAATTAAAACAAAGAACGTAAGAAGTTAGACCTAGTGCTGAGACATTCCGTTCTCCATTTTCCGCTGAATTTTTCATAGTATTGCGTGTTGAGTGGCGGAACTCAACGCCGGACTTTTGCCTTGTTGCCAGAGTAAAGAAATGGAAGTATTATTAAATAATACTTCATTCTATCGAGTGTGGATCGAACTCACAACCATCGCTTTACAGTCATCCCCTTGTGCCAATGCGCCACGATGGCCTCAATTCGAGAAGACAATAATTAGTATAAATAATCAAAATTAATTGAAATTTTACTCGCAAATAATTCTGCCGTCTAATATAATATACCGTCGAGGTGAGGTAATCAGCATTTCTCAGAAATTTTACTTAACAAAATCTAAGGAAAATTTATTTATTTATTAAATCTGTAAACAGTTATTTTAATTTATACGTATAGTCTTAGATAGTAAAAATTGAAGCTTTTATTCATTCATCATTTAAACATTTTTTTTCAGCTTCATACTTCATCCTGCATGTAGTAGAGTAAGTAGGCAGAGGGAGCCTAGTGTTAAGACACTCCGCTCCCGAATTTCCGCCGAATTCTGCAGGAGTTGCGTGTTGAGCGGCGTAACTCAACGCCGCGCTTTGCCTCAACTCTAGTTCGAGGAACTGAAAATATTAGATATTTAATTTCCTTGAAGGACAAATCGAATTCACGTTCATTCCTATCGCGCTTCCAGTTCAGACGCTTGTAGCCCGGTCTCAAAATATTATACATTTATATTTATTTTTCTAAATAATTATAGTAACTAGTAGCTACTCTCTTATATTAACACAAGAGGTCGCGCGCAGTTTCGCCCAGTTATTTACACCCTTAGGGTCGAATTCTAAAACCACGAAATACGTGTTCAATAAAATATTTTTAGCAGTCTAAATTTCTTTTTTTATAATAATCGGTGGCGATTTAAAGATTTTTCCATATAAACCTCTTATTTGAACCCTTAGGGGGTGAATTCTATAAAACCATGAAACACATTTTCAATGAAATATTTTTAAGAGACTGAATTTCAAATTTTATAAAAATTGGTGCCGATTTTAAAAAAAATCATTTAAAAAAAAATAATTACAAACTTTCAACCCCTATTTCATCCCTTTAGGGTTAAAATTTTTCAAAATTCTGGTGTTGAGTGAACTCAACGCCGCGCTTGTCCTCGGCACTAGAGCGATGAAATGCTTAAAAATATCTCTACAATTTCTTATATAACCTAATCAAATCAAATCACACACAGGTACACAGCAGGGTAGGCAGAGGGAACTTAGTGTTAAGATACTTCGTTCCCCACGTTCCGCCGAATTCTGGAGGCATTGCGTGTTGAGTGGCGGAACTCAACGCCGCACTTAGCCAGAGTGAAGAAATGAAATATTAAAATAAATATTTAATTTCCTCGAGTGGGGATCTAACCTGCAACCAGTCGATTTATAGTCACATTTTTTGCCCCTGCGCTACTTTTACTACAACGCGTTTTTTTCTACTTTGCGCTACAACGTTAGGCCTGTCCTGGCCTAACAATTTCTTATACCTTAAAATATTTCTATAAGCCTATAAAGCAGAGTTTATCCCAAATAATTTGTACTTAAAACATATCATGAATGCTGTCTCCGTGATTCTCTCAACTGATTGCAAATTTGAAAGGCTTACTTGTATAATTAGATAAATTCCCAGCAATAAATCAACCTAGGCGGTGTCTTGGGGAAGTAATACGACATCGTTACTGTGATTGTTGACTCCGCTTTCTGTTGTTTTATAAAAATCAGCTTCACGCTGCCTATTCTGCTGTGTGCAGGATACGCACACAGCAGGGTAGGCAGAGGGAACGTAGTGTTAAGACACTCCGTTTTCCACTTTCTGCCGTCTTCTGAAGGCATTAAGTGTTGAGTGGCAGAATTCAACGCCGCGCTTAGCCTCGACACCAGAGCGAAGAAATGGAAATATAAATTTAAGTAAATATTTCATCTCCTCGAGTGGGGATCGAACCTACAACCAGTTGATTTTACAGTCACATTTCATGCCGCTGCGCCACGACTGGCCTCAACCCTCAACCGGTCTGTTGTTCTATGTTTTCTTTTATTTATATAATATTGACTATATCCATATGAAGATAAAATATTTTAAAAATATATCTAAATTAAAGACATTGGTTAAATTGAGGCCTCCAAAATTGAAATGATATAAGTCGAAAAAAAAAAAACTTTTAAATTAATAAATTTATAACATTTTCTATTGAATCTTGATAACTTAAACATTAATTGAATATAATTATATAAAAGTATCTTAAATTGATTAAACGAATTCAAAAATATTTTTTTACTTGTACCAAGGAAAAATCTAATTTTAATAATTTCATACAATGAAGCATTTTTTTCAGCTTCACACTATATTCCGCACATAGCAGAACTAAGGCTAGGCTAAGAGGGTTAGTTTAGTGTCAAGACACTACTCTTCATTCGCCCGTTCAAGACAATGTCGTGTTGAGTGGCGAAACTCAACGCCTACGCAAAAGTATTACAAAAATATATCAGCTTCACGCTGTTCCCCCTCACAGCATCATAGGTAGAGGGAATCTTGTGTTAAGACACTCCGTTTCCCATTTTCCGCCGTATCCTGTAGGCATTGCGTGTTGAGTGAACTCAACGCGCCGCTCAACACCAGAGCAGAAAAACGAAAATTCAATATAAATAAAAAGTACATTTCCTCGAGTGGGGATCGAACCCACAACCAGTCGCATTTACTCACACACTTGTGCCCCTGCGCCACGACTTCCCTCAACTTACCTACTTCAAAGACATGCAATAATAAAATACAATCTTAATATTTTAAACATTTTTAAAGTGTTAATCCACACTTAGGAAAGAAAAATACTTATTTAGACAACGTATAATATAAAAATTTGAACGTAGCGGGACTCGAACCCGCGCCACGTTTCAAGGTTTCCAAGAGGCGCGGGTTCGAGTCCCGCTACGTTCAAATTATTATACGTTTTCTAAATAAATACAATCTTAATACTTCATCAATTCTATATCGAAAAAATTATTAACGTTTTAAAGTTTTAACCTACATTCTTTTCACTCAGTCATAATGGAGATAGGTTCGTTTAACAATATGAGTGCCATCAACTTATCATTTCCAGCCGAATGAGTGTCAGCATATATACTATATGAGTGCAATAATTAAAACTGAATAACGAGTACCTAATGATTTTAATAATTTATAGGAAATGTTTGATTGTACGCAGTGGTTGTGTGTTTGATTACAATTGATGTAAAGAATGAGAAAAGAGTATATAGAGTTTTTTTTGCAGTAAGAGTGAGGCAAGTAGTAGCACAGGGGCACAAAGTGTGACGCGACAGGTTGTGGGTTGAATTCCCTTTTGAGGAAATGAAACGAAATCAAATCACGCTGTATCCCGCACACAGCAGGGAAGGCAGAGGGAACCTAGTGTTGAGTTCCCCACTTTCTGCCGGATTCTGGAGGCATGGCCTGTTGAGTGGCAGAACTCAACGCCGCGTTTAGCCTCGACACCAGAGCGAAGAAATGGAAATATAAATTTAAATAAATATTTCATCTCTTCGAGTGGGGATCGAACCCACAACCAATCGGTTTTACAGTCACACTTTGTGCCGCTGCGCCACGACTGGCCTCAGCATTTAATAATTTCTTTTACTCGGTCTGGTGTTGAGGCAAAGCGCCGCTTTGAGTTCCGCTACTCAAGACGCAATGCCGTCAGAATTAAATATGCATAACTTTCATTAGTTACCCTATTCATGTTTTTCAAGTTTTTTAAGCTTCTATATCAACCTAATATAGAATTTGTTCTATATTAGGTAATATAGGACAAATTCTATATTAGGTTCTTCTAGAAGCTATAACTCTGGCTAAAAATTATACCTCCCAACAAATAAGTAAGTCTCTATATCATTTAGTTCAACGACCGCTGGCTGTATATAAAACCGGTATAAGCTTCAACCCTAAGGCTTAGGTGGTGAAATAATGGTGAAGTACAAATGGGTGGGGATACAATCCTAAATAAACAATCAGAATTTCATTTACGTGTGATTATCGTACACGATAAAATGGCGGATATTTAAACAGAAGGGTTAATAATTTTATATATTAATCGGTTTTAAACGCTGTTTTGTTGTAATTGTACTCGGTGTTTACAGGTTCTTATCCTATTTGGGTTAATTATTTAAATAATTAATGCTTTTTTTAGCTTATTGTTGCATTCCGCACATAGCACGCGTTATGTCTTTGCGCCACGGCTGGCCTCATCTAAAGTGTTTCCCTAGTTCTAGTGTATTTATATTTCTTAGATTCTCGTTTTATCTCGCATATAGTATCATAACAGGCGGAGTGAACTCTCGTATTTGTGAGGCGCAACGCCGCTCTATTAGAGCGCAGAAATAAATACTAAACTAGCTTCATGCTTTATCAATAGCGGGGTAGTCAGAGAGAACGGAGCGCCAAATGCTACGGTCTCTACATACCTCTTTCGCCTCGTCCACTGTCATCAACCTCTTCATACGACTTGTATGAATCTCCGGGGGGACTTCATGCTTTTTACGTGACCTTCCTCCAGTATCTTTGATACTGTGTTTTCGAAGGTCAACCGAGATCTCTCTCTAACGCAGAAATAATAAAGTCCATATGTGGTATGTATTAATTAAACAAAACTTTTGTGTTTTGAAATACAGATTGGACGATTGTGCCTGGATCTCATCTGTATAATGTTATTGTTTATTATATGTTATAAAGATAACTGAAAAAGCGGGAATAAATTGAGTGCGTTATACACCACCCGTGTTTCGCTTGAAAGTAAGAATAAGGAATGTGTAAATATGTACTACAATATTTCTATAGAATTCTTTATAATATAACATTATAATATATATATTTTTTTTCATCTTTACGCTGTATCCCGCACACTGCAGGGTAGGCAGAGGGAACCTAGTGTTAAGACACTCCGTTCCCCACTCTCCGCCGAGTTTTAGGGGCATTGCATGTTGAGTGGCGGAACTCAACGCCGTGCTTTGCCTCGACACCAGAGCAAATGACACCAGAGCTAAGAAATGGAAATATAAATGTAAATAAATATTTCACTTCCCCGAGTGAGGATCGAACCCACAACCAGTCGATTTTACACCACGATTGGCCTTTATATATTTTAAAATGACACTTAAAAATATATATATTAGCCAATTGCTTATATAATAAACAGTTTTGCGCTATATTCCTAATATAGCAGATTATTTATTTATTTATTTATATATACTTTATTGCACAAATTACAAAAAAGAAAAATGTACAAAAGGCGGGCTTAACGCTAAATAGCATTCTCTACCAGCCAACCTTGTCATGTGTGAGAATAAGTCTGTAGGTGTGCAGAAGTAAAATATACCTACATATACATACATTAATATCCTATAAATACATAATTATACAAGTAATATAATATATAATAAAAAAATATAATTATGATAATATAATATCGATATTCTAAATAAACTACAAAAAAAAAAGAACCATATACATATATATATACCATACCAATATATACAAATAATTATATAATAAATTAAATAGATGAATATTATATATTTATACTATTTTTTT
>JAAIXJ010000335.1:170455-208746 GCA_013403705.1 Heliconius hermathena
GAGGCCGGTCGTGGCGCAGCGGCACGAGGTGTGACTGCAAAACCGACTGGTTGTGGGTTCGATCCCCACTCGAGGAGATGAAATATTTACTTAAATTTATATTTCCATTTCTTCGCTCTGGTGTTGAGGTTAAGCGCGGCGTTGAGTTCTGCCACTAAACACGCAATGCCTCCAGAATCCGGCAGAAAGTGGGGAACGGAGTGTCTTAACACTAGGTTCCCTCTGCCTACCCTGCTGTGTGCGGGATACAGCGTGAAGCTAATTTAAATTTAATTTAATCATTATAGATATTTTTAAATTGATATTTTCACATTCTTTCAACTAATTGCGAAAATATTTAATATTTTAACGACATCAAAATCTATAAATATAAAAATGCTATATTAAAAAAACACACATTATTTCACAATCCCAGTTTATATTCGTACAGAGACCTGTACATTAAGAAACAAAAGAAAATGAAAATTTACAAGGCACCAATATCCAATGAATATAAACTAAAAGTCAAAAGATTTACAATCTTATACAAGAATTAAGAAATTATTTTTGTGGTATTGTGAAAATACGTGCCTGTGGAGTGCGATATACATCCCAGAACAAGAGCCAACTGCTCTGCACGAACTCTGGGGAACGGCTAAAATAACAGCTTATAGCGACAGTGACAAATACTTGTTTAAAACCTACGTTCAGGTCTTAATATTTACTATGGAATGTTTCTTATATTAGAAATGTTTAATCATAAATTTACATAGCTTATATTCAAATGTGTTTACAGATGTGGCGGACAGATAGAACAAATGATGATATTGTTCATGTTTAATGTTTTAGTTTTTTAGGGTTCTGTACTACAAATAAGGGAACCCTTTTCGGATCACTTTGTTATGAGTATGGAGCGATCAAGCTCGAATTAATATCACATATTTAAATCTATGGTCCAATAGAGTACAGTAAAACTCAAGTTTCTATGTAAACACAATCAAAATATGCGTTTATGCATGTTTTTATTGCATTTTATATGTAGTAATGAAATTTGTCTTAAAATCAGAACTTACAATAAAAATAAAGGACAAAATCCAAAAATAGAACATTATGTAATTTAGCAAGTAATAAAAACTTTCGAAAAATGGAAATTTATATTTAAATTACATATAAAAACTATTATATAGTTATAATTGAAATTTATTTTATACAAAACCAGTGCATATATCCGCAAATGTAGGGAACCCTCGGAGGGCGGGTAGACTCGCACTGGAACGGTTTTTAGACATGCTGCAAGATGCAGAAAAGACTCCTGAAAAATGTTTTGTCACTCTGACAGTTGGCATAGATATGATTAATAAAATAATTGCCATTCAACTGACGCCAATCATGCTGCAAGGGTACAAGCGTGTGACTGTAAAACTGAATTATTTGATATTTTCGTTTCTTCGCTCCTGTCGAGGAAAGCGTATCGTTAAGTTCCCCCATTCGATACACAATGCCTCCAGAACTCGACAGAAAACGGGGACGGAGTGACTTAACACTAGGTTCCCTCTGCCTAACCTGCTGTGTGCGGGAGACAGCGTGAAACTAAAAAAAATGCTACAAACGAAAATTTCAATACATATCTTAGAAAAAAAAATTCACAAAATTCTTTATTTAATTAAAAATAATTATTTAATATTTTAAGCATAAAAACGTGGTGAGCCTACTAGCTATAGGAAGTCTATTCACGTAACTCAACAATACATGCCAAAGGTACCAGTCTGTAGAAGACACGTGACTTCGTCATATAATGCCTTTATGCTATTATTTTTGACATATATATGTAAAGGGTGGACAACCGTATCACCCTATCACCACCTTAACGTGGTGACCACCACGTACGGTGTACGTATTAACTTATAAATTTTAGTTTATAGATTGCTATAGTTTATTATCGGGTTTTGTCTTTGAAAAGCTTAAATTCTATAATTAGCGCATCGTTAAATAAAAAAATCAAATCAAATCAGCTTCACGCTGTATCCCGCACACAGCAGGGTAGGCAGAGGGAACCTAGTGTTAAGACACTCCTTTCTCCACTTTCTGCCGAATTCTGGTGGCATTGCGTGTTGAGTGGCAGAACTCAACGCCGCCTTAACCTCGACATCCGAGCGAAGAAATGGAAATATAAATTTAAGTAAATATTTCATCTCCTCGAGTGTGGATCGAAATCACAACCAGTCGGTTTTACAGTATAATAAATTTTAAAACAATATATTATAAATATTGTAATATGCTTATGAGGTCACTAACGGCACAGGAGTACAAGCGTGTGAATGTGAAGGTAACAGGTTGTGGTTTCGATTCCCATTGGACTAAATGAAATATTTAACATTTTTTCATCATCTCTCGCTCTGATAACGAGGCTAAGCACGACGTTGAGTTCCGCCACTCAACACACACGCAATGCCTCTCGAATTCGCCGGAAACTGAGGGACAGGCTTGTCTTAATGAGAACGGAGCAAAACAGCATATTATTATCGGTAAATATGACAAGTTAATATTATTCAGAAAGGGAACACTTGGAATTTGGATTGTATATTATTCTGGCACAAAAGTATGTATGTAACGCGACGGTTGTTGGTTCGATTCCCACTCGAGGGAATGAATTCTTCTAGCACCAATTCAAAAGTCCGACGTTGAGTTCTGCCACTCAATATGCAATGCCTTGAAAAACTTCGGCGGAAAGTGATGAACGGAGTGTCTTAACATTAGGTTCTCTCTGCCTACTTTGCAGTGTGCGGGATACAGCGTGAAGTTGATTATTTAGTATGATACCAATTAAGGCACAAAGTGTGACTGTAAAATCGACTGGTTTTGGTTCGACTGTGACTCGAGGAGATGATATATTTATATTTTCATTTCTTCGCTCTGGTGTCGAGATAAAGCGTGGCGTTAAATTCCGCCACTCAATACGCAATGCCTCAAGAACTCGGCGGAAAGTGGAGAGCGGAGTATCTTACCACTAAGTTCTCTCTGCCTACCTCGCAGTGTGCGGGATACAGCGTGAAGCTACCAATTGAAAACAGCTAATCTATACTGTATTGAAATAAAAATGTTGTTTCCATATAAATAGTATGGCTTACTTATATTTTATTATTCACCCGGTAACAACTGTGCACAATCACAGAGCGAAAGTTAAATGTTAATCGGATTAGTGGTTTTAAATGTCACTGAGCCACGTATCTCTTTAGCGACTGGGTACCTCAACTTTTTAAATGTAGTTAAAGTTGTTTTCAATGTGTAGAAATAGAGAATATTAAATTTCTTTTTTTGTCTGTATTTTGTCTTTATACTAATAAATGTATAGGAATTTTGCATCACTCCGTATTCTGTTCATGCAGCAGGCTTATATGCGTACATTATGGTAACAAAGAGAGAATATAGGGGAACATATGTAGAAATCTAATCATATGATATTAAGTTCCCCATTGAGATAAACCTTTTTCCACTTTCCGTAGAATTTCTGAGGCGTTGCGAGTTGATTGGTGGAACTCAACGCTGCACTTTTGCCTTGTCTCCAGAGCGGGGAAGTGAATTTTCATTCCACTTATTGGAATCGATCCCAAAACCATTGTGTTTACAGTCGCTTGCTTGTGCCCCTGCACCACGACGGCCTTACTGTTTTTTTTATGTGTAAAATATAATATAATATGAGGCAAGTCGTGGCACAAGGGCACAAAGTGTGACTGTAAAATCGACCGGTTGTGGGTTCGATCTCCACTCGAGGAAATGAAATATTTACTTAAATTTATATTTCCATTTCTTCGCTCGGATGTCGAGGTTAAGGCGGCGTTGAGTTCTGCCGCTCAACACGCAATGCCTCCAGAATTCGGCAGAAAGTGGGGAGCGGAGTGTCTTAACACTAGGTTCACTCTGCCTACCCTGCTGTGTGCGAGATACAACGAGAAGCTGATTTTTTTTTAATATAATATAACACATTGGAAAAACAAAAGTCAAAGTAGCATTCTATTGTTATGTACAAAATTATATTATACTATAATTTATTCATTTTATACGCTTCACTGTATTTAAAATAGCTGTTCACAAAAGGGTAAATAGCAATACACTGTTTAATACATGCTATATGGGGATTACAAAAATAATATTTGTAAAATACCCGTTTCAATAGTATTAAATTCGATATAAAACTATTTTGAAATTGTTGTAGGTATAATTGACTTTATTTCGGTTTTATGACTACCCAATATAAATATAGCAACGTCCAACGCATGCATTTATAAAATGAGTTGTTAAATATATAGGATAGAATTGTAGGTTTCCGTTTCGGCCTATAAATGGTATGAATTTAATTTAACAGTATACAGAATTATTATCCTTGCCGTTTAAATATTTCGTGGCAATGTTATCGTTCGGACTTACACAAGGATTGTATGTGTTTTATTGAGGCCAGTCGTGGCACAGGGGCACAAAGTGCGACTGTAATACCGACTGGTTGTGGGTTCGATCTCCACTCGAGGAAATATTTATTTAAATTTATATTTCCATTTCTTCGCTCTGGTGTCGAGTAAAAGCGCGGCGTTGAGTACTGCCACTCAACACGCAATACCTCTACAATTCGGCAGAAAGTGGGGAACGGAGTGTCTTTACACTAAGTTCCCTCTGCCTACCCTGCCGTGTGCGGGATACAATGTGAAGCTAATTTTTTAAAATTTTTTTTATTTGTTATAAACGAATATTTACTCTGATGTATGCATACATACATATTTATCACATACAATTAGAAATATGAATCATACTTCGTATTTCTAATTGTATGTTATAAACATTTGTTAAAAGATAATATTAAGGTATAAATTAAAAAAAAAATTAAAGTTCTAAAATATACTTACATATATTTTGAAAGTACAAATATTACAAAATTTTGAACTCAAAATTTTGAAATATCTCAATCAAAAACTTAAGAAACAGAAAATAGTTTAATCAAACTGGGATACAGAAAACCTAAATCTCCCCCAACGCTTACACGAACAACTAAATTACTATTTTTATCAGTTTTGAAACTGTTAATCCACACTTAGGAAAGAAAAATACTTATTTAGAAAACGTATAAATATTTTAACGTAGCGGGCCTCCTGGAAACCGACTTGGTCGGTTTTCAGGAGGCGCGGGTTCGAGTCCCGCTAAGTTCAAATTTTTATACGTTTTCTAAATAAGTAACTAAATTACTTATTTAGAAAACGTATAAAAATTTGAACGCAGCGGGACTCGAACCCGCGCCTCCTGGAAACCGACCAGGCGCTCTGACCACTAAGCCATGCGTTCTCGCCAAGCTTAAAAATCTCCCTACAGAGATGCTAACAACATAAATAAGTTGTAACAAGCGTATAAAAATTTCGACGTAGCTTGGCGAGAACGCATGGCTTAGTGGTCAGAGCGCCTGGTCGGTTTCCAGGAGGCGCGGGTTCGAGTCCCGCTGCGTTCAAATTTTTATACGTTTTCTAAATAAGTATTTTTCTTTCCTAAGTGTGGAATAACACTTTAAAAATGTTAAAAAAATAAGTAACTAAATTACTAAATTATATTATTAAACAAAATGTACTGTAAAAGATAACAGAACCAAAAATAATGTACCAAAAGAAATGACTTATAAAATTTCGAGTGTATAAACGCCTAAAACAATTATGAATGTCGCACTCATCCAGATATAATTTAATATTCTCAAAGGGTTCGATAAAATTCGCCGTGTAGCTAGTGGCGCGGAATCGTCTGAGAGTTTTCGCTTCTTGATGGTTCGTTTGTATTGTGTCAATTACTTGCCGTAGCTGCTGGTGTTTTGCTTGGTGGAGTAATGTTTTTGAGAAGTTGAAGTAAAAATATTGTGAAAGAAAGAGCTTACCAAAGAGGCGCGGGTTCAAATTTTTATACGTTTTCTTAATAAGTATTTGTCTTTTCTAAGTGTGGAATAAAACTTAAAAAATGTAAAAAAAAATCTTTTTTCAGCTTCTCGCTGTATCCCGTTTCTAGCAGGGTATGCAGAGGGAGCCTAGTGCTAAGACGCTCCTCGTCCTACTTTCCGCCGAATTCTGGAGGTTTTGCGTGTTAAATGGAGGTACTCGACGCCGCGATTTGCCTCGACACCAGAGCGGAGAAATCATAATTTTATATATTTCATTTCCTCGAGTGGGAGTCGAAGCCATTACCTTCAGCGAACACAGTAACACGTGCTTGCACCACGACTGGCCTCTAAAGTAAAATAAAAATAAATAAATAATAATAATTAAAAATTACACATTACATCGTTCAGGAAAGAATGTAGTGATTCAACTCTCTGCTTTACATTTTCTTTTTATTTCACAAACATATCACATTGGTCGACGGAGTTTAACATCTCACTTAACTAATCAAAAAAAAAACTTATTTTTCAAGCTTTACCATTTAGTTTCATTTGATCAAGTAACTTAAAATATATAAGGTAGCATTCACTTACAGTTTCATTTCGTTAGCGATATCATTCAATTACGCTGCGACGGTATTACGCTGTGCTTTTCTGTTCTACGACCTTTTCGGTTTTACTTTAATTTTCTATCCAAAAGATGAGGCAAAAGTGATGAGATGCTGTGATTATTTTAAGTAATTGCTTTTTTTGCTGAAGTTGTGTAATCATTATAATACATTTTAAAAATAAATCAGGTTTACGCCGTTTCCCGCACCTAGCAGGGTGGGCAGAGGGAACCCAGTGTTAAGACAACGTCTCCGTTTCTCACTTTCCACCCAATGTTTCGAGGCATTGCGTGTTGAATGGTGGAACTCGACGCCGGTTTTTTTGGCTTGCTGCCAGAGCGAAGAAATTAAAATTTTAAGAAATAATAATTCATGGGATAAATTAAATTAAATTATTATAATAAAATTGTCCATTTTTTTGTTGTTTATTATCAGAGTGGTTCTGAGGGCTCTTCAACTTTAATTATATTTGAATAGTGATTCAAGATTCAGGCCAGTCGTGGCGCAGCGGCACGAAGTGTGACTGTAAAACCGACTGGTTGTGGGTTCGATCCCCACTCGAGGAGATGAAATATTTACTTAAATTTATATTTCCATTTCTTCGCTCTGGTGTCGAGGTTAAGCGCGGTGTTGAGTTCTGCCACTCAATACGCAATGCCTCCAGAATTCGGCAGAAAGTAGGGAACGGAGTGTCTTAACACTAGGTTCCTTCTGCCTACCCTGCTGTGTGCGGGATACAGCGTGAAGCTGATTTAGTGATTTTCAAAATTTACCTACCTACCTATTTAATTTAGTTGCCAAGCAGTCACAATATTAAAATGGATAGTATAATAACATTATTGAGTATATATTTTTCTTTATTTTTTAGAATAAAATGAAACGGCGTGTTAGATCTAAAAAATATAAAATCTTAGATATAAACGTTCTGACCCCTTTCTACTGTGCCACAATGGTGAACTTCACAGTGGCGAACCCAGTGTAGTGTGATTAATTTAATTTGAAATTGGAGGGCAATGAAAGACACTATAGTTGTAAGTGTTTGGTTTGATACTTATCTCTATTAATAAAGGATTTACGCTTTACCAGGCTTGTTGTGAATTTGAGGATAATTTAAAAAAAAAATTGTAAAATTAATAATAGCAAAGGACGTTGAACTCAAAAATAGGAAAAGTATAAATAGTTCTTTAGTACAATTCCGTAGAAATATGTACGGTGTAAAGTACCTTTTTTAATAAGACAAAATATAATATGGACTCAGTGATAAAAATAATAATTATATTAAATCAAAATTAAAAAAATCAATCCAATATTGAGACCAGTCGTGGCGCAGGGCACAAAGTGTGACTGTAAAACCGACTGGTTGTGGGTTCGATCCCCATTCGAGGAGATGAAATATGTACTTAAATTTACATTTCCATTTCTTCGCTCTGGTGTCAAGGACAAGCGCGGCGTTGAGTTCTGCCACTCAACACGCAATGCCTCCAGAATTCGGCAGAAAGTGGGAAACGGAGTGTCTTAACATTAGGTTCCCTCTGCCTACCCTGCAGTGTGCGGGATACAGCGTGAAGCTGATTTAATAATATATTAAGTTTCATTTTAACCTTTTTTTTCTTGTGGTGTTGAGCGCTGCCATTAAACCCACAATGCCTTAAAATTTCAGCGGAAAGCAGAGATTGGAGCGGCTGAACATTAGAAAAAACGAAAAAACTGCTCAAAATTAACCAATTTTTTTTCTATTTAATTTCTTACGAGCGCGAGGTGTAATTTTCCATTAGTGATTGACATTGAACGCCACGTATGCAGAAGTATCAGGAAATACTTAATATATATTTTTTTCTAATCTGCTTCGAAATGGAAGGATTAACTCGTGGTAGTATATCGATTTTTGTGGTTTTTCCGTAAAAGCCTTAAAGCCCTCCGTTACGTGACATTCATGGTGGTTATATTTGACCCAGTTTCGACTTAAATCGATGTAAGTAAAATGTAAGTAGAATTGAACTAGTTTTGATTAATGGAAAATGTTATATTTTGAATATTTCTCAATAGTAATGTTTCTCAACAGTAATTATGTTTTATATTTACTATATAAAAATATATTACAAACTATAAAATATATAAAGAAAAAAAAAGAGTAAAGTTGTAAAGAATAATAACGAGGTCCTCATGGCGCAAGGGACAAGCGAGCGGCTATTGTAGGTGCGATTTCCGCAGCGTTTTCTTTTGCCAGTTAAACACAGCCCCGATAATTTTGTAGATCATGTGGAACGAAGTATTCTTGGTCCCCTATGCCTATACTTTCTCATGGGAAAAAATAAAAATTTTTTTTTCAGCTTCACGCTGTATCCCGCACACAGCGAGGTAGGCAGAGGGAACCTAGTGTTAAGACACTCCGTTCCCCACTTTCCGTCAAATTCTGGAAGCATTGCGTGTAGAATGGCGGATCTCAACGTCGCGCTTTGCCTCGACACCAGAGCGAAGAAATGAAAATATAAATGTAAACAAATATTTCATCTCCTCGAGTGGGGATCGAACCCACAACCGGCACACTTTGTGCCCCTGCACCACGACTGGCCTCTAAAAGTATTTAATCCTAGAATATATTATTTATATCTTGAATAATATATTCTACAATTAAATATGTTAACGAATAATAACTTACTAAAATACCAATAAACACTAACTAGGTGATTTGCGAAGTCAAAAATAAAAATCTCTGTAAAAGGCAAACTTTTGTATTATTATTGCAAAAGAAAATTCTGAATTTTCATAACATTTAGAACAATGTTATTATTGTATTTATTAAAATAAACATTACTTTTTATTTTCAATAAAAATCTTTTGTTCTTTAATAGCTCTTGATACTATCAGCTTAAACTGGAAACATTAACATTTAAGAGTAAAATTTTATTGAAAAAAATAACATTCGTATTTTGAATTAACTTTTTTCTGAGTCCTGCTTAATCCCGCATAACCCGTAAGATAGAACTTACTGTCATTGTCCAGACATTTTTTCCCTCATTATTGAGGTATTTCTGTTTTTTTAGCTATATAACCCGCACATAGAAGGAACCTGAGGATCTATTTTTAAGACACTTCGTTCCCGTCAACACAATTCCGTTCTTCACTTTCCGCCGAATTCTGGAAGCATTGCGTGTTGAGTGGCAGAACTCAACGCCGCGCTTAACTTCGACACCAGAGCGAAGAAATGGAAATATAAATTTAAATAAATATTTCATCTCCTCGAGTGGGGATCGAATCAACAACCAGTTGGTTTTACAGTCACACTTCGTGCCGCTGCGCCACGACTGGCCTCAAGCCTTGGATATTCAGAACACAATATGATATATATATATATATATATATCTATATATATACATATATATATATATATATATATATATATATATATATATATATATATATATAGCATTTTCAAACAAACAAATAAACCCTCTATAGTGATTCCCGTAAACGTATTTGCCACTATCGATCATTGCGAACGTGTCGTCAAAGACGTTGCCAGGCTTAAGACCTGCAACTAAATTGTATTGTACTATGTATTATATACTTATACAACTATATATTTCTTTTATTTATTTTTATGGAATAAGACATTACTAATGTACTTCGTATATAGATTAGAATCGGGGCGCAACGACACAGTGGTTGACACGACGATTGTGAATACGATTCCTGCTCAGGGAAAAGATTTATTTTCATTTCCTCACTCTGGTTACAAAACAAAGCGCGGCGTTGTGTTTCTCCACTCANTACTCTGTAATAACTACATATTTACCAATTGTACATTTAGCTAATAATATATGTAACTAATTTAAAAACTGTACAGGAGTCAATATGCAATCATTACAGTTATTTTACAAAGAATATTATGAATCATTACGCAAATCAATAATTTAACACTCAAGGCTGTTTCTGAAGCAGTAAATTAAATTAATTACTGACATCAGCACATTTAACAGAGTTTTAATAAAGACAACATAGGTAAAAAGAACGTAATGTTACAAAAATATATACGTATAATAAATAATTAGCTTTATGTATATTTTATAAATGAAATATCAACATTGGTCGTATTTTTTAGTTCGAAACAATTAAAAATTCTTATAGAAATTACGATAATGTCGTAAAAAAATCATATTATTTAGAATATTACAGATTAAAGTAATAAAAAATCATATTAGAAGCCATTTTATTTGTCAATCAATTCTGCTTATTAAATCAATAATCATGTAGTTTAAGCGGGCGAAGTCGCTGGCGAGCCGCTAGTAATATAATATAAGCTGTAGCTCGAAATTCAATTTATTCACGGTTTTCCATTCGTTTACGGTTTACCATTTCAATTCAAACAGTCAACCAAAATAAAGGAAAAACGTTCAAAGGTTAAAAAAAACCAATATAATAATTCAATTATACCAATAGGCAAATAATAATTATATTAATTATTCATAAGCAAACCAGCTAAATAACTTTATTGACAATCGTCTCTGAAATTATTAAACTGGAGGCTAGTCGTATGTGACTGTACGACTGTGTGACGCGACTCGTTGTGGGTTTGATTCCATTTTAACTATTTAAATTTCTATTATCATTTTTTAGCTCTGGTGTCGAGGCAAAGCGCGGCGTGGAGTCCGCCACTCCTCCTCTGCCTCCAGAATTTGGAGAAGAATAGGAAACGGAGTGTCTTAACACTAGGCTTACTCTGACTACCCTGCTGTAATACTGCGTGAAGGTGAATAAATAAATGATTAAACTGAAATTTCTACTTATTACGTAAAGCGAGATGGGTAAAGAACAACCGTATGTTGCAGATAGCAGTGTTAATCTTAGGATTTAAAGAGATTTACATTTTAAATAGTTGGCGGTGACTTAATTAACTTAAAACTAGGGATTATCCGCAGATGTTTTAATTTAATCACTGTGAAAAGAAGCGCGTTATTACATTATTATATATAAAATATGAAAAATAATGTTTATATATACAGCCAGTCGTGGTGCAGGGGCACAAAGTGTGACTGTAGAATCTACTGGTTGTGGGTTCGATCCCCACTAGAGGAGATGAAATATTTACTTAAATTTATATTTCCATTTCTTCGCTCTGGTGTTGAGTTCCGCCACTCAACACGCAATGTCTCCAGAACTCGGCGGAAAGTGGGGAACGGAGTGTCTTAACACTAAGTTCCATCTGCCTACCCTGCTGTGTGCGGGATACAGTGTGAAGCTGATAAAATATATATATTCAAATTCAAATAATTTTATTCAAAATAAGAACACATAATTTTATTCAAAATAAGAATACATGCTTCATTTTTTGAACGTCAAATAATTTACCATCAGTTCACTAAACTTAATGCCTCAGACCTGAAAAGAACCGGCGCAAGAAACTCAGCGGGATCTATTTTTTTTAAATAAATTTATACAAATACATATTTAAATATCTGTGACAATGATACTTTTGAAACAGACTGGAGCGAGGCGTGTTATCATTCACAAAATCATTAATTTGGTAATAACCTTTAACACTCAAACGTCTTCTCACAATTTTTTTAAATCGTGATATAGAAAATTCTCTGACGTTTTCTGGGATCCTATTGTAAAAGCGTACACATTGTCCCATAAAAGAATTACGAATTCGATGCAACCGAGTTACAGGTGCACCAAGATTATGCCTATTTCTAGCGTTAATATTATGAAAATCACCAATTTTGGTAAAATTATTAATGTTTTTCTTAACATACATAACATTTTCAAAAATATATTGAGATGCAACTGTCAATATATTAATTTCTTTAAACTTTTGCCTTAAGGAGTCTTTAGGGCCTAAGTTATAGATTGCACGAATAGCTCGCTTCTGCAGGACAAATATTGGTTGAATACCGGCTGCATTACCCCAAAGTAAAATCCCATAGGACATAATACTATGGAAGTAACTGAAGTAAACAAGTCGAGCCGTTTCTACGTCGGATAGTGATCTAATTTTTTTGACCGCGAAAGCTGCAGAGCTAAGTCTATTCACCAATCCATCAATATGGGGTCCCCATTGTAATTTGGAGTCTATGGTGATACCGAGAAATACCGTAGAATCAACAGGATCTACGGGTTCACCATTCAAGAGTACATCGGCTTTAACAACTTTCGTGTTAGGTGTTCTAAAAATAATACATTTAGTTTTTTTACTATTCAATAGTAAGTTATTAACACTGAACCAACGTACTACTTTCGAGAGAGCATTGTTTACATCGTCATATACGATTTGTCTTCTTTTTATTTTGAAAATCAATGAGGTGTCATCAGCAAACAATACTATCTCATGGTTCTTTTCAACTAGATACGGTAAATCATTTATATATATTAAAAAGATAAAAGGACCAAGAATAGACCCTCGTGGGACCCCCATGCTGATAACCGAACCAGGAGATTTCTTGCCATTCCCATCAATCCTTTGAACTCTGTCAGCTAAATAAGCGGTCAGAAGATTGAGTGCACGTCCTCTTATCCCGTAGTAGTATAGCTTCATGACCAATGTTGAATGCTGTACACAATCAAAGGTTTTGGACAAATCACAAAACATGCTAAGAGCATCCTGCGATCCCTCCCAAGCCTCATATATATATATATATATATATATATATATATATATATATATATATATATATATATATATATATATACACTTTTTTTTTTAAATTAATTTAAAATATAATGCTTACAATGACATTACTCAAAGTATTGTCCATCATTAGAGACCACTTTCTCCCATCTCTCTGGTAGCAATTGAATCCCCCGTCGGAAAAATGACTCATCTTTCGAGGCAATCCAGGAATCAAGCCATTTTTCGGCTTCTTCAAAAGAATGGAAGCGCTGCTCGCTTAAACCGTGCGCCATCGACCCAAACAAGTGGTAATCGGAGGGGGCTATGTCCGGTGAATACGGCGGGTGGGGTAGAACTTCCCATTGAAGTGTGTCCAGGTAAGTTTTGACTGGTTTTGCCACATGTGGCCGAGCATTATCATGTAATAAAATCACTTTGTCGTGTCTCTGCTCGTATAGTGGCCGCTTTTCTTTCAGAGCGCGACTCAAACGCATCAACTGAAGTCGATAGCGAGCTCCCGTGATAGTTTCATTAGGTTTAAGCAGCTCATAATAAATTACGCCCTGCTGATCCCACCAAATGCAGAGAAGAAGCTTAGAACCATGGATATTTGGTTTTGGCGACGATGTTGATGCGTGACCCGGCATGCCCCACGATTTTTTTCGCTTTGGATTGTCGTAGTGAATCCACTTTTCATCCCCAGTGACGATACGGTGCAGTAAACTTTTTCTCTTTTGCCGTTGAAGCAACAATTCACACATGAGAAAACGTTGTTCTACGTCTCTCGGCTTGAACTCATACGGCACTCAATGCCCTTGCTTTTGGATCATTCGTAACGCTTTTAAACGTTTTGAAACTGTTGACGCATCTACTTGTAACGTTTTCCCGAGCTCTACTAACGTCTGACATGGATCTTCTTCAAGCAATGCCTCCAATTCTGTCTTCAAATTTTGTCGGTGCTCCAGAACGCTCTTTGTCTTCAAGGTCAAAATCATTACTTTTGAAGCGCCTAAACCAGTCTCTGCACGTTGTATTCGACAAAGCATTGTCTCAACGAGAATTCTGTGTGCTTCTGCTGCAGATTTTTTCTGAATAAAGCAGTGCAATAAAATTCCCCGCAAAAGCACTTTATTTGGCACAAAAGTACACATTTTCACAATTTAGTTGACACTGTTACACTGTTACACATATTACAATGTTAACATCATCAAAATATATAAAATATTTAAATTTATCGTCGTAAAGTGGGTAACCGCAATGTCTTAATGGGAACGGAGTGTCTTAACTAATAAAATATTCGGAACACCATGAAGCAAACAAAAAAAAAATACGTTATATCTTTATTATTTAAGTCCGTCGAAAATTTTTTTTGTAACTAATCTGAAGTAACTAAAATCACAAAACATCGAATCAAAAGAAATTAAATAGTGATGGGTTTTAATTTAAATTAAATTTAACCATAATTATCTTTAAAGGACGAATCTCGAGATTAAAGTCAAAAAAGCCGTTTACTTTTAGATTGGCAGCTTCAGTCGAAACTGAGGCCTAACGACTTGGGATTTCTTACCTTCGCGAAATTACCTACTAACGTCTCTACTCATCTAATTTGTAACAACTTGATTAAATATTTATATAGTTATATTTTTTTAAAATCATGTTTAAGAGTTAAATGCAAAAGTTCATTTTAAATGAATATTTTTTTTTTCCATTCACATATTATTATCTTGTACTGGCTTACAATAAATATAAATAAAATCAAATCAGCTTCCCGCCGTATCCTGCATATCGCAGGGTAAGTAGAGGGAACATAGTCTTAACACATTTACTTCCAAATTTCCCACCGAATTTTGGAGACATTAAGTGTTGAGTAACGAAACACAACGTCGAGTCAAAGAAGTGAAATATATTAAGAAAAAAATATTAATTTAATAGTTTTTAGACTTTTTTTTCTCTTCGCACAGTATTACCTTGTACTGGCTTTTATAAGAAAATAAGATGGGTAAAAATATCTTAGGATATATCAATACTATTTTGTTTTTGTCTCGCATTTCAATCAAATCGAAATTATTAGTTTAGTTTAGTACGTCGTTGTGCGCCGCCACTTAATGTGTTTTCACTTTCATGTTGTGTAAGTGGAGCATTCTCAATCGAGTGTCTTAACACTATGTTCTCTCTGCCTACTCTGTTATTTATACTACAAAAGCGTGAAGCTGTAAAAAAAATTACATTATAAATATAAAATATTACCTCCATTCGGAATCGAACTTGTAATAACCGCTACTATATATAATTATATAAGATTTATAAAATTACACAAAACTTATATTATGACGAGGAGAAACCAAGAGTTTCTGTTACAAGATTTTATTACGTCACAAACTTGAAATTGCTTGTGGGGTAAAAAATTTGGGTCAGCCCTGAACGAGACAGTTTCAGCTTGTCATCAAACCTTGCCGCAAATTTTACTATTTTTATACATTAGTGGTTAAAGAATATATTTACACTACATTGCTTTTAAATTTTATATGGAATTTGTTGAGTTTTGTGTTCCATTTTAATTTAATGCATCGGTTTTAAATTTAAAAAACTAGTGTGGTCTACAGTATTTTTGTAACGGATTTTCGATAAGAAATAAATTATTTACGTTTTTGGGGGTTTTGGAATTAGAATAAAGTGACATGTTTTGATGGCTAAGGAGTATATTTAACATTTTCGATTAGATCTCGAAAAATCTCTTTATAATTGTTGGTTTCTTCGAGAGGTGCCTGTAATTGACAAAAAACTTTAATGAAATGAACGTTAAAAATGTTGTTTTGCTTCACGCTGTATCCCGCACTTAGCTGTGTAGGTAGAGAGAATCTAGTGTTAAGACACCCCGTGCCTCATTAAGACAATATCGTTCCCCACTTTCTGTCCAATTATGGAGACATTACGTGTTAAGTTGCGGAATTCAATGTCGCGTTTTGTCTCTTGAATAACCAAATAAAAATAATGTCAATATATAATTTCATTTATAGTAACAAAAATAAATATTTAATATTATATAAAATTGTATCATAATAATTTCTGACTTCTATTATGTCTCAGTGTCAAGGATGAGTGACCCAGAAGTACTAAAGAGGCTTATAAATAAATGCTCTTAAAAGGGTTCGTTCATTCTTTGAAAATTGTATTTCCCTCACTAAATTATACGGTTTTTGTATTTGAGCGATCTTTAGATTATACGAGCTCCGTCACGTTCAATTTCGAAGTATATTATAGTACTAGCGACCCGTTCGCGGCTTCGCCCGTGTGAACTACATTACTACATTATTAATTCTCTAATTTGTATTACTTTCGTTTTTTAATAATACATATTAAAAACTATACCTATATATGAATAATGAAAAGTAAAGTATGTTTGTCTGTAAACGGACATACAAACATATAATACAAAGAGACAAAATTTTTAAAACTCTATTGTTTTTGGTTCTATTACGTTACAAAATACCCCCAATAACATTTTGAAGCCATCATGGGGCAGTGATACGAGCGTGTAATTATAATGCGACAGTTGTGGGTTCGATTCTTACTCGGGGAAATGGATTATCATTTATTACATTTTCATTTTTTCGCTCTGGTAAGTCAAGGTAAAAAGCGCAGCGTTGAGTTCCACCACTCACCGAGTGGCGAACGGAGTTTACACTAGGTTCTCTCTTATATGCGAGATACAGTGTAGAACTGAAAGAACAATCATTATCTATATATATAAAAGGACATGTACCTGACTGACTGAGATAAGACGCACGCACAGCCGTAACCGCTGTGCGTAGAAAGGTGAATTTTATACAGATGTTTATTTTCATAATCTGGACATCCACTAAGAAGGAATTTTGAAATTTAACCCTAAAGGAATGAAATATGGATTGAAAGTTTGTATGGAAAAAAAATCAAATCGGCACCAATTTTTATAAAATTTGAAATTCAGACTCTTAAAAATATTTTATTGAACAGTGTTTCGTGGTTTTTTCTAGAATTCACCCCTAAGGGTGCAAATAAGCCGGCGAAGCTGCGCGCACCCGCTAATTTGGTATATGTCTTGCATGTGCAGACACCGATCCGTTACGATTTTATTATAAGTATAGATAGAAAAGGGCAAAAGTATTTTCGTTTTTTGAATGTATTATTAGTAATCAAACCTCTTTGGCTGTACTGAACGTAACAGTCGTAGTTTTAATACCATTAAATCTGACATTCTGAAGATGCAATAAATAAAAAAAAGTAGTTCCCGCCATTTTCCAATTGTTTTTCAAGCAAGCAAAATGAACGTATGTGATGAAGAAATTCGGTACATTTTAAAATTTTATTACAAAAAAAGGTAAAAATTGCGACAAACGCCGTGAATAAAATTTGCAGAAATGTGGTTCAAGCGTTTCAAGTGTGGATATTTTTGTATGAAAGATTGGGTTCGCTCTGGACGCCCTGTCACAGATAAAATCAGTGCATCTTTGATAAAGTGGAGCAAGATCGTAACATATTAGTAGCTACGACATTGCTGAAGAACTGTATGATGGTCATAAAACAGCTTTACGTCATTTACGAAAGTCTGGGTACAAGAAAAAACTTGACATTTGGGTACTACATGATCTCACTGAGAGAAACCTAATGCAACGTGTTTCCATTTGGGATTCTTTGTTGAACCGTAACAATTCCGAACCATTTCTTGAACAGTTGATTACGGGTGATGAAAAATGGGTGACTTACGATAAAAATGTGCGAAAAAGATCATGGTCGAAGCAAGGACAAGTCCCACAGACCGTGGCAAAGCCCGGCCTAACTCGGAACAAAGTGATGCTATGTGTATGGTGGGATTGGATAGGAATCGTCCACTATGAGCTTTTTCCACCGAGTAAAACTATCGATTCTGACCTCTACTTTCAACAACTGATGAGACTAAAAAAAGCTATTGAGAAAAACCGGCCGGAGCTGGTGAATAGGGCGTGGTATTTCACCATGACAACATCAGACCGCACTCATCTATAGCCACGCAGCAAAAATTGAGAGAGTTTGGCTGGAATATGTTGATATATCCTCCGTATAGCCCCGACCTTGCTCCATCAGATTTCCACCTGTTTCGGTCATTGCAGAACTCTTTAGGAAGCATAAAGCTAACCTCAAAAGAACACTATGAACACTACCTGTCAGATTTTTGTAATCAAAAATCTCAAAATTTCTACAGAAATAGGATCATGGCATTACGCATAAGATGGCAACAAGTCAACGATCAAAATGGCACATACATATCATAAATAAATAAAAAATTATACCTAAAAAAAATATTTTCCTTTGTATGAACGATACGAAAATACTTTTGCCCCAACCTTATACGAGTATATATAGATATAGGTTGCCATAATAAACGTTTCTTGATTGTTCCAAGAGATTAATTATCAAGAAGGGCTTCTCAAAATTATTTGTTAATTAAAATCGATATTTTTGTTTCAAACGAGAAATATTGTCGAAAATATTCATTGATGGTAGCTACCTATTATTTATTAAAAACTGACTTATAGTATATTTGTTTTATTTTTGTTGTTATTATCACTTTTTTTTGCTTTACCCAGTATCCCGCACATATCAGCATAGGCAGACTGGACCTACTATTAAGGGGTGTCCGTTTCCCATTTTCTGGATCCACAGAATTTTGGAGGGATTGCGGGTTAAGTGGTGAAACTCAACGCCGCGCTTTGCCTCGACACCAAAGAAATGAAAATATTAAATATTTATTTTTCTCAAGTGGGGATCGAATCCACCCATTTATGTTGTCAAGGCGTTGACACGATAGGAACAAGAAATAAAGATAAACTTGTTACGCCACGTTTTCGCCTCCAAAAAGTTAATAAATCTTTTATGGGTCTGAGTATACGTGTATATAATAAACTTCCGCAGTGTATTCTAAGTTTGCCACTACCACAATTTAAAGTAGCTTTAAAAAAAATACTAACAAGTAAAGCTTATTACACTGTTCAAGAATATTTAGAGGATAAACATGTATGGAATTAATGTCTATTGAATGTGATGCAGGATAGCTGCCAGTTAATGTAATAAAATTATATATTATACCATTGACTTTGAAAAGAGCAACTGTTGAGTTTCTTGCCGGCTCTTCTCAGCAGAACTGCCTTCCGAACCGGTGGTAGCTTTTTATTTTTTGTTATATGTTCATTCGACGATTCAAAAGTGCTTATAAAAGTTTATTTGAATAAAGAATATTTTGAATTTGAATTGAATTTGAATTTGACAGATATGTCAGACTAGTGGGCGCGCGCGGCTTCGCCCGCTTATTTGGACACTTAGGGGTGAATTCTAAAAAAACTACGAAACACGTGTTCAATAAAATATTTTTAACAGTCTGAATTAATTTTTTTATAAAAATCGGTGGTGATTTAAAGATTTTTCAGTCAGCACAAGTCCTTTTATATATATAGATAGATAATGCGTAATGTTGGTGCTATCTTTTTATACGACAGTCAAAGACTCGAATCTCACAAATGGGAATATACTTTTAAACAAATGGTTAACTAATAATAATATAAGATAAAAAAATATAAAATCAGTTTCAGAGGTCAGTTTTGGTGCTGACTGGTTGTGGGTTCGATCCCCAATCGATGGAGTGATATTTTTATTTAAATTTATATTTTTATTACTTCGTTCTGTTATCGAGGCAAAGTGCGGCGTTGAGTTCCGCCACTCAATACGCAGTGCCTGCAGAATTCGTCGAAAAATGAGGAACGGAGTGTCTTAACACTACGTTCCCTCTGCCTACACTGCCGTGAGCGGGATTGTATCCCCTGTATAAGTTCACACTGTAGCGTGAACTTATACAGGTGTAAACGAGATGGACGGATCAACGGTTGTCTATGGGTAAAGGGCGTCAGTACCTACAGTTTTTAAAATTACATCTGCAAAAAAATAACCAGTAATTTTTTTCGCTACAACTCTTGAAAGTTTTTGATAAAAAATTGCTTATTTTTTTTTGTTTCCATGTTATTTAGATAGGTACTAACGTCCTCTACCCATAGATAACCGTTGATCAATCGATGGCGTTACACCCTGTATATAAAATCATTTTACATACATAAAGTTATTCACTTATTTAAAAAAAACATATAAGAATATATATTGAAGCTAGCAAAAAATTCGACACAAACGTAATAAGGGTGGTCGTATAATACAATCGTTATTCACTAAACAGATTGAGAACACTTTGAGACACCGAGGCACAAAGTCAGCCTTTGTCAAGAAAGACAATAAGAAAATCTCAGTTTAGAATTGCAGAAATTCTTGGCCTTTTCTAAGGATGTCCGCTTGTTGGTGTTTCTCATTCATTATTCTTATTATTAAATAATTATTTTATTTATTAATCAATTCCTTGTTCTATTAATTGTGTATACCTTACGTATTGTTGAAATTTAAATAAATATATTTTAAATCAGCATCACGCTGTATCCCGCACACAGCAGGGTAGGCAGAGAGAACCTAGTGTTAAGACACTGCGTTCCCCACTTTCTGCCGAATTCTGGAGGCATTGCGTGTTGAGTGGCAGAACTTAACGCCGTATATTTTAAATGTAACTACTTAACTACTTTGAAAACCCTTAGACTACTACCCGTCTACCCGTGACCACGGACTACTGCAAAGTGTTGGAAACGTCGGGTTTCCAAAATGTATAATCTTAAATATACTGTAAATGCGGCGTTAAGTTCCGCTACTCAACACAGTGCCTTTACACTAGATTTCCTCTGCCTATCTGCGTGTGGAGGTGCATGGAGTATGATACAGCATGACGCAACAAAAAGTACTTTTAGGCATAAAATTAAGAAAACCTATATTTTTCTTTATACATATATATTATATACATATATTTTCAAAGTATATGCTCTTTAACTCTATTTGATAACTTCAAATTGAATATTCAATTATTCAATTTAGCGAGTTTCTTTGCTGAATTCGTTTTCATTTACAGTCTGAGTTGAACATTTTAATGTATTTCCACTATTTACTTTGATTCGTTTGTTAGTAGGTTAAAAGAGGAACGGCTTCACTTCTACTGATTTTTTTATTCTTTGAAAAGTATATAAATTGCAAATGAAATGACAGAATCAATTAATGTAATCCATATAGATAAAATCTAAGAAAAAAATCTTAAGTTTTGAAAGTCGAAATTTTACTATATTATATATAAATAAAAAAATATATATTGAGTATATTCACCCAGAGGCATATCGAGGCCTAGTCGTGGCGCAGCGGCACGAATTGTGACTGTAAAACCGACTGGTTGTGGGTTCGATCCCCACTCGAGGAGATAAAATATTTACTTAAATTAATATTTCCATTTCTTCGCTCTAGTATCGAGGTTAAGCGCGGCGTTGAGTTCTGCCACTCAACACGCAATGTCTCCAGAATTCGGCACAAAGTGGGGAAAGGAGTGTCTTAACACTAGGTTCCCTCTGCCTACCCTGTTGTGTGCGGGACACAGCGTGAAACTGATTTTTTTTAACTATATTCACTTAAATGTATCGATTTCACAGTTTCTCGTTGGCTATCCCACATTAGGTAGAGGGAACCTAGTGCTAAGACACTTCGTTCCCCATTTTCCACCCACTTTTCAAACTAATTCATGTTGAGTCGCTCGACAACAAACTCAGCGTTTCGTTTTTCTTATTACTAGGGCGCGGATTCAAACCCACAACCATCACGTTTACAGTCAGACGGGTAATAAGAAGCGAAATTTATATTTAAATTGTTTACAGTTCATAATATTTTTTTCGGTTCAAGTATAAAAAAGTAGAACAAGTAGAAATTATTACATTACAGGGATACTTAGGGAAGGATTTTTTCTGCTTTTTTACATCATGAATCCAATTTTTTTTAAAAAGTATATTTCGTATTAGGTAACATCTTCAAAGTTTCAAATAAAAATATTACGTGTTACACTTTAGCCTCGAGAAATGTATGATGTCATGAGATAAACGGAAAATAAAAATCAGGTGAAGACTCTCATGTCGACGCTTTTAATGATTTAGAGTTTTTACATAAGTTAAAAACTTACCTTTATTTTATTTAGCGAAAATTTTACATTGTAAATGTACACTTTAAATGAATTTATTTTATTTTTATGTATTATAAGTTTAAAACGCGGCGTTGAGTTCTGTCATTCAATGTGCAATGTCTCGGAAGTCGAGCGGAAAGCTGGGAGTGTCTTAACTTAATATTTTTTTATAATAAATAGTTAAAAAAGTTTCACGCTGTATCCCGCACACAGCAGGGTAGACAGAGGGAACCTAGTGTTGAGACACTTTGTTCCCCACTTTCTGCTGAATTCTGTAGTGAAGTCCGAATAAATAGTTAATTTATTTAAATAAATTAAATAAATTAGCTTCACGCTGTATCCCGCAAACAGCAGGGTAGGCAGAGGGAACCTAGTGTTAAGACACTCCGTTCCCCACTTTCTGCCGAATTCTGGAGGCATTGCGTGTTGAGTGGCAGAACTCAACGCCGCGCTTAACCTCGACACCAGAGCGAAGAAATGGAAATATAAATTTAAGTAAATATTTCATCTCCTCGAGTGGGGATCGAACCCACAACCAGTCGGTTTTGCAGTCACACCTCGTGCCGCTGCGCCACGACCGGCCTCTAATTCCCGGCCTCTAATTCCCGGCCTCGTTAATTTATTTAATAATTTGCAATACTACTAGACTACAGACGCGACAGGTTGTAAGTTGGATTCCCACTAGGGGGAATTAAATGTTTAATATTTTTATTGCCTAGATCTGGTAACGACGTAAAGTGCGGCTTGAGTTCCGCCACTCAACACGTAATGCGTCCAGAATTTGGCGAAAAGTAAATAAACATTAAAAATAAAATATTATAATATTTTCAAGAATAAAAGTTATAATTTAAAAGACGTAAGTGACGTAACTCACTTAGATCTCAGGGACTTTCATCTTGTAAAATCGCACTGTTGAGTTCTATGATTTAAGACGTAATGACACAAAAATATAGCGACCTATTTATGAAATAGATAGATTTATAAGACATTGCAATTTAATGCTAACAGAAAAATATAGGAAAAAAACCGAGGATTCCGTACCAATTTCAGGATTTCAACGGGAAGTCAGTCCGTTATTTATAAAAGTTTACACATGAACTACAAATATATTTCTAATGATTTTTTTATGAAATACCTACAAATTTTCAGTTTTCGGATTTTTTCCTTCATTTGTATTGAAGTTCGTAATAAATTTCACAACTATAGTATAATACTAAGGATCAAGGGAAGTGGATTTTAATTACACGGCGAATTTCATACTAGACGTAGCAAAATCTATGCATAAGTTTCGTATAAAAGATACGAAAGATTAGATTAGATTTAGATTCGTATAAAAGATACGATAAGACTACGTTAACTTAGTAGCTTTACTTTTTCTGTGCTGTGAGGTATCATAGACTTCGATATTTGTTATTATTTTTAGCTAGATACCTCCACGCAATCTCGATATAAATGGTCTCGTCAGACGGACAGCAGTGTTCCTATAAGGGTTCCGTTTTTTACCTTTTGAGGTACCCGACCCTAAAAATCATTTTTCAGCGTTATGTTTTAACTAGCTTTTTATTTTCAATATGAAATATATTAACTGCACCTGCACGAATAAATGTTAATCTTTCGTAATACCTAATAAGAAACTAGACAGGCTAGATATTAGGCTCCCAGTATTAAGAAACTCCGCTTCTCACTTTTCGTTGATTTCTGGAGGCATTGCGCGTTGAGTGGAAGCGAAACGCGCGGAACTGAACGCCGTGCTTCTGCCTCGACATCAGAGGGAAGAAATGAAAATATTAAATATTTCTTAAATATTAGTATTTGCTTAATTTGAAAAACAAATATTTCCGATGAATGTTAATTATTATGCGAGTTAACTCGTTTCCTTATAAAATAAATGAACTGTCAAACACATTACTTCGCGCTTACAAAAGCTTTCAAATTGCGCTTGACCGTAACATTATTAATACGCAAATAATTTCTATATTAACTGTTTTTAATAATATGTGTAATTTATGATAATTTAAAAAATATACACACAGCAGGGTAGGCAGAAGGAACCTAGTGTTAAGACACTCCGTTCCCCACTTTCCGCCCCGTTCTGGAGGTTTTGCGTGTTGAGTAGCGAAACTCAACGCTGCGCTTAGAGTGGGGATCGAAACCACAACCAGTCGATTTTACAGTCACACTTTGTGCCCCTGCGCCACGCCACGATTTTTTTTATATTAATAACATTTTGAATATTTTTTTTCACTGTGTTCTATATCTAGCAGGGTAGGCAGATGGAGCCCAGTGTTAAGACACTCCGTCTCCCATTGTCAGCTGAATACTGGAGGCATCGATGTTTTCGAGTGGCGAAACTCAAAGACGCACTTTGCCTCGACACCAGAGCGAAGAAATTTAAATATTGAATATTTAATTTCTTCAAGTGGGAATTGAACGCACACTCTGTCGTGTTTACAGTCACACGTTTGTGCCTCTGCGCCAAGACATTTCGAATATTTCTCCCATTTTTAAAAAAAAAATATTAACTTAATTTCTTGTTGGTATTGATTGAGACAAAATCATATGACTTCTTCTAAAAACTGGCTATAATATATTCCTAAATTCCATAGTTTGAATTACAAATAATTTAATAAATGCATTTGTTCGGGGGTGGGGAGATGTTTTTGGGTAACACTTTTGCTAATATACAGTAACTATTCGATTATATTTTTAACATTTTTTTAAAGTGTTATTTCACACTTAGGAAAGAAAAATACTTAACGAGAAAAGGTATAAAAAAATTAATGTAGCGGGACTCGAAGCGGTCGAGTTTCTAGGAGGCGCGGGTTCGAGTCCCCCTACGTTCAAATTTTTATACGTTTTGTAAATAAGTATTATTCGAATATATGTTATTATATTTTGATTATAGTTCATTAAAAAGTTATATTTAGAGCATGTTAAGGCTTAAAAATGTAATATTTCATACGAATATCATCAATCATGCTTTTCTACTTGCTTATCTTTTTAGATAAACACAACACTGTCCATTGTAGACCGCGTAATAAATTATCAAACAGTTTATGAAACATTTTACCGTCGACCGTTACATTTTACTTTTTTTTTCAAGCTTCACGCTGTATCCCGCACAGGGTAGAGAGGGAACCTAATGTGAAAACACTCCATTCCTCACTTTCCGCCGAATTCTGGAAGCATTGCGTGTTGAGTGGCGGGACTCAACGCCACCCTTTGCCTTGACACCAGAGTGAAGAAATGGAAATATAAATTTTAAATAAATATTTAATTTCCTCGAGTGGGGATCAAACCCACAACCAGTCGGTTTACAGTCACACTTTGTGGGCACACTTTGTTCTCACAAAGTGTGACGCCGCGACTGGCCTCATTGACATATCAGAATTAATATATTACTTATCTTGCCTCAAAATATCGAATAATATAAGGTAGGCAGGCAGACAAAGAAATGAAATGACCAAATGTAATTTTCCTAAAAATCTATGTCAGATTAAAACCCACGACCATCATAATCATATTTTATATTTATTTTTAGCTTTACACTGTATCCCGCACATAGCAGGTAGGCAGGTGGAACCTGGAAACCTAGTGTTAAGACTCTCTGTTCCCATTAACACATTTTCGTTTCCACTTTCCGCCGAATTCTGGAGTCATTGCATTGCTTTTATACTTGACAGACTCTTATATATTGAATTAGAAGTAAAAAAAAAGATAAATTTGATCTTCGCTATACAAATATTTAGTTTTGGTTGGTGTAGGCAAAAAGTTCGCACTAGTGACCGCAATCAATCATTTTCCTTTCAAACGGAAGATTGGGAAGTCAATATTAGTCTATATCATGATGAAAATATATATATATATAAGAATATTTCTATATAATAGAGGCCAGTCGTGGCGCAGCGGCACAAAGTGTGACTGTAAAACCGACTGGTTGTGGGTTCGATCCCCACTCGAGGAGATGAAATATTTACTTAAATTTATATTTCCATTTCTTCGCCCTGGTGTCGAGGTTAAGCGCGGCCTTGAGTTCGGCCACTCATCACGCAATGCCTCCAGAATTCAGCAGAAAGTGGGGAACGGAGTGTCTTAACACTAAGTTCCCTCTGCCTACCCTGTTGTGTGCGGGATACAACGTGAAGCTGATTTTTTTTAAATTTATTTCTGTATATAAGCGTCCTTGAGTTCCACCATCGTGTGATATCCTCTTGGTTAGTATATGTGAAAAAAAAGAGAGTAGGAATATTGTAGTTATTTTGCGTTTATATTTTTTTATAATTAGGTACCTATATCTATGGTCTGATTTTTTCCTTTTTATGTTATTATTTGTTTTTAATTTTATTTTATTAGTTTTTAGGGTTTTTTTATATGAGTTGTTAGACGCCACAGACTGTTTCAATTCTTATAGGATCACTCTGTTGTCCGTATTTCCGTCTGTCAAGATCTCGAGATTCCGTGGAGGTATTAAGCCGAAATTGTTAACAAGTATTCAGATTTACGATCCTTAAGTACTAATGCCCGACCAAAATAAAGTTTTCAGTTAAAACCAAAAGAGAACCCGAATCTTCGGTTTTGCTTTCAGGTTCGGCCGAAATCGAAACTTTTTAATATACAGTATAGTT
Source organism: Heliconius hermathena (assembly GCA_013403705.1). NCBI lineage: Eukaryota > Metazoa > Arthropoda > Insecta > Lepidoptera > Nymphalidae > Heliconius > Heliconius hermathena. Next base: position 197,268 of record JAAIXJ010000335.1, read on the forward strand.
AAAGACTAACTAAAACAGTCGATAGATAGGTCCTCCAATGCCAATTGCCAATGTGGCAAATCTGATAATTTTCTAGGAGCACATTCTTTCTTCTTCTTCTCTTTCTTTCTCTTTCTTCTTTTTCTAAAGTCTTTTACGATATTGACTTCAACCTACCACGCCGCAAAATCCACAATGTTATTTCTCTAATTTTTAAACCCTATATTGCATCGTCCGTAGTTTCACCATTTTTGAGATATAAGCTGTACAAAATTATTTTTATTAAAATCATGTTTGGGCAATGAAATGTTAAAAGAAAATTTATTTTGCGGAATTTTTGTATTCTCTGATAGGTTTTTGACAAATTGGGCACAAAGTGTGACTGTAAATCGACTGGTTGTGATTCGATCCCCACTCGAGGAGATGAAATATTTACTTAAATTTATATTTCCATTTCTTCGCTCTGGTGTCGAGGCAAAGCGCGAGGCGTTGAGTTCCGCCACTCAGCACGCAATGCCTCCAGAATTCGCCGGAATGTGAGGAACGGTATGTCTTCTCAAGAAATGAAAATATAAATGTTAATAAATATTTCACTTCCTCGAGTGGGGATCGAACCCACAACCAGTCGATTTTACAGTCACACTTTGTGCCCCTGCGCCACGTCCGGCCTCCAGTTTGTCATAAAAAAATAACCAGATATTTTTAAAAATGGTTTGGCTCACAAAGCTAAATAACTTGAATTCAATATGGCTTGAAAGCAGGATTCAAGCGCGGCTGTTCGAGTTTGTAGAGATTACACGTTGAGTCTGGATCACTAGAAAAATAACATTTGCATTCATTCGTATGTGAATGTGATGTAAATAAATTCTATTTTGTTGGATAAAAAAAATCAGGCCAGTCGTGGCGCAGGGGCATAAAGTTTGATTACCACTCGAGGAAAATGAATTATTTAATATTTTATTTATTTTTCATTTCATAGCTCTGGTGTCGAGGCAAAGGGCGGCGTTGAGTTCCGCCACTCAACACCCAATGCCTTTAGATATCAGCGGAAATCTGGCTACCTTACTGGTTACCCTGCTGCGTGTGGGATATAGCGTGACGCAAAAATATATATATATACATCACATTAGAAGCGAATAATAGCTTTATAGTCGAAATACTAGTACTATGATAGCGTTTAATTATATATTTTATATAGTTAAGCAAGACAGATAGAGCGGCGCTGAGTTTCGCTACTCGACACGTAATGTGTCACAGATTCAGAAACGGAATTGTCTTAATGAAAACTGAGAGTCTTAACACTAGGTTCCCAGGTTCTATCTGCCTCAGTGTGAACCTAAAAAAAGTATAATATTAAATGTGGTTATGATGGTCATAGATTCGAATCTGATTTGTATTTAGAAAATAAAATACATTTTTTATATAATTATTAAATTAAAAATAAAAATAAAAAAATAATAATTAATTATATAATATTAAAAATTTACTACATTATTACATTTGGTTATTTCATTTCATTGTCTGCCTGTCAAACTAATAATATTTGAGATTTAAATAAAGATAAGTACTTAATATATTAATTCAATCTAGAACAAAACAAAATCTAGTTTTATTAATATACATACGTATCTACATTTATAGTTTTTAAGTTTAAGCAAAATTCAAAATTTTATTAAAATTATATTTATATACGTACATGCTTATATCTAATTTTAATAAGACAGATCATACAATAACATCGATTTTCCGTTTTCATTTTCGTCTGAAACTCAAAAGGGTTCCGTACTAATTTCATAATTGTAGGTTTTAATAATGAGGTGAATAAAATTAACAAACTTAAATTTACGTTACGTATGTACTCATATTGTATGAAATTAACCATATATACTAAGTTTGTTATGATTTTTTCTGTTAAATTTATTTTATTTGGATTACAAGTTCTCCATTCGTGCCAAATTTCATAGTTGTTTGTTTTTAAAATGTCATACAAAATGCAGCAAAACTTTAGAATATTTGTTAGATCGTATCTTTATAATTGCACACATTTTTTTGATAACGTTAAGTTAAAACTTATTTTTTTTCTGTGCTCCAAGAAACCGTAGAACTGAATATTTGATATTAATTTTAGCTAGCGTCACCTCCTCGGCATCTTGAAATAGATCTTGGTTTTTACAGACAGACAGACGAACAACAAAGCCTTATAGGGTCACTATTAGGCTTCTGTTTTTATTTCTGAGGTACGGGACCCTAAAAATATTCTAGAAAAAGGCTTATTTCGAAGGTTAGTAGTGTTTTGTAATTATTTTGTGTTCTAAATACCAAGAGTGGCTTGTAATAGAAACAAAAGACATATAAAGTCGGGCCAAAAGTATTTTCGTATTGTTCCTACAAAGGAAAATATTTTTTTAGATGTATTTTTTTATGGATTTATAATAAGTACAGATATGTCGTTTTGATCGATGATTTGTTGCCATCTTATGGGTTGTGCCATGATCCGATTCCTATAGAAATTTTGAGATTTTTGATTTAAAAAATCTGACAGTGTTCTTTTCAAGTAAGCTTTACGCTTCCTAAAGAGTTCTGCAATGACCAAAACAGGTGGAAATCTGATGAGTGCGGTATGACACTATCGTGGTGGAACACCACGCCCTTCCTATTCACCAGCTCCGGCCGGTTTTTCTCAATAGCTTTTTTAACCTCATCAGTTGCTGACAGTAGAGGTCAGAATCGATAGTTTTACCCGGTGAATGATTCCTTTCCTTACACTTACCATACACATAGCATCACTTTGTTCCGAGTCAGGCCGGGGTTTGCCACAGTCTGTGAGGCTTATCCATGCTTCAACCATGATTTTTTTTGCACGTTTTTATCGTAAATCACCTATTTTTTATCATCCGTAATCAACTGTTTAAGAAATGGTTCGGAATTGTTACGGTTCAACAAAGAATCGCAAATAAAAATACGTTGCATTAGGTTTCTCTTAGTGAGATCATGTGGTACCCAAATGTCAAGTTTTTTCTTGTACCCGGACTTTCATAAACGACGTAAAACTGTTTTATGATCAATATCCAGTTCTTAAGCAATGTCGTAGCTACTAATATGTCGATCTTGCTCCACTTTCTCAAAGATGGCACTGATTGTATCTGTGACAGGGCCTCCAGAGCGAACCTCATCTTTCACACTAAAATTTTCAGACTTGAAATGCTTGAACTACATTTGTGCTACTCTTATTGATACCGCGTTAGGTCCGTAAGCCTCACAAATTTTATTCGCGACGTTCGCATTTTTACCCTTTTTGTAATAAAACTTTAAAATGTACCAAATTTCTTCGTCACATACGTTTTACTTGCTTGAAAAACAATTGAAAAATGGCGAGAACTAGTTTTTTTTTATTTATCGCATCTTCAGAATGTCAGATTTGATGGTAGTAAAACCAGCCAGTTACATTCAGTACAGCCAAAGAGGTTTGATTACTAATACCGCATTCAAAATACGAAAATACTTTTGCCCCGACCTATAATTATATCTCTGTAAAAGGCAACAGAGGCTACTAAATTAGTTTTAAAAGTTTTATTTTAGTTTCCATATTTTTTACTGTCTAAGAACTAATTCTTAAGATACTGACGGTATTCCGTCGGAATCCATCTTAGGCACTTCTATATACGAAAGATATAATAAAAACTAAAATAGAGACTATTTCTATACAGATTCACAGGGAGTAATATATGCTGTCCTCTCTGCTCATTTCCTGTCCAATTTTTAAGATATCGTGACTTGAGTGGCTAAATTCAACGCTGTAAAGGGGAAGGCGCCTTTACGGCGTGGACTACTTAATTTGTGTAAAAAGAATTCTTGTATGTTCAGCTTCACGCTGTATCCTGTACACAGCAGGGTAGGCAGAGGGAACCTAGTGTTAAGACACTCCGTTCCCCATTTTCCACCAGGTTCTGGAGGCATTGCGTGTTGAGTGGCGGAACTCAACGCCGCGCTTTGCCTTGATACCAGAGCAAAGGAATGAAAATATAAATCTAAATAAATATTTTATTTCCTTTAGTGGGGATCGAACCCACAACCAGTCGATTTTACAGTCACACTTTGTGCCCCTGTGCCACGAATGGCCTTGTATGTTGATATACATATATAGAAAACATATCGAATTTACCATTAGAAAACCCACTATGATTTTAATACAAAAACATAATAAAGACCTCATTTCAATTTGCGGTCAAATTATTAGGCAGGGGGTACATGCAGGCTTTAGGGGCCATGTTTGAGTTAATACCCTAAAAGGGTTCGTCGGTAATTCTGTTCTCGACAAAATTTCTCAATTAGACACTTCAGCGATACCATCTTAGATTAACTGGCCTCCTCCGGTTTCATTATACCCAGAATTGATATGACTGCTTTATTACATTATGAGAAATGAAAATTTTGGGCTAACAACCTTTTATTTATTCGGACAACTCGAAGCGTCTCTGTTTGGAGAGCAATTTGCAAATGAGTGTCAGTCAGTAGGTACTCGATTTTTATTTCGAAAAAATGTTTAGAATCAAAATGTTGAAGCGAAATCGTATTACGTTGAAAATCGTAATTGCTTGGATTTTTTTTTATTTTTCTCAACATTTTATAACTTATTTATTATATATTTATTTACATTTATATTTTCATTTCTTCGCTCTGGTGTCGTGGCAAAGCGCGGCGTTGAGTTCCGCCACTCAGCACGCAATGCCTTCAGAAATTTGTGGAAACGGAGTGTCTTAACACTAGGTTCCCTCTGCCTATCCTGCTGTGTGCGAGATACAGCGTGAAGCTGATTTTTTTTATTTTATAACTTATTTAGTTGTTTGTATTTATTTGTAATTATTAAGCATATGAATGGGAGTGTTCTCTGATCGTAAAGCGCTAAGACTAGGTATAGGCCACCTTTAAAATATTGTTATTACTTCAAATTGATAACTTAAACTACATGGTGAATCCACCACTTTGATACGAAATATCTCAAAGGGCTTAAAATGTTAGCATAATTACGGTATAAAAAAAATAAAAATTAAATTAGCTTCACACTGTATCCCGCATACAGCAGGGTAGGCAGAAAGAACCTAGTGTTAAGACACTCCGTTCCCCACTTTCTGCCGAATTCTGGAGGCATTGCATGTTGAGTGGTAGAACTCAACGCCGCGCTTTGCCTCGACACCAGAGCGAAGAAATGGAAATATAAATTTAAGTAAATATTTCATCTCCTCGAGTGGGGATCGAACCCACAACTAATCGGTTTTACAGTCACACAACTGGCCTCAACATTTATTGATTCATAACATTTATTGATGTCTCCATGCACGTATACATAACTATAATATGTATACGTTAATAAATGTTATCTATCATCTATATTATTTATAAGACTCCTTCGTTTTGTTTGGGAGGAGAGAAAAAAAACTTAGAAAAGAGAGAATTTTTTTTGCTTTTTTTTTCAATTTTATCCTTATCTGAGTACGCAAAATTGAATACATGTCAGTGTCTTTATGAATCTCATATGAGTTGAGTCTATAATATAATCAGAACGCCAGGTGCAGCTATGCGTGTCTCATTGACACCTAATACCATTCAATTCAACCCTTCTGGCATATGTAATATGTATATTGTCGTGGGCATATCTAGATAGATTTTCTAGGAGTATGGACTTTAACTTTGAACAGATATGGTTAGATATGTAAAGGTTTGCTTTTAATTTTTCAGGGCAAATTTTTTGTTAGTAAATTTTTTTGGGATGGGCACAGACAGCTTTTGTTGTTTTTACTCCCATGTATATTATAGTGTTAACATGCATGGAAATTTTGAGGAAAAAAACATAATCTGTTTGATTCTGCGTAAGATTAACGTTATGTTTAACCTAATTCACAAACAGTTGTATTTTTAAACTTTAAATGTATGTAAAACGTTATTTACCATGAATATATTTATGTATGCTCACGTTGTTTTCATTATTCGCACTAAGATCACTTCGAATTTAATTCATTAATTCTTCATACATTTTATCTTTTTTTAGATGGATAAGCTCAATTATAATATTAAATTTATCAAACTGGTGAACTTAATATTTCAATTGCAAGTCTAGAATTCTTGCTACAATGCAATTCAATTTAATTTCAAAATTATACTTTTTTATTTTGTTTTAGCTACACGCTGTATTCCGTACATAGTAAGGTAGGCATAGGGAACCTGGGACCTCCGTTCCCAATGAAGACACTTCCGTTTTCCACTTTCCGCCGAGTTCTTGAGCTTCAGTGTTAAGTAGCGGAAGTCAATTCCGTGTTTTGCCTTGTGAAAATATTAAATATATCATTCTTCCAAGTGAGAATCGAACCCACAACAGTTGCTTTAACAGTAGCGGACGGAATAGTCAGAGAAAAACAGCTCGGCGTTAAATTATATAAGTTATTTATTATTTTATAATACAATATTTAATATTTTCAGGTTTCCATTATTTTAACATTCAGAGAAAGGTTATTCGATACAAGAAAACATTATTCATAGGGATTTTGGTACATTGGCCTTTAAATCCGTTAGTAGGCTTCATTTACTTGTACTATGTCCGGTTCTAGTAATAATTCGGTGGTAAGTGGAAAATTTAAGTGTTTTAATTGGGAACGGAGGTCCCAGGTTCCCTATGCCTGTCTTGCTATGTGCGAGATACAGCGTGTAGCTGAAACAAAAAAAAAATATAAACACTATCAGCAATAGTGATAAATTCAATATATTGTAGAGAAAATAAGTGATCAAAGCCTTAATATATTAAGAAAATATATTATACGTTTTCTACACTAGGTTCCCTCTGCCTACCCTGCTGTGTGCGGGATACAGCGTGAAGCTGAAAATATATTATACATGCAATAGAGTGTCTTAATTCAAGGTTATTTCTGCCTACTCTGCGTAAACCGTATTTCATCATTGGGAATCGAATCAATGACCGTCACGTTTAGAGTCGCATGCTTGTATCCCTGCGCCAATATAGGAAGGAAGAGAAGGAAGGAGAGGAAATAATGATTTCATTTATCAAACTCGATTATATAAAGCGCGGCGTTAATTTGTGGAGTGTCTTGACACAAGGATATTACTGCCTTCTCTGCAATTTTTTTTCAAACTGAATACATATAGTACATCAAAATGACAAGTAAAACGATTTGTTTGCATATTATATGTGTGAATAATATAATAATAATCAAGAACCCGACCGCATAAACTAAATACATATATATTGTATGTAAGAGTAACACCGTCAAGACAAGTCCAATGACATATTATTTATTAAAATCGGTTTACAGGTTTAACAGTTGCAAGGGAACAAATAAACGAGCATACATATATATGCGCTAAAAACATAACCTTCCTTTTGGGCTGGGCCGCAGTAGGGTAAAAAGATAGAAATTTGTAATTTAAATAAAATTTTTGCAACAAGATACGCGTGTTAGATAAAATGGCCGACTGACACTTACTTTAAAAATTACCTTATTATATATTGTTATTTTAAATTCTATGAAAATATAACAACAGAAACTTTTAAAGAGCTAGTAAAATAAATTCGACAAAAAAATCCGTATTTTAAAGGGCACGCCATGTTACGTGATGAAGTATTCGATTTTTTATTAACGTTTTAAAGAACTAACATTAATTGGGTAATTGACCTAGCTGTTCGCGTTTCGAAATTTATTAAATGAATCTTTATCTTGTATAAAGATCTTGTAGGTACCTATGTTTTTTTTATTTCAGCTTCACGTTGTATCCCACATGTAGCCAGGTAGGAATAGAGAGCCTAGTGTTAGGACACTTCATTTTTCACTTTTCGCCAAATTGCCTCGAAACCAGAGCGAAGAAATTAAAATATTAAATATATGATTACCTTGAGCGACAATCGCACCCACAACCTGTCGTTTTAACAATCACATCAAGTATATACTTGTAGGTATATGTTGTAGCCGAAGGTTGAAATGTATTTTTTATCTTTGAACAACTCCTAAAATAAATTCAATATTCGATCTTTGACTCAAGTATTTTTAGTCAAACTTAGAACTTTTCAGCCAAAAGTCGGAACAAAGATAATCTGAGTCGGGCTTGGCCTAATTGATTCTACTGACAGACGACTGACAAGCTCGGTCAAATGTTGATCTGTTTTCGAGGAATAAATTAAAAGAGTGCTAACTTTGTTAATTAATGTTTTTAGCTGATGAGAATAAAAGAATGCAAAAGATGATGTGCCCAACGTTTTAAAAGATCTAAGTTATTGTGCAATTACTTATGTATAAACGCCACTGATTAGGGTAGAAACTCCCGCCTTGTCGTTGAACGGATAAAAGCACTGAGTCTGAGGGTCTCGATGCCCAAAACTGAAGCCCTCCTTATCCATGGCCTCCCCAGGGGTCCCCCACGTAGGGCTACTCTGCATATCCAGGGTCAAGAAGTGGAAGTATTCTATATAGTACAATTCGCACTTCGTTTTGCTTGCACCAAAGCTTATGATCACCGCCGGAGCCTTTGGCAGGTTACTGCCGAAAGTCGGAGGGCTGGATTCTCCGGTCGCCGGAAAAGGCGTTACGCGCTTCTTCAACTACCCCTACCCTAGAGGAGCTACTGCGGGAGGGTCATGGTGATTTTCCTGCAAGTCATCGAGGCTGCAGGTATCTTAGGAGAAACCCCCGGGGAACCCTGAAGGCGATGGTGGCCTGCATTAGGCAGGCCTTCCACTGAGGCGTCGTAGTAGTATGCACGAACGATCCTGCGGCGTCTCATATTGGTGGAGAGGGTTTCCTCTGGGTTTTAGTGGATAGTATCAGGTTATCGTTTGATGAGTCCCACAGTACCATTCGTTCATAGGGCATATTTGTCTTACGCACGGATGGTCTGCATAAATGCATTTCCCAGCAAAAAAAAATAAAAAAGAGTAGAAACTTTTAAATTTAAATACAACGACCCTAGCATGAACTTAAAAACGGCCAAATCTGTAAAATTCACGACTTTTGAATTCCTTATTACCTTGATTTAATGATTCTTATGTTTTTTACGTGATCTTCCTTCAGCATTACACCTTTCTGCATCCATCTCATATATCCCATCTCTACTGAACATACTTCCCAAATATATATTCATTTGTTCTAATATAATATTGAAAAATTGAAATGAATAAGACTTTTAAAAAATATTACCTACTTTCGTAATTTATAGTATTTACTGGGTTGCAGTGAAATTCTTAAAACACTTTCAAGAATTTATATCATATCAATGTAAATGAAATACACAGTAATATTCTACACTCTAAGCAACTCACGTACCGATGAAGCGTGATACAGGAAATTAACGAGATTAAACACTTTTCCCAGAGTTTCTGAAAATACAGTATGTAATTATTTAGTATTCATTTTATATGAAAATACTAATCTATACAAGATTAATACATTTAGAGGCCAGTCGTGGCGCAGTGGCATAAGTGTGTGGTTGTTGGTTTGATTCTCAATTCATGAGAAAATGAAATATTTAATATGTTTATTTCTTCGCTCTGGTAACGAGACATAGCGCGGCGTTTAGTTCCGCCACTCTACATACAATACCTTCAGAATTCGGCAGAAAGTAGGAAGTGGAAGTGTCTTAATGGTAACGGAGTATCTTAACACTGAGTTTCCAGTTTCCCTCTGCCCCTGCTCTGCTAACAGACACGTTTATTCTTTATCTTGGTTCTACGCTGTTAAATTTTTTTTTCGCTATAGTATTTTTTACTAGTATTTTAATCGCTTAAAACCACACAAACGACTCTAATAAACTATGACTATATACTTCGACCTAAAGAACAATAAATCAAAGAACAATACAAACAGAAACAAAAATTAATAGCTTAACGTGTGAACAATTGTGAAACATTTCTTATTTTCTCGTTTCTCTTTACACTTTGCAAGATATGTACGACTCATATGGGAATAACTACACTTTGGAGTATTACACTCTAGTTGTAGTATTACTTGCAGGTTACGTCAGCGGTGTTGCAAGATGAATGACTTTGCAATATATCCCTGGAAACGATACGACCCGGCAAATAAAATAAATTAGCTTCACGCTGTATCCTGCACACAGTAGGATAGGCAAAGGGAATCTAGTGTTAAGACACTCCGTTCCCCATTTTCCGCTGAAATCAGGAGGCATTGGGTGTTGAATGGTGGAACTCAACGCTGCGCTTTCCCCTCGACACCAGAGCGAAGAAATGAAAATATAAATGTAAATAAATATTTCATTTCCTCGACTGGGGATCGAACCCACACACAACTAGTCAATTTTGCAGTCACATTTTGTACCTCTGCGCCACGACTGGCTTCGCTAAATAAAATATTGGATGTAAAACGAATATCCGCCTGGATTGTAAGCCAATGTCAATATTGAGAAAAGTATAATTTTGTTTGGTTTGTAATGGTATGTATTTCCTGATTGCCTTTTTGGCCAATTTAATTCGTGTTCCATTAAGAATATATTGTGGTGTATTAAAAATGAGCAGTTGTGGATTCGAATCTATTCTTATAATATCTTTTTTTTTAGTACCACGCTGTATCCCGCACACAGAGGGCATCTGTTGTTAAGACAGTCCATATCTCAATTTGCGTCGGACTCTGGAGGCATGTAATATTATATATCTATTTAAGCAAAAAATATAAAGAAAAAATATCTTTGACCTAATTTTCGTTATTTACTTTAGAAAATCGTAATACATATAGAAATAAGTATATATCAATTCAATCTCAATTTTGAATTTAATATTCTAGAGAAATACGAATACACTGTTTGTTAAGCAAATATGAGTAAATTATATATAGTATTAAATTATTTAAATGTTAGCTTAACTTTAAACTAAATCCACAATAATATCACAGTATCTATTGAAATTCAGTCCTAAATAAATAGATTTTAATGAAAGCTGAGGAAAAGCTCAAGGTTCCGTACCTCAAAAGGAAAAAACGAACTTATAGGAACAGTTTCTTGTTTGTCCGCTGACGTAACTTATAGGAAGTTTCTTGTTTGTCTGTCAGTCGGAAATCGAGTCAAGGTATCAAGCTGAACCTAATATATTATTCAAGTTCCTTTGAAATACAGATGAAGCCAAGCTTATCTATCTTTAACAATCTGTATTATTTAATTAAATAATGAAAAGAAAATTAAATAATACTGTATTTATTTTTTTAAATATCCAACAACATAATTACTTTTAAAATAAATTATCCTTAATATATAAGCTAATAATTTTTAAAATTTGGAAAGAGAACACCCGTCTGTAGTGTATAATTTTTTTTAAAAAATAAAATATATACTTCTAAAAAAATAAATAAATCAGCCTCATGCTGTATCCCGCACACTGCAGGGTAGGCAGAGGGAACCTAGTGTGTTAAGACACTCCGTTCCCCACTTTCTGCCGAATTCTGGAGGCATTGCGTGTTGAGCGGCAGAACTCAACGCCGCGCTTAACCTCGAC